>JADMLD010001723.1:0-45156 GCA_017589585.1 Phylloscopus whistleri
TCTCCATGTCCCTATTACCAGTGCTCCCGTCCCATCTCCTGGTGTCTCCCATTCCCATTCCCAGTGCTCCCAGTCCCAGTCCCATTCCCAGTGCTCCCATTCCCATTCCCAGTGCTCCCAGTCCCAGTCCCATTCCCAGTGCTCCCAGTCTCTCCATGTCCCCATTTCCCAGTGTCTCCCATCCCCACTCCCAGTGCTCCCATCCCCATTCCCAGTGCTCCCAGTGCTCCCCGTTCTCATTAATCCCGCTCCCATTTCCAATGATCCCATTCCCATTAAACGATCCCAGTCCATCCCAGTGCTCCCAGTCCAATTCCCAGTCTGTCCCAGTGCTCCCAGTCCCATTCCCAGCGCTCCCAGTCCCATTCCCAGTGCTCCCAGTCCCATTCCCAGTCTGTCCCAGTGCTCCCAGTCCCATTCCCAGTGCTCCCAGTCCCATTCCCAGTCTGTCCCAGTGCTCCCAGTCCCATTCCCAGTCTGTCCCAGTGCTCCCAGTCCCATTCCCAGTGCTCCCCTCTCTCTCCGCAGTTTCCCACCCCAGGCCGAGCTACTCCAGCCGCTCCCGCTGCAGCTCCGGCCCCGCGCTCCCGGCGGGATCGGCCCCGGGACCCCCGGGATCGGCCCCGGGACCCCCGGGATCGGCCCCGGGATCGGCCCCGGCATTCCCAACAGGATCCCCCCCAGGAGCCCCCCCAGAATTCCCGGGATCCCCCGAGGGCAGCGCGGCCCCAGCGGAGCCACAGGTGGGGCTGGAACATCGGGAATGTTGGGAATGTTGGGATCAGGGGCTCTGGGATTGGGAACGTCGGGAATGTTGGGAATGTTGGGATCAGGGGCTCTGGGGTTGGGAACGTCGGGAATGTTGGGAATGTTGGGATCAGGGGCTCTGGGATTGGGAACGTCGGGAATGTTGGGAATGTTGGGATCGGGGGCTCTGGGATTGGGAACATCGGGAATGTTTGGGGTTCAGGGTCTCCTTCCCCCCCAGCCCTTCCCAGACCGTTGGGATCGGGGGCTCTGGGAATGGGGTTGGGATGCAGGGCGGCGGGATCGGGATGGGAGGGGCTGGGGTGGGATTTGGGATCCAGCTTTTCCCCCTTCCCAAGGAATTTGGGGCTCCAGGAGTTTCCCCTGGGATTTGGGATTTGGGATCATTGCCCCCCTTTTCCCGCAGCCCCCCCAGAGGAGCCGGAAGCCGCCGGGAGCAGCCGGACCCCGCCCCTCCCCCCAGAACCCCCCGGGAATTCCCCCAAATTCCGGGATCCCCAAAAACCCCGGGATCCCCAAAAACCCCGGGATGCCCAAAAGCGCCCGGAGCCGCCGGGAAGCGCCGGGAAAGCCCCGCAGGAGCCGCCCCGAGGGTGCCAATTCCTGAGCCCCCCCCGGAATTCGGGGTGGGGATTTGGGATCCCACCCCGGGAACGTTTACAATTCCCACTTCTGTGCCGTTTCTCCCTCTTGTTCCCGTTTTTTTCCCCCCCTCTTTTCCCACCGGGATTTCTGGGGTTTGGTTTTGTCCCAGTCCTTGGGATTTTTCCACCCAATTCCCAAAATCCCAAGCTCGGCCTCGCGCTGGCAGCGAGGGAAGAGCCGGGACAGGGAATGGGAGGGGGGGGGAAATTTGGGATTTGGGGTCTCCCAAAATCTGGGAATGTTCCCTCTGGGATTTGGGATGTTCCCTGTGGGGTCTGGGGGTGTCCCTTCCTTCCTGACCCCCCCAGAATTTTGGGAATGTTCCCGTAGGAATCTGGGAATGTTCCCTCTGGGGTTTAGGGATGTGGCTTCTGCGTTCCCCCCAGGATTTTGGGAATGTTCCCCTTGGAATTTGGGATTTCCCCTTGGAATTTGGGGTTCCCACCACAACACTCCGGGATTTTTTTTGGTTTTCTCTGGAATTTATTTTGGGAATTTCCTCCTCTTCCCCCCCCCCCCTCCCCCAACCCCAATCCCAGCCCCAAATTTTCGGGAATTTTTGGGACAATGGGGGAAGTTCCCCAATTTTCCTGTCCCCTCCCTCCCCCCACCTTTTTTTTTCCCATCTTTTTTCCAAGTTTGGTTTTTTTGGGAATTCTTTTCCCCCCTTTAATGAAGGAAAACTTGAGAACCAATCCAATAAAAACATTGGAGCTTTAAAAATCGGGATCTTTTTGGGGAGGGGGGGAAGGGGCAGAAATTTGGGATTTGAGGGGGGGGGGGGCTCCCAAAATTTTGGGATGGGGGAGGAATTTTGGGGCAATTCCAGGGAAATTCATCCCTTGATTGACCTGATGGGGCTGAGGGGTCCCCAGTGCTGAACTGGGAGGGTCCCAGTCCCAAACTGGTGTCACTGGTGGCCGAGGCGCGCCGCCTCGTTGCGGATCAGCGCGATCAGCTCGTGGTTGATCAGGAACACGAAGCGCAGGCTGGCGATCTGGGGAGGGGAGGGGAGGGGGTCAGACCCCCTCCTCAAATCCTGGGAATCCTCCCAGGGACCCCTCCCCAAAATCCAGAAACCAAAACCCTGGGGGATCCCCCCCCCCCAAAAAAAATCCCCCCAAATCCCCTTCCCTCCCCCCCTCCTCCCCATTTTCCCTTTGGGGACTCCCCCAGGACCCCTCCCCAAATCCTGGGAATCCTCCCCAATCCCAAGGACCCCTCCCCAAATGCGGACACCCCCCCAAGGACCCCCCAAAATCCAAACCTTCCTCCTTTCCTCACTCTCCCCACTCCTCCTCAGCCCCCTCTTCCCTCATTTCCCCTTCCCCAGGACCCCAAACCCCCCCAGGACCCTTTGGGAACCCCAAAACTCCCCCAGGACCCTTTAGGGACCCCCCAGGACCCTTTGGGGACCCCAAGCCCCCCAGGACCCCCCAGCCTGACCTCCACCACGGAGTTGTTGTTGAGTTTCCATTTGTTGCCCCCCAGCACCGGGCGCCCGTCGATGTAGATCGGCCGCCGGCCCTCGTTGGCGATGAAGAACTCGCCGTTGTTCTTCAGCTTGATCACCCCTGAGGGGGAAATCCCGGGAATTTTGGGGGAATTCCCAGGAATTTCAGGGAATTCCCAAAAGTCCCAAGCGGTTCAGGGTTGATCCCGAAAGGTTTTGGGGTTTTTTTTGGGGGGAGGAGTTAAAGGGAGTGAGGAGAGGATTGGTATCGATAGGGAGAGAGGGAGAATAAAGGAGGAATGTTCCAAAAAAACCTCAAAAACCTCCCCAAAAATGCCAAATTTACCCCAAAAAAAACCCTCAAAAACCTCCCCAAAAACGCCAAATCTACCCCAAAAAAACCTCAAAAACCTCCCCCAAAAATGCCAAATTTACCCCAAAAAAACCCCAAAAACCTCCCCCAAAAAACCCCCAAAACCTCCCCCAAAAAACCTCAAAAACCTCCCCCAAAAATGCCAAATTTACCCCAAAAAAACCCCAAAAACCTCCCCCAAAAAACCTCAAAAACCTCCCCAAATATGCCAAATTTACCCCAAAAAAACCTCAAAAACCTCCCCCAAAAAACCTCAAAAACCTCCCCAAAAACGCCAAATCTACCCCAAAAAAACCTCAAAAACCTCCCCAAAAATGCCAAATTTACCCCCCAAAAAAACTCAAAAACCTCCCCCAAAAAACCTCAAAAACCTCCCCCAAAAAAACCTCAAAAACCTCCCCAAAAACGCCAAATCTACCCAAAAAAACCCCTCAAAAACCTCCCCCAAAAAAACCTCAAAAACCTCCCCAAAAATGCCAAATTTACCCAAAAAAAAACCCCAAAAACCTCCCCCAAAAAACCTCAAAAACCTCCCCAAAAACGCCAAATCTACCCCCAAAAAAACCCCAAAAACCTCCCCCAAAAAAACCTCAAAAACCTCCCCAAAAATGCCAAATTTACCCCCCAAAAAAACCCCAAAAACCTCCCCCAAAAAAACCTCAAAAACCTCCCCAAAAATGCCAAATTTATCCCAAAAAAACCCCCAAAAACCTCCCCAAAAAAACCTCAAAAACCTCCCCAAAAATGCCAAATCTACCCCAAAAAAACCCCAAAAACCTCCCCAAAAAAAAACTCAAAAACCTCCCCCAAAAACCTCAAAAACCTCCCCAAAATGCCAAATCTACCCCCCAAAAAAAGACCCCCAAACCCATGGGGGCTTCCAAACCTCCCCAAAACCCCTCAGAGCCCCCCAAAACCCCCAAATCCCCCCCAAACCCCCCAAGTTTCTCCAAGATCCCCCTGGCATCCCTCCAAAAAACCTCAAGAACTCCCCACAAAAAAACCCCAAAAACCCCTCAAAACACCCCAAAACTCCCTGAACCCCCTCAAGACCCCTGGGGGACCCCCAAAAAAACCCCAAATCCCCCCAAACCCCACCCTGCTTGCGGGAGATTTTCCAGGCCGGGCCCTCCAGCGCCAGGTCCACGTCGATCTGGTTGTCCTTGGTGGCTCTGCCCAGCGTGATCTGGGGGGGATTTGGGGGTTTTTTGGGGTTTTTTGGGGGGGATTTGGGGTTTTTTTAGAGGGTTTTGGGGTCCCCCAGGGGTTTGGGGGTGTTTGGAGGGAGGCCCGAGGGTTTTTGGGGGTTTTTGTGGGCAGGTTCTGAGGTTTTTGGAAGGATCCCAGGGTGATCTTGGAGGGATTTGGGGTTTTTGGGGTTCCCCCAGGGGGGTTGGAGAGGTTTTTTTGGGGGGTTTGGGGTTTTGGGGTGGGCCCTGAGGGGTTTTTGGGGGGCTTCTGGGAGGTTTTGGGGATCTGAGGGTGATCGGGAGGGGCTTTGGGGGGGAGTTGGGGGTTTTGGGGTTTGGGGGAGGTTGGAGGGTATTTTGGGGATGTTTGGGGTCCCAGGTAAAGTTTTGGGGTATTTGGGGATGTTTGAGGATGTTTTGGGGTGTTTGGGGATGTTTTGGGGATGTTTTTGGGGTGGTTGGGGGCATTTTGGGGTGTTTTGGGGATGTTTTCAGGGTGTTTGGGGGCATTTTGGGGTGTTTTGGGGATGTTTTAGGATGTTTTTGGGGTGTTTGGGGATGTTTTTGGGGTGTTTTGGGGACGTTTTTGGGGATGTTTGAGGATGTTTTGGGGATGTTTTTGGGGTGTTTTGGGTATTTTGGGGATGTTTAGGGATATTTTTGGGGTGTTTGGGGATGGTTTTGGGGTGTTTTGAGGTGTTTTGGGGCATTTTTAGGTGTTTTGGGGTTGTTTTTGAGGTGTTTTGGGGCATTTTGGGGTGTTTTCGGGATGTTTTTGGGGTGTTTTTGGGGTGTTTTGGGGATGTTTTTGGGGTGTTTTTGGGGTGTTTTGGGGATGTTTTTGGGATGTTTTTGGGGTGTTTTGGGGATGTTTTTGGGATGTTTTTGGGGTGTTTTGGGGATGTTTGGGGATGTTTTTGGGGTGTTTTGGGGATGTTTTTGGGATGTTTTTGGGGTGTTTTGGGGATGTTTTTGGGGTGTTTTTGGGGTGTTTTGGGGATGTTCTCGGGGTGTTTGGGGAGCTCACCTCACGGGAGCGCATCAGGTACCGCACCATCCTGCCCCGCAGCACGGCCAGAGTCTGGCTGTCAAAATCCGGGGAGCTCATCCCTGGGGACAGCCAGGGGACAGTGAGGGGACAGACGGACACACGGACACCGGGGGGGACAGAGGGACACCGGGGGGACAGACGGACACAGCCCCACACACCTGTGATGGAGTCCACCAGCACCTGCCAGCGGTGCAGCTCCTGCTCCAGCTGCCGGATCTCGCGCTTCTGCCGCCGGTCAGCCACCGTCAGCTCTGGGACAGACGGACAGACAGACAGACAGACATCAGCCACCGTCAGCTCTGGGACAGACGGACAGACAGACAGACAGACATCAGCCACCGTCAGCTCTGGGACAGACGGACAGACAGACAGACAGACATCAGCCACCGTCAGCTCTGGGACAGACAGACAGACAGACAGACAGACATCAGCCACCGTCAGCTCTGGGACAGACAGACAGACAGACAGACAGACATCAGCCACCGTCAGCTCTGGGACAGACAGACAGACAGACAGACATCAGCCACCGTCAGCTCTGGGACAGACGGACAGACAGACAGACAGACAGACATCAGCCACCGTCAGCTCTGGGACAGACAGACAGACAGACAGACATCAGCCACCGTCAGCTCTGGGACAGACAGACAGACAGACAGACAGACATCAGCCACCGTCAGCTCTGGGACAGACAGACAGACAGACAGACAGACAGACATCAGCCACCGTCAGCTCTGGGACAGACAGACGGACAGACAGACAGACAGACAGACATCAGCCACCGTCAGCTCTGGGACAGACAGACAGACAGACAGACAGACAGACAGACATCAGCCACCGTCAGCTCTGGGACAGACAGACGGACAGACAGACAGACAGACAGACATCAGCCACCGTCAGCTCTGGGACAGACAGACAGACAGACAGACATCAGCCACCGTCAGCTCTGGGACAGACAGACGGACAGACAGACAGACAGACAGACAGACATCAGCCACCGTCAGCTCTGGGACAGACAGACAGACAGACAGACAGACAGACAGACATCAGCCACCGTCAGCTCTGGGACAGACAGACAGACAGACAGACAGACATCAGCCACCGTCAGCTCTGGGACAGACAGACAGACAGACAGACAGACATCAGCCACCGTCAGCTCTGGGACAGACAGACAGACAGACAGACAGACAGACAGACATCAGCCACCGTCAGCTCTGGGACAGACAGACAGACAGACAGACAGACAGACAGACAGACAGACATCAGCCACCGTCAGCTCTGGGACAGACAGACAGACAGACAGACAGACAGACAGACATCAGCCACCGTCAGCTCTGGGACAGACAGACAGACAGACAGACAGACATCAGCCACCGTCAGCTCTGGGACAGACAGACAGACAGACAGACAGACAGACATCAGCCACGGTCAGCTCTGGGACAGACGGACAGACAGACAGACAGACAGACAGACATCAGCCACCGTCAGCTCTGGGACAGACGGACAGACAGACAGACAGACAGACAGACATCAGCCACCGTCAGCTCTGGGACAGACAGACAGACAGACAGACAGACAGACATCAGCCACCGTCAGCTCTGGGACAGACAGACAGACAGACAGACAGACAGACAGACATCAGCCACCGTCAGCTCTGGGACAGACAGACAGACAGACAGACAGACAGACATCAGCCACGGTCAGCTCTGGGACAGACGGACAGACAGACAGACATCAGCCACCGTCAGCTCTGGGACAGACAGACGGACAGACAGACAGACAGACAGACAGACATCAGCCACCGTCAGCTCTGGGACAGACGGACGGACAGACAGACAGACAGACATCAGCCACCGTCAGCTCTGGGACAGACGGACAGACAGACAGACAGACAGACATCAGCCACCGTCAGCTCTGGGACAGACGGACGGACAGACAGACAGACTGGGGGGGCTCTGGAAGGTTCCGGGCTCTCACCGTGCTCCAGCGCCTCGTCCCGCACGTCCCTGGGGGGGCAGGGGTGAGACGGTGACCCCGAGACCCCAAAAATCCCCCCCAGCCCCTCCCCCAGAAAAAGAGCCCGAAAATCACCCCCAGACCCCCCAAAAAGCCCCAACCCCCCACAAACTTCCCAAAATCCCCCCAAAATCCCCCCCAGACCCCCAAAATTCCCCCCCAGACCCCCCCGAGCCCCCCAAACCCCCCTCAGCCCCACCTGAGTTTGCCGTCGTCCAGCAGCTCCTCGGCGTCCGAGAAGTTCAGCACCTGATCCCCCTTGGGGAGGGGCTGCACTGCAGGGCCAGGGGGGGCTGAGACCCCCAAATCCCCACCAGGAACCCCAAAACCCACCCAGGACCCCCCCAGAACCTCCCCAGGATGGCCAAATCCCCTCCAGGAACCCCAAAATCCACCCAGGACCTCCCCAGAACCCCCCCAGGATGGCCAAATCCCCTCCAAGAACCCCAAAATCCACCCAGGACCCCCCCCAAGATCCCCAAATCCCCTCCAAGAACCCCAAAATCCACCCAGGACCCCCCCAGAACCTTCCCAAGATCCCCAAATCCCCTCCAGGAACCCCAAAATCCACCCAGGACCCCCCCCAAGATCCCCAAATCCCCACCAGGAACCCCAAAATCCACCCAGGACCTCCCCAGAACCCCCCCAGGATGGCCAAATCCCCTCCAGGAACCCCAAAATCCACCCAGGATCCCCCCCAAGATCCCCAAATCCTCCCCAGGAACCCCAAAATTCACCCAGGACCCCCCCCCCCCCCAAGATCCCCAAATCTCCTCTAGAAACCCCAAAATCCAGCCAGGACCCCCCCCAAGATCCCTCAAGATCCCCAAATCCCCTCCAGGAACCCCAAAATTCACCCAGGATCCCCCCCAAGATCCCCAAATCTCCTCTAGAAACCCCAAAATCCAGCCAGGACCCCCCCCAAGATCCCCCAAGATCCCCAAATCCTCCCCAGGAACCCCAAAATTCACCCAAGATCCCCCCCAAGATCCCCAAATCCTCCCCAGGAACCCCAAAATCCAGCCAAGATCCCCCCCAAGATCCCCAAATCCCCTCCAGGAACCCCAAAATTCACCCAGGATCCCCCCCAAGATCCCCAAATCTCCTCCAGGAACCCCAAAATTCACCCAGGATCCCCCCCAAGATCCCCAAATCTCCTCCAGGAACCCCCCAGAGACCCCAAAATCCCCCCAGGACCCCCGGAGCCCCCTCCTCACCTGTCTGCTCCTGCAGCAGGTGGCACTGGCACTGGAGCTCACACACTGTGAGGGTCCCTCACCCTCCCAGGACCTCCCAAATCCCCCCCAAATCCCCCCCAAACTCCCCAAATTTCCCCCCGGAGCCCCCCAGGACCCCCGGAGCCCCCTCCTCACCTGTCTGGTCCTGCAGCAGGTGGTACTGGCGCAGGAGCTGCCAGTGCAGCTGCAGGGCCTTGGGGGTCCTGGCAGGGTAGAACACGGCCGGGTGGCGCTGCAGCAGCTCCTGGAAGGTGTCCAGCGAGGGGACGGGGCTCTGGGGACAGCGAGGGGACAGTGGGGGACATTGGGGGACACTGACCGATGGCACACGGGTCAGCGGAGGTGTGTGGGTGACATTAGGGGACAGAGGGGACACAGGTGGCACAGTGACACTGACCGATGGTACAGGGGTCAGCGGAGGTGTGTGGGTGACATGAGGGGACACAGGGGACACAGGGGACAGAGGGGACACAGTGACACAGGGGACACAGGGGACACAGTGACACTGACTGATGGCACACGGGTCAGCAGAGGTGTGTGGGTGACATGAGGGGACACAGGGGACACAGTGACACAGGGGACACAGTGACACTGACTGATGGCACACGGGTCAGCAGAGGTGTGTGGGTGACATGAGGGGACACAGGGGACACAGTGACACAGGGGACACAGGGGACACAGGGGACACAGGGGACACAGGGGACACAGTGACACCGACCGATGGCACACGGGTCAGCAGAGGTGTGTGGGTGACATGAGGGGACACAGGGGACACAGTGACACAGGGGACACAGTGACACTAACCGATAGCACACGTGTCAGCAGAGGTGTGTGGGTGACATTAGGGGACACAGGGGACACAGGGGACAGAGGGGACACAGTGACACTGACCAATGGCACAGGGGTCAGCAGCCGTGTATAACTGGCATTAGGGGACACAGGTGACACAGGGGACACAGTGACATAGGTGACACTGACACAGAGGACACAGTGACACAGGTGACACAGGTGACACGGTGACACAGGTGACACAGCTGACACAGTGACACAGTGACAATGACATGACAACACTGACCGATGGCACGCGGGTCAGCAGCAGTGTATAACTGGCATTAGGTGACACAGGTGACACGGGTGACAGTGACACAGTGACACAGTGACAGTGACATGACAACACTGACTGATGGCACACGGGTCAGCAGAGGTGTGTGGGTGACATTAGCAGACACAGGGGACACAGGGGACACAGTGACACTGACCGATGGCACACGGGTCAGCGGAGGTGTGTAGGTGACATTAGCAGACACAGGGGACACAGGGGACAGAGGTAACACGGTGACACAGGTGGCACAGTGACACTGACCGATGGCACGCGGGTCAGCAGCAGTGTATAACTGGCATTAAGTGACACAGGTGACACAGTGACACGGGTGACAGTGACACAGTGACAATGACATGGTGACACTGACCGATGGCACGCGGGTCAGCAGCTGCTCCTCGGCCTTGCTGAACAGCACCTTGCTCTGGATGGCGGCCACGGCCTCGGGGTGCAGCTGGCGCATGGCCTGGCACGACAGCCTGGGGACAGCAGGGACATTGGGGACAGCTGTGACCCCCCATGGCCTGGCACGGCACCCTGGGGACATTGGGGACAGCTGTGACCCCCCATGGCCTGGTACGACAGCCTGGGGACAGCAGGGACAGCTGTGACCCCCCATGGCCTGGTACGACAGCCTGGGGACAGCAGGGACAGCTGAGACCTCCTTGGGGTCCCAAAGCTGAACCTGCCAGCGCTCTGGGGCATCCCATGGGTGTCCCACGGGCGTCCCACGAGTGTCCCACGGGTGTCCCCTGGGTGTCCCACAGGTGTCCCCTGGGTGTCCCACGGGTGTCCCCTGGGTGTCCCACAGGTGTCCCCTGGGTGTCCCCTGGGTGTCCCATGGGTGTCCCACGGGCGTCCTGTGAGTGTCCCACGGGTGTCCCACGGGTGTCCCACGTGTGTCCCACGGGTGTCCCACGGGTGTCCCACAGGTGTCCCACGGGTGTCCCACGGGTGTCCCACGGGTGTCCCCTGTGTCCCCTGTCCCCCCTGTCCCCCGTGCCCTCACTTGCAGATGACGGGGTCGTAGAGCAGCGAGTACCAGCGCTCCTGGATCTCCCGCAGGGTGAAGCGGCAGCTGAACTTCACCCCCAGGTGCACCGAGCTCAGGTCGTTGGTCTGGGGGGGACCCCGAGAACAAACGGCTCAGGGGAGGGGTCCCGGGGGTCCCGGGGTCACCCCCAAACCTCGCAGGTGAGGGAGGGGGCACCAAAACCCCCCCAAACCCCCCAGGTGTGCCCCCACCTGCAGCACAAGAGGCCATTGGGGCCCAGGTGGCTGCTCTGGGGTGATGCCCCCTAATGCCCCAGGTGAGGGTGTCCCCAGGCATGTGTGGTGTCCCCAGGCGTGGGTGTGTCCCCCAGGTGTGCTTGGTGTCCCCCCAGGTGTGCTTGGTGTCCCCAGGTGTCCCCCAGGTGTGCGTGTGGTGTCCCCAGGTGTGACCCCAGGTGTGTGTGTGTCATGTCCCAGGTGTGTGTCCCCCCCCAGGTGTGTGTGTGGCGTCCCCAGGTGTCCCCAGGTGTGTGTGTGTGGTGTCCCCAGGTGTGTCCCCAGGTGTCCCCCCAGGTGTGCCTGGTGTCCCCAGGTGTGTCCCCAGGTGTCCCCCCAGGTGTGCCTGGTGTCCCCAGGTGTGTCCCCAGGTGTCCCCCCCAGGTGTGTGTGGTGTCCCCAGGTGTGTTTGGTGTCCCCAGGTGTGTGTGGTGTCCCAGGTGCGTGTCCCCCCAGGTGTGCGTGGTGTCCCCAGGTGTCCCAGGTGTGCGTGGTGTCCCCAGGTGTCCCAGGTGTCCCCCCAGGTGTCCCCAGGTGTCCCAGGTGTGCGTGGTGTCCCCAGGTGTCCCAGGTGTGTGTGGTGTCCCCAGGTGTCCCAGGGGTGCCCCCAGGTGTCCCCAGGTGTGTCCCAGGTGTCCCCAGGTGTGTCCCAGGTGTCCCCCCAGGTGTCCCCAGGTGTCCCAGGGGTGTCCCCAGGTGTCCCCCCAGGTGTGTGTGGTGTCCCCAGGTGTCCCCCCCAGGTGTGCTTGGTGTCCCCAGGTGTGTTTGGTGTCCCCCCAGGTGTCCCCAGGTGTCCCCCCAGGTGTCCCCGGTGTCCCAGGTGTCCCCCCAGGTGTGCCAGGTGTCCCCCCAGGTGTCCCACGTGTGTCCCAGGTGTCCCCCCAGGTGTCCCACGTGTGTCCCAGGTGTCCCCCCAGGTGTCCCCAGGTGTCCCCGGTGTCCCAGGTGTCCCAGGTGTCCCCCCAGGTGTCCCAGGTGTGTCCCACCTGCAGCACGGCGTTGATCAGCAGCAGATCATCCGCGGGTTTCCACCTGCCCAGGTCGCGGGGGGCGGGGCTGGGTTTGCTCTTCTTGAGGCGCTTGGGCAGCGCCGGGGGGGGGCCGGGCCCGGGGGGCCCCGGGGGGGGCACGGCCCGCGACACCTGGGGGGCACCTGAGTGTCCCCAACAGCCCCGGGATGTCCCCCTCCCCAAAACCCCCTTCCCCCCTCATTCCCCCCACAACCCTCCCATTCCCCCCATACTCTCCCACACCCTGTCTCCCATTTTCCCCCAACTCCTCCTTTCCCCAAACCCCATTTCCATTTTTTATCCCTGATTGCCCCTTTGTCCCAAACCCCTTTTGCCCTTTGTCCCCATCCCCAACTTCCCAAACCCCAACCCCATTTCCCCCGTTTTTCCCCCAATCCCATTTCCCCCAATCCCATTTCCCCCGTTCTTCCCCTAATCCCATTTCCCCTGTTCCATCCCCAATCCCATTTCCCCCCATCCCATTTCCCATTTTCCCCCAATCCCATTTCCCCAATCCCATCTTCCCTGTTTTTCCCCCAACCCCATTTCCCCTGTTTTTCCCCCAACCCCATTTCCCCCGTTTTTCCCCAATCCCATTTCCCCCAACCCCATTTTCCCTGTTTTCCCCCCCAACCCCATTTCCCCCGTTCTTCCCCCAACCCCATTTCCCCTGTTCCATCCCCAATCCCATTTTCCCCATTTTTCCCCCCAATCCCATTTCCCCTGTTTTCCCCCCAATCCCATTTCCCCCAGTTCCATTTCCCCCAATCCCATTTCCCCCGTTCTTCCCCCAATCCCATTTTCCCCGTTTTTCCCCCAACCCCATTTCCCCTGTTTTTCCCCCCATCCCACCTCCCCCGCTCCCCTCCCCCACCTTCCTGCGCTCCCCGGGGGGGGTCTCCGTGGCCGCCCCTCCCCCCGCGGTGCCCGCGGTGCCCCCGGGCCGGGGGAGGGGCTCGGGGCCGCCCTTGGCCCGGGAGGATTTGGCCAGGCTGCTCTCCACCAGCTCATCGTCGAACTTGCGCCGCTTGATGAACCTGCGGGGAGGCACGGGGAGCACTGGGGGGACTGGGAGGGACTGGGAGGCACTGGGAGGGACTGGGAGCACTGGGGATGCACTGGGAGGGACTGGGAGGCACTGAGAGGGATTGGGAGGGACTGGGAGGGATTGGGAGGGACTGGGAGGCACTGAGAGGGCACTGGGAGGCACTGAGAGGGCACTGGGAGGCACTGGGAGAGCACTGGGAGGGACTGGGAGGCACTGAGAGGGATTGGGAGGCACTGGGAGGGATTGGGAGGGACTGGGAGGCACTGAGAGGGCACTGGGAGGCACTGAGAGGGCACTGGGAGGCACTGGGAGAGCACTGGGAGGGACTGGGAGGCACTGAGAGGGCACTGGGAGGCACTGGGAGAGCACTGGGAGGCACTGAGAGGGCACTGGGAGGCACTGGGAGGCACTGAGAGGGCACTGGGAGGCACTGGGAGGCACTGAGAGGGATTGGGAGGGACTGGGAGCACTGGGAAAGCACTGGGAGGGACTGGGAGGGCACTGGGAGGCACTGGGAGAGCACTGGGAGGGACTGGGAGGGCACTGGGAAAGCACTGGGAGGGACTGGGGGAAACTGGGAGAGCACTGGGAGGGACTGGGGGGAACTGGGAGAGCACTGGGGGGGACTGGGGGGACTGGGAGCACTGGGAGAGCACTGGGAGGGACTGGGAGGGATTGGGAGGGACTGGGAGCACTGGGAAAGCACTGGGAGGGACTGGGAGGCACTGAGAGGGCACTGGGAGGCACTGGGAGAGCACTGGGAGGGCACTGGGAAAGCACTGGGAGGGACTGGGGGAAACTGGGAGAGCACTGGGGGGGACTGGGGGGACTGGGAGCACTGGGAGAGCACTGGGAGGGCACTGGGAGAGCACTGGGAGGGCACTGGGAGGCACTGGGAGCACTGGGAGGCACTGAGAGGGCACTGGGAGGCACTGGGAGAGCACTGGGAGGCACTGGGAGGCACTGAGAGGGATTGGGAGGGACTGGGAGCACTGGGAAAGCACTGGGAGGGACTGGGAGAGCACTGGGAGGGACTGGGAGCACTGGGAGGGACTGGGAGGGCACTGGGAAAGCACTGGGAGGGACTGGGGGGAACTGGGAGAGCACTGGGGGGGACTGGGAGCACTGGGAGAGCACTGGGAGGGCACTGGGAGAGCTCTGGGAGGGCACTGGGAGGCACTGGGAGCACTGGGAGGCACTGAGAGGGCACTGGGGGGACTGGCGGGGCTGGGAGCACTGCGAGAGCACTGGAAGGGACTGGGAGGGGACTGGGAGGGACTGGGAGAGAACCTGGGGGCACTGGGAGGGAACCTGGAATGGACTGGGAGCACTGGGAGGGCACTGGGAGAGCACTGGGAGGCACTGGGAGAGCACTGGGAGGCACTGGGAGAGCACTGGGAGGGCACTGGGAGAGCACTGGGAGGCACTGGGAGAGCACTGGGGGGACTGGCGGGGCTGGGAGCACTGGGAGGGACTGGGAGAGCACTGGGAGGGGACTGGGAGGGACTGGGGGGCTGAGAGCACTGGGAGGGACTGGGAGAGCACCTGGAACGGACTGGGAGCACTGGGAGGGACTGGGAAGGACCACAGGGTCCCCCTCAAGTGTCCCCAAGTGTCCCCATCCTGGGCTGGGCTCCGCCTCAAACCCCGCAACGCCCCCCCCACCATGTCCCCTGTGTCCCCTCCCTGTCCCCTCCCTGTCCCCTGTGTCCCCTGTGTCCCCTCCCTGTCCCTGTGTCCCCTCCCTGTCCCCTCCCTGTCCCCGCTGTCCCGGTACCTGGAGGAGCTCCGCCGTTTGGGGACGGTCCCCGCGGGGGTGGCCGGGCCCCGCTTGGGCCCCGCCAGGGACTCCTCGTCCTCCGAGCGGCTGGTGGCCATGGCGGGGCTCTGGGGGACACCGCAGGGTCACCCGCTGTCACCTCAGGGGTGCCACCGCAGCTGGGGGGGTGGGGACACGGGGCAGGGCGACATGGAGGGGACAGGGAAGGACTCGTGGGGCTCTGGGAGGAGACAAAGCACCCTCAGTGTCACCTCCGCGGGTGCCACCAGCCCCTGGGGACAGCCGGGGGGACACCGGGGGACAGTGGAGGTGACACCGCAAGAGAGCGGGGACAAGCTGGGGACACTGAGGGGATGCGGGGGGTGACAGGAAGGGTCCGGGGTGGGGACACTGGAGGGACACGAGCGGGGCCCTCACGGCGTCCCCAGCCCCAAACCCCGGCCTGGCGCGGACTCGAGCCCGACCCCACCGCCACCACCGCTGTCCCCAAAGCCCCCTCGGTGTCCCCAAGGTCCCCCCGGTGTTCCCGCGGCCCCCTCGGCCTCACCAGTCCCGGGAGCTCCCAGCCGCCATGGTCGCGACACTTCCGGTCCGTACCGGAATAAGAATGACGTCACTGATGAGGCATAGGGTCGCCATATTGAAGGTTCCGGTGATGCCTCAGAGTGCGGCGCCATCTTGAGTGTGGGTAGGGCCGCGCTTGTAGCGTTTCAGGCGCCGTTACCGGGGTTGTGGCGGGTCCGGAGCGGCCGGAAGTGATCCGTGGGGTGAGGACGAGTCCCGTTAGTCCGGGAGATGCCGTTTGGAGCGACGGTGAAGCGGCCACGCCCGTTATGGCATCTGCCCATGGTCGTCCCGGCGGGTGGACACACCCATCATGGCGGCGCCAACAACAATCATGGCGGCCGCCACACCCACCATGGCGGCCGCCACACCCACCATGGCGGCCTCCACACCCATCATGGCCGCTGCCGCACCCATCATGGCGGCACCCCACACAAAAGGGATGAATTATTCAATTAGTCTAATTATTTTAATTATTTCAGCTGTTTTAATGATTAGCCAAAGGGGGTTGTGGCTCAGGAGCTGTAGGATATAGGCTGTTCTGGGGCTTGAAGTGTTTTTAATAGGTAACAGTAAGATACTCAGTACTACTAGGTAAAAATATAAATTAATTAAATTATGATAACAGAACAAACTTGAAGCCCTCGGGAGCAACACCTGGGGAAGGGAGTGGGAAACTCCGGAATGTTCTGGAAAATGATCCCAAATTTGTGCTTTGCAGCCCTAGGATGGAGGATAATTAATGGGCAAATATATAATAAAGGCTTAATGTAAAAAACCAGTACACGACAGTGTAGTTAAATAACCAAAATAAAGCAATTTTATCTAATAACTACATAATAGAGAGCTTAAAACATAACAAACAATATATTTTGATAACCAATAACATCACGAGGAGTATAACAACCCCATAGGCGATAAGCACAGAGTCACCCGTGCTAATAAGCAACAAATATCTAACTCCACCCGGTAATATTAACGGCTTAATGAAACGCGACAATTAACAATAATTAATTATAACCGAGTCCCTCAATGACCCCCCGGCCGGTCCCGCCTTCCCCCGCCTTTCCCGCCCTCTCTTTCCATTGGCCGTCCCTCAGCATTTCCCTGCTTCCATTGGCTCATCTGCCCGTCAGTCAACATCGCTCCCACCCCCAGTGCCCGACTGGCCAATCACTGGCGGGCGCTACCGGCGGCTCAGACCAATGGCGAGCGGCGGATTCGGGCAGAACGGCGGAGGACGCGCGGCGCTGATTGGTCGGAGCGGCGTGAGAGGCGGGGCCGGCGGCGGGGGTGACAAGATGGCGGCGGAGCCGGTGGAGCTGCACAAGCTGAAGGTGCCGCTGGCAGCGGGAACGGGGCCGGGCAGAGCGCGGGGGAACCGCGGGGACAGCGCGGGGACAGCCCGGCCACCGGGACAGCCCGCGGGGGGAGCGCGGCCAGAGGGGCTGGGACTGAGGGAGCGGGCGGGGAACGGCGGGAAACGGGGCCGGCGGCTCTGAGGGGCTCAGGGGGCTCTGAGGGGGCTCTGAGGGAAGGAACCGCGGCTGGAACCGGGGCTGGGAGGGCTCCGGGAGAGCGGGAACGCGGCTGTTTGATTCCCCATTCCCGGGCTGTTTTCCCCAATTCCCGAGCTGTTTGATTCCCCATTCCCGGCTGTTTGATTCCCCAATCCCGGGCTCTTTTCCCCCATTCCCGAGCTGTTTGATTCCCCATTCCCGGGCTGTTTGATTCCCAATCCCGGCTGTTTGATTCCCCATTCCCGGGCTGTTCGATTCCCCATTCCCGGGCTGTTCGATTCCCCAATCCCGGGCTGTTTGATTCCCCAATTCCCGGGCTGTTTGATTCCCCATTCCCGGGCTGTTTGATTCCCCATTCCCGAGCTGTTTGATTCCCCATTCCCGAGCTGTTTGATTCCCCAATCCCGGCTGTTTGATTCCCCATTCCCGAGCTGTTTGATTCCCCATTCCCGAGCTGTTTGATTCCCCATTCCCGAGCTGTTTGATTCCCCAATTCCCGGGCTGTTTGATTCCCCAATCCCGGGCTGTTTGATTCCCAAACTCCCGGGCTGTTCGATTCCCCATTCCCGGCTGTTTGATTCCCCATTCCCGGGCTGTTTGATTCCCCATTCCCGGGCTGTTTGATTCCCCATTCCCAGGCTGTTTGATTCCCCATTCCCGGGCTGTTCGATTCCCCATTCCCGGGCTGTTCGATTCCCCATTCCCGGGCTGTTTGATTCCCCAATTCCCGGGCTGTTTGATTCCCCATTCCCGGGCTGTTTTCCCCATTCCCGGGCTGTTTTCCCCAATTCCCGGGCTGTTTTATTCCCAAACTCCCGAGCTGTTTTCCCCAATCCTGATCTGTTTGATTCCCCAATTCCCGAGCTGTTTTCCCCAATCCCCGAGCTGTTTTCCCCAATTCCCGAGCTGTTTTCCCCAATCCCCGAGCTGTTTTCCCCAATCCCCGAGCTGTTTTCCCCAATTCCCGAGCTGTTTTCCCCATTCCCGGGCTGTTCTCCCCAATTCCCGAGCTGTTTCCCCCAATTCCCGAGCTGTTTCCCCCAATTCCCGGGCTCTTTTCCCCAATTCCCGAGCTGTTTCCCCCAATTCCCGGGCTGTTTTCCCCAATCCCGGGCTGTTTGATTCCCAAATTCCCGAGCTGTTTTCCCCATTCCCGATCTGTTTTATTCCCAAACTCCCGGGCTGTTTTCCCCAATTCCCGAGCTCTTTTCCCTCATTCCTGAGCTGTTTTCCCCCCTCCCGCTGTCCCAGCTGGCCGAGCTGAAGCAGGAGTGCCTGGCGCGGGGGCTGGAAGCCAAAGGCAACAAGCAGGACCTGATCCATCGGCTCCAGGCCTACCTGGAGGAGCACGGTGGGTGCTCCCAAATCCCCACAATCCCCTGGAATTCCCGGCGGGAATTTCCCCTCCCCCTTCCCCACCAAACCCCTGCTTCCTCTGAGGAATTTCCCTGCTCCGACCCTCCCCGGCTTTTCCCTTGCAGCCGAGGAGGAGCCCAACGAGGAGGATGTGCTGGGAGAGGAGATTGAGGTGGGAATTTTTTGGGATAATCCCAAAAAATTTGGGATAATCCCGGGTTTTCTGGGTGGGAATGAGGCGGCATTCCAACACCCTGTGGGATTTAAATCCTTTTCCCATTTTTTGGGGGCTTGAATCTGCTGGATTTGCTGCCTGGGGTGCTCCGGATTCTGGGAATTTGGGGTGGGGGATCCCGGATTTTGGGATCCCAGTTTTTGGGTTTTCTCCCCCTCTGGGGCAGAGGAATATCGGGAAAAGGAGGGCTGGTGGGATTTGGGGAGATTTTCTGGGATTTTAGGATGGAATTCCTGCCTGGAACAGAATTCCCAGAGGATTCCTCATCCCTGGAATTATCCCAGACCAGGCTGGAGCCACCTTGGAATGGCAGGAGAAGAGGGAATTTGGGGATTTGTGGCGTTTTGGGAAGCAATTCCCACCTGGAAAAGGAATTTTTTTTTTGCCAAGAAAATCTCAGGAATTGATTTTTCCCACCGGGCAGGCGAAGGAAATTGGGGATTTTCCCCTGGAATATTTGGGATGGGAAGGTCAGACTGGAATTATTCCCAACCCCTCGTGCATCCCAGACTTCCTGGAGCCCGGAAAAAATCAGGAATTCAGAGCCCAGAATTCTGCTGGGGCCACTCCATGGAGAAATCTGGGAATGTTGGGGCTGGATTGTGGGATTTTCCCTGGGAATGGCCGCGGGCTGGGCTGGATTGGATGGATTTTCCCTGGATTTGATGGATTTTCCCTGGATTTTCCCTGGAATTTCCCTGGATTTGCAGGAGGAGGAGCCGAAGGCGCCGGAGCCGCCCGTGAAGGTGGAGGAGGCGCCGGTGAAGTCGCCTGACGTGTGAGAATTCCCAAAAATCCTCGGGAATTTTGGAGGTCTGGGGAAGGGGGATGGGGCATCCTGGGCTCAGGGCTGGGATTCCCTGGATTTAGGATTTCTGGGATTGGCATTCCTTGGCTTGAGAGGATTCCCCATCCCTGGGCTGGAATTCCCAGAGGATTCAGGAACACAATTCCCACATTTCCCCCTTAGGGAGCCCTGGCAGCTCCTGCTGTTTTTTGGGAGCCTCTGGAATTCTTCCCGGGAGATTCCCAACTTTTCCAGTCCCTTCTTGTTTTCCCTCCTCCATCCCAGGCTCTGTTTTCCTTGGAGAACTCCCATTCCACGAGCTTTTCCTGGGAGTTCTTCCCACATTCTGGGAAGCAGAGTGAGCTGGGATCCACAGGGAATTCCTTTGGGAAAAAAACCAGGGAATTCTCTCAGGAAAAGAGGAAAATTTTCCCACAAGGAATTCTCCCCTGCAGGGAATTCCCACAGGGTGGGAACTCAGGGAATTCTCTCCCACATGGAATTCCCACGGGAAAACAGGAATTCTGGGATTTGGGTTAACCCTCCAGCCCTGGAATTCTTTTCCCTCCAATCCCGTTCCCAAGGGAATCCAGGTTGACTTTTCCCACCCCAAATTCCCCTCTGAGCTTTCCCAGCCTCCCACATTCCAAGGAAAATCCCCAAACCCTCGGGAATGGGAGCAGATCCCAAATCCCCCCCCTGGAGCATCCCTGACCTTTTCCCAAACTTTTTTTCTTTTCCCCAGGATCCAAGAGAAGAAGGTGGTGAAAATCTCCTCGGAAATCTCCCAGATGGAGGTAAAATCTCCCCGATCCCCATTTCCCAGGGGCTCCCAGGTGGGAATTTTTGGGATTTTCCAACCCTGGAATTGTCCCAGGCCAGGCTGGAACACCTTGGGATAGGGGAAACGCCAGGAAAATGGGAATTTTGGGAAGAAATTCCTGCCTGGAACAGAATTCCCAGAGGATTCCTCACCCCTGGGTCGGGATCAGCTCCAGCTCCCACCCCCTGATCCCACAATCCCATTTTCCCACTTTTTTGGGCTCCCTGAAGGACCCTGGGGATTTGGGGCTCCCACGTCGTCACCTTGGGATGGAAACCCAGGAATTCCCAGGAATTCCCAGGAATTCTGCTCCTGCTTTTCCACTTCTCCCTCCGGATCCCCTCTCAGATTCCGGCTTTTTCACGGTTTTGAGTGAAGGTCTGGGGGGCAGAAAAAGCAGGAAAATGGGAATTCTGCAGGATGGCTGAGGGGTCAGGATGCAAATCCTTGGGAATCTCCAGGATAAAGGGAGAGGAAATTCTGGGAATTCTGCAGCTCCCCCGGGAAAGGGGGATTTGGGGAGGAATTCCCAGAGAATTCCTGGAATTGTCCCAGGCCGGGTTGGTCTTTCCCATCTTTTATTTCCCTTCCCTTTCCCACTTTTATTTTCCTTTTCCCACTTTTTTTCCTGCCTCTTTCCCTCCTTTGTTCCCTTTTCCCACCTTGATTTTCCTGCTCTTTTCCCCTTTTTATTCCCCTTCCTTTCCCCCTTTTTTCCCTGCTTTTCCCACCTCTCTTTTCCTTCCTTTTCCCCCCTTTTTTTCTCTTCTCCCAATTTTTCCCTTCCCTTTTCCCTCTTTATTTCCACCCCTCTCCCACTTTGATTTTCCTGCTCTTTTCCCACTTTTTCCTTTCCTTTCCCACCTCGATTTCCCCCCTTTATTCCCCCTCTTCCCCCATTTCTTTTCCTCCTTTTCCCACTTGATTTTCCTCCCTTTCCCTCCATTTTGCCTGTGGAAAAATCCTTACTCCCAGCTGGAAATTCCTATTTTTCCATTGGAAAATCCCAATTTTCAGCTGGAAATTCCCATTTTTCACTTAGAAATTCCCATTTTTCTGCTGGAAAATCCCAATTTTTCACTTAGAAATTCCCATTTTTCCCTTGGAAAATCCCAATTTTCAGCTGGAAAATCCCATTTTTCACTTAGAAATTCCCATCTTTCCCTTGGAAAATCCCATTTTTCCCTTGGAAAATCCCAATTTTCAGCTGGAAATTCCCATTTTTCACTTAGAAAATCCCATTTTTCACTTAGAAATTCCCATTTTTCCCTTGAAAAATCCCAATTTTCAGCTGGAAATTCCCATTTTTCAGCTGGAAATTCCCATTTTTCACTTAGAAATTCCCATTTTTCACTTAGAAATTCCCATTTTTCCCTTGGAAAATCCCAATTTTCAGCTGGAAAATCCCAATTTTCAGCCGGAAAACCCCAGTTCTCCCCTGGGCAATCCCCAATTCCCCGGCATTCCCTTCTCCCACTTTTCCAGAGGATGCAGAAAAGGGCCGAGAGGTTCAACGTCCCCGTCAGCCTGGAGAGCAAAAAGGCGGCGAGGGCGGCGCGGTGAGTCCGGAACGCCGCGGGAATTCCCGGGATCCGGGCTGGGACTCCTGCCTGGGATGGAATTCCCAGAGGATTTCCCATCCCTGGGATAGGAAAAGGGGAATTCCTGGGATTTTGGGGGTTGTTTTTTTTTGCATTTTGGTGGCGTTTTCTGGGAATTTTTTCAGGGATTTGGGGAAGGAATTCTTCCCCGGGAGGGGATTTCCCAAATCCTGGGATGGAGGAATGTTGGGAAAAGGGGGATTGGCGGGAATTCTCGGGGATTTTGTGGGATTTGAGGAAGGAATTCCTGCCTGGGCTGGAATTCCCAAAGAATTCCCTATCCTTGGGATGTTCAGGAGCAGCCTGGGATAGGGGAAAGGGGAATTTTGTGGGATTTTGTGGGATTTTTTGGGATTTTTTGGGATTTTTTGGGATTTTGAGGAAGGAATTCCTGCCTGGGAGGGTCTGGGATGGAATTCCCAGAGGATTCCCCATCCCTGGAATCCCCTGGGATTTGGGGAAGTTTTCCAGGTGGGAATTTTGGGGGGATTTCAGCTCCTTCCCATCCCATTCCCGGATTTTTCCATGGAAAACCCTTGGAAAACAAAGTTTGGGAATTGCCTAAAATTGGGAATCCCTGCAGGAATTCCAAACATTTTCCAGCCAATCCACATCCAGGGGAAAATGGGAAGGAGGAGCTTCCAGGGCCTGGGATATTCCCAAAATTCCAGCCTTAATTCCCATTTTTTTTCCTCCCCACAGCTTCGGCTTGGCCACAATTCCACCAAAGGTGAGGAGAGGGAGCAGGGAACGGGAATTCCCGGAATTCTGGGTGCCCTGGGATTGCAAATTCCCCTTTTCCACATTTCTGGGAGCGGGGATTTCGGGATCAGTTGGGAAAGGAGCCCAATTATCCCGGATTTTCCTGGGATTCCTCATCCCAAAAAAAAAAAATCAGGATTTGGGATTTTCTTGGAATTCCATCCAAGGATCCAAAAGTGCCCCTGGAGCTGGGATTGGCCATCCCCAAATTCCAGGAAGATCCGGGTGGGAATTCCCATTCCTGGGCTGAAATCTGGGAATTTTGGTCGATTCCTGACGGGAATTTTCCCTCCTTTTCCCAGGGCTCTCAGGAGACTCCAAACCCACGGTGAGGAAAACTGGGATTGGGGGGGACTCGGGCGGAACTTTGGGAATTCCCACGGAATTTTGGGAATTCAGGTGGAATTTTGGGAAGAGGAGCGGGAATTTTGGGATCCCAGCTGGAATTCTGGGTGGGAGCTCGGCTGGGATTTTTGGGATCCCAGCTGGACTTTGGGTCGGAATTCCCCAAAAATCCGTGGGGTTTTTCCAGGATGACTTTTCCCGGGATCTCAGGAATGGGGGGAATTTTTTGGGTGTTTCTCCTGGAATTTTCCCCCTTTGGAAGTCCCCAATCCCAAGGATCCCGAATTTCCTTTTCCCAGATAAACCTGGAAAAGCTCAAGGAGAGGGCCCAGAGGTTTGGCCTCAACGTCTCCTCCCTCTCCAAGAAGGTGAGAATCGGGAATTCCAGGAATTCTGGGAATGCCAGGGCACCCTCCCCACCCCTGGATTATCCCCAAATCCCCAAGTTTTCCAGCCCTGCCCTGTGTTTGGTTTTTTGGGGAATTTGGGGCTTTTTGGGCGTTGAGGTTTTTCAGGAATTCGAGGGTTTGGGAATTGGGGGTTTTCAAGAATTCCCACTGTTGTTTTGGGAATTGGATTTTTGGGAATTTGGTCGCCCCAGGGACAACGGGAATGTTGGGAGGGATCCCTGGGATGCATTCCCGACATTCCCGATCCCATTCCCAGAGTGAGGAGGATGAGAAGCTGAAGAAGAGGAAGGAAAGGTTTGGGATCGTCACCGGAGCCGGAGCCGCCGAGGATTCCGAGGTGGGGCTGGAAATTCCCAGGATTTGGGGACGGGAATTCCCGGGATTTGGGGCCAGGAATTCCCAGGATTTGGGGCTGAAATTCCCGGGATTTGGGGCCGAAATTCCTGGGATTTGGGGCCAGAAATTCCCAGGATTTGAGGCCGGGAATTCCCGGGATTTGGGGCCAGAAATTCCCGGGATTTGGGGCCGGGAATTCCCGGGATTTGGGGCCGGGAATTCCCGGGATTTGGGGCCAGAAATTCCCGGGATTTGGGGCCGAAATTCCCGGGATTTGGGGCCGGGAATTCCCGGGATTTGGGGCTGAAATTCCCGGGATTTGGGGCCAAAATTCCCGGGATTTGGGGCCAAAATTCCCGGGATTTGGGGCCGGGAATTCCCGGGATTTGGGGCTGAAATTCCCGGGATTTGGGGCCGAAATTCCCGGGGTTTGGGGCTGAAATTCCCGGGATTTGGGGCCGAAATTCCCAGGATTTGGGGCTGGAAATTCCTGGGATTTGGGGCCAGGAATTCCCTGGGATCCCGGGGCTCATCCCAAAACTACTTCCCAATTCCCAACCCTTGAGGGATCCAGGGATTTGGGGGGATTTCCCTGGATTCAGGACGGTTTTCCATTGATTTAGGGGCATTCCCATGGTTTTGGTGCCTTTTCCCTGGATTTAGGGAGGTTTTCCATGGATTTGAGGGCATTTTCAATGGATTTTGGGGCTCTTTTCCTAGGGATTTGGGGCTGGTTTTTCCAGGGATTTGGGACCATTTTTCCATGGATTTTGGGGGCCGTTTTTCCAGGAATTTCAGGGCTATTTTCCCAGGAATTTGGGGCCGTTTTTCCAGGAATTTCAGGGCTATTTTCCCAGGAATTTGGGGACATTTTTCCAGGAATTTTGGGGCTATTTTCCCAGGAATTTGGGGACATTTTTCCAGGAATTTCAGGGCTATTTTCCCAGGAATTTGGGGACATTTTTCCAGGAATTTCGGGGCTGTTTCCCCAAGGATTTGGGGCCTTTTTCCCAGGAATTTTGGGGCCTTTTTCCCAGGAATTTGGGGGTTGGAATTCTCTGTGGTTTGGGTCTCTCCTCCTCGGGAAAACCCCCCCCGGATCCCAGGATTTTCCTGCCCTTTGGAGTTGGGAATTTCCCCATTCCCAACCCCAATTCCCAACCCCCTCCCACTCTTTCCCGGGATTCTCCCCCACGGATTCCCAGGATTTTCCCCCTTTTTGGCCGTTCCCAAATCCAGGCAAAGAAGCGGAAAAGGGCGGAAAGGTTCGGGATCGTCTGAGCCGCTCCGGAGCTCCGCGCTCTCCTCAGGTCAGGATCCCCTTTTCCCTCATTCCCCGTTTTTCCCAGGGAATTTCCAGGGAATTTCCAGGAATTCTCCTTTCCTTGGAGCTTTTTGCTGCTCGGTTTTTGAAGTTTTCCCCTCGGAAAAAATCGAGGGGAAAAGGAGGAGCTGGGCTTGGGAGGGAGGGGATTCCCAAATCCTGGGCACCTCAAAGATGTTGGGGCTCCTTTTCCAGGGATTTTGGGGCTCCTTTTCCAGGGATTTTGGGGCTTCTTTTCCAGGGATTTTGGGGCTTCTTTTCCAGGGATTTTGGGGCTCCTTTTCCAGGGTTTTTGGGGCTCCTTTTCCAGGGTTTTTGGGGCTCCTTTTCCAGGGTTTTTGAAGTTGTTTTTCCAGGGATTTGGGGTTGTTTTCCCCAGGGATTTTGGGGCCCATTCCCCGGGGATTTTGGGAATCTTTTTCCAGGGATTTTGGGGATGATTTCCCAGAGATTTTAGGGCACTTTCCCCCAGGAATTTGTGGCCATTTTCCCGGGGATTTGGGAGTCTTTTCCCAGTTTTTCCAGGGATTTTGGGGGGATTTATGGAGCGGCTCCCATGGGAAACGTGGGGATCCCAATCCCGTGGGATTTTTGGGAGCTTCCCGAGCAATCCGAGCAGGAATTCCAGGGATTTCTTGGATTTCCAGGTGGGCGTTGCCTGAACCCTTCCCCTGTTGAAGACCTGAGCTCCCAGGATTTGGAATTCCCGGCGGGAATTTCGGGAATCTCATCCCGGAGTGTCGGGAGCAGCGGGGCCGGGGCCATTCCCGGAATTCTGGAGCCATTCCCAGGCCAAGAGAAAATTCTATTTTTTTGGGAATTCTCCTCCTTTTCCATGAGCGTTTCCCACCCTCGGGAACCTTGGAGACTCCGGGAAATCCCCGGGACACTCCTTCCCATCCTGAAAAATCATTGGGATCCAGGGCCATCCCCGTGTCCCGGTGGCTCCCTGACTCCTCCCTCATTCCCAGGTTTTCCCAGTTTTTCCTGGTTTTTCCCAGTTTTTCCCGGCGTTCCAGCCGCTGTCAGGTTTTGTATTCCCGGTTTTTTTTCTATTTTCCCGGTTTTTCCCTCGGAAGGGTCGGGCGCTGCCTCTCATCCCAGATTTCCCAATAAAAAACTTCCATTTTCCAAGGATTTTTTCCAAGGAAATCCCATTTCTTTGCCAGGGCTTTGGATGTGGGGCTGGAGCTGTGGGGAAGGCCCCTGGAATTCCCTCCTCCCCTGGGGTGTTCCTGAGGTTTTCCAGGAATTCCTGGTGTTCAATCCACGTTTTCCTGAGTTTAGCCAGGAATCCCTGAGGTTTTCCAGAGGGGGGGGGGGGCAGGGAATGGGAACTGCTCCAATTCTGGGATGTGCCGGGAGCTGGGAACACTTCCAGGATTTTTTGGATGGCACCAAAGCCCCGATCCCATTTCCCAATCCCATTTCCCATTTCTCATCCCATTCCCCATTTCCCATTCCCAATCCCATTTCCAATCCCATTCCCATTCCCCATCCCATCTCATTCCCCATTTCCCATTCCCGTTTCCAATCCCATTCCCAATCCCATTCCCGTTTCCAATCCCATTTCCCATTTCTCATCCCATTCCCAATCCCATTTCCAATCCTATTTCCCATTCCCGTTCCCAATCCCATTCCCAATCCCATTCCCGTTTCCAATCCTATTTCCCATTCCCGTTCCCAATTCCATTCCCCATCCCAATTCCCATCCTATCCCGTTCCCAATCCCATTCCCCATCCCCAATCCCATTCCCCATTTCTCATCCCATTCCCAATCCCATTTCCAATCCCATTTCCCATTCCCCATTCCCAATCCCATTCCCAATCCCATTCCCGTTTCCAATCCTATTTCCCATTCCCCATTCCCAATCCCATTCCCAATCCCATTCCCGTTTCCAATCCCATTCCCCATTCCCCATCCCATTCCTGTTCCCAATTCCATTCCCCATCCCAATTCCCATCCTATCCCATTCCCAATCCCATTCCCAATCCCCAATCCCATTTCCCATTCCCCATTCCCAATCCCATTCCCGTTTCCAATCCCATTTCCCATTCCCATTCCCAATCCCATTTCCCGTTCCCAATTCCATTCCCAATCCCATCCCCAATCCCAATCCCGGCGTTCCCTGCCATGGGCCGGGCACTGAGCCCCCAGCATTCCGGGATCATTTGGGGATCTTTGGGATGCCACGGAAACCCCGGCCCCGGCACAGCCTGGGGCGCCCAGATCCCGGGATTTGGGATCTTTGGGATCCGAGCGCTGCTCCGGGTGCCCTTTGGGACCGAAACTCGGCCATCCTGGGATTGTCTGGGAATCCTTGGAACGGCCCCGAATCCCCGGGGCTGCCACACCGGGAGCACCTGGGACCCTCGTCCCCACTGTCCCCCAGTGTCCCCTCACTGTCCCCTCAGAGCCACCCCCGTGTCCCCCAGTGTCCCCCCACTGCCACCCCAGTGTCCCTCAGAGCCACCCCAGTGTCCCCCAGTGTCCTTCAGTGCCACCCCAGTGTCCCCCAGTGTCCCCCCCTGTCCCCTCAGAGCCACCCCAGTGTCCCCCAGTGTCCCCCACTGTCCCCTCAGTGCCACCCCAGTGTCCCTCAGAGCCACCCCAGTGTCCCCCAGTGTCCCCCACTGCCACCCCAGTGTCTCCCAGTGTCCTTCAGTGCCACCCCAGTGTCCCCCAGTGTCTCCCAGTGTCCCCCACTGCCACCCCAGTGTCCCCCAGTGTCCCCTCAGTGCCACCCCAGTGTCCCCTCAGTGCCACCCCGCTGTCCCCTCACTGTCCCCTCAGAGCCACCCCAGTGTCCCCCAGTGTCCCCTCACTGTCCCCTCAGAGGCACCCCAGTGTCCCCCAGTGTCCCCCACTGCCACCCTGCTGTCCCCTCGCTGTCCCCTCAGTGCCACCCCACTGTCCCCTCAGTGCCACCCCGCTGTCCCCTCAGTGCCACCCCGCTGTCCCCCACTGTCCCCTCAGTGCCACCCCAGTGTCCCCCCGCTGTCCCCTCAGTGCCACCCCGCTGTCCCCCACTGTCCCCTCAGTGCCACCCCAGTGTCCCCCAGTGTCCCCTCAGTGCCACCCCGCTGTCCCCCCGCTGTCCCCTCAGTGCCACCCCGCTGTCCCCTCCCTGCCCGTGGCTCCGGGCCAGGCGGGTGGAGCGCGGCCAAGCCCCGCGGCCGCGTTAATTAATTGCGTTAATTGCGTTCATTAGCGCCGATGTCGCCCGCGGCCGCTGCCGCCCGGGGGACGCTCCGGGAGCCGCTGTCGCCGTGGGTGGCCCCCGGATGTCCCCGGGCCTCATTTGTGTCACCCCGGGGCCCCGAAATAGGTCAGGGGGAGCGGGAACGGGGCAGGGACAGGGAACGGGGACAAGGACAGGGAATGGGAATGGGGCAGGGAACGGGAACGGGAATGGGAACGGGAACGGGGACAAGGACAGGGAATGGGAATGGGAACGGGGCAGGGAACGGGAACGGGGACAAGGACAAGGACAAGGAATGGGAATGGGACAGGGAACGGGAATGGGAACGGGGACAGGACAAGGACAGGGAATGGGAACGGGGCAGGGAACGGGAACGGGGACAAGGACAGGGAATGGGAACGGGGCAGGGAACGGGAACGGGAATGGGAACGGGGACAAGGACAGGGAATGGGAACGGGAATGGGAACGGGAACGGGGACAAGGACAGGGAATGGGAATGGGGCAGGGAACGGGAACGGGGACAAGGACAGGGAATGGGAACGGGGCAGGGAACGGGGACAAGGACAGGGAATGGGAACGGGAACGGGGACAAGGACAGGGAATGGGAACGGGAATGGGAATGGGAACGGGGACAGGAATGGGAACGGGGACAAGGACAGGGAATGGGAATGGGGCAGGGAACGGGGACAGGACAAGGACAGGGAACGGGACAGGGAACGGGGACAGGAATGGGAACGGGGCAGGGAATGGGAACGGGGACAAGGACAGGGAATGGGAATGGGGCAGGGAATGGGAACGGGAACGGGGACAGGAATGGGAACGGGGACAGGAATGGGAACGGGGACAGGAATGGGAACGGGGACAGGGTGCAAACGGCCAGAGGGGACAGGGCCAGTGGCCACGGGGCCACCAAGCCGGCAGGACACACCGACCCAGCTGGAGCCACTTCCTCGTGTCCGCCCCTCGCTTGGACACCGGAGGGTCACAGCCCCCCCCTGTCCCCTCCCATGGTGACACCCCCTGTCCCCCCCGGGCCGGCCCTAATTAGCCGGGGACATTCCCGGCATTCCCAGCCCCTAATGAGGCTCCATAAAGCCCCGGAGCGGATCCTGGGGCCGCTCGTAAAAATCCCCCTTCCAACCCTCCCCTTGGAAAGTCCCATTAAAAATCCCCCGTTAAAAATCCCCTTTCACAGCCGGGGGGCCGGGCCGGGACCCCGAATGGCCCCAAGCCTGTCCCAGGTGTCCCCAAGCCTGTCCCAAGTGTCCCTCGTCCTGTCCCAGGTGTCCCCCGTCCCGTCCCAAGTGTCCCCCGTCCTGTCCCAAGTGTCCCCCGTCCTGTCCCAGGTGTCCCCCGTCCTGTCCCATGTGTCCCCCGTCCTGTCCCAGGTGTCCCCCGTCCTGTCCCAGGTGTCCCCCGTCCCGTCCCAGGTGTCCCCCGTCCTGTCCCAAGTGTCCCCCGTCCCGTCCCAGGTGTCCCCAGTCCTGTCCCAAGTGTCCCCAGTCCTGTCCCAAGTGTCCCCCGTCCCGTCCCAGGTGTCCCCCGTCCTGTCCCAAGTGTCCCCCGTCCTGTCCCAGGTGTCCCTCGTCCTGTCCCAGGTGTCCCCCGTCCCGTCCCAAGTGTCCCCCGTCCTGTCCCAAGTGTCCCCCGTCCTGTCCCAGGTGTCCCCCGTCCTGTCCCAAGTGTCCCCCGTCCCGTCCCAAGTGTCCCTCGTCCTGTCCCAAGTGTCCCCCGTCCCGTCCCAAGTGTCCCCCGGTCTGTCCCAAGTGTCCCCCGGCCTGTCCCAAGTGTCCCCAGTCCTGTCCCAGGTGTCCCCCGTCCTGTCCCAAGTGTCCCCAGTCCTGTCCCAAGTGTCCCCCGTCCTGTCCCAAGTGTCCCCCGTCCTGTCCCAGGTGTCCCCCGTCCTGTCCCAGGTGTCCCCCGTCCCGTCCCCTACACCCAGGGACGGTGACATCGCCTGGGGCGCTGCACCACGAGGCCGCGTGTGGCCCCGGTGGTGTCCCCGGTGCTGTCCCCATGCCCGGTGTCCCCGTGCCCGGTGTCCCATGCCCGGTGTCCCCGTGCCCGGTGTCCCCATGCCCGGTGTCCCCGTGCCCGGTGTCCCCGTGCCCGGTGTCCCCAAGGATCCAGGGTCACTGGCGACGTTGTCACCGTGCCAGCCCGGGATTTTGGGATGTCCCTCTGCCACCCCTGAGGTCCCCAAATCCTTCCCCCGCCCCCCCCCCCCGGAGGTGACAATGGGGACATCCCCCTGAAACCTCGGAGCTCTCAGATTATTTTTCGTTTTCTTAAAAAAACATTTTAAATTTTTTTTTTAATTTTTTTTTATTCTTTCTTTTTATATTTTTGCTGTTCAAGTGCTGAGTTCGGCCCCCCCTCCCCCTCCCCCGGGACCCCCCCGGGACCCCCCCGGGACCCCCCCGGGTCCCCCGGAGCGACAGAACGAGGGACAAAAACAACGAACGGACCAACAGAAAAGGAACCTAAGACGTCACGCACAGACCGAGAGCGGGAAATAATTAGAATAATTAGAATAATTAGAATAATAATATACTCGAGGGGGGGAGGCGCTACCCCCCTGCCACCCCCCTGCCTGTGGGACCAGTCAGTCCTGGGTACTGGGACCAGTCAGGGTTGGGAACTGGGACCAGTCAGTTCTGGGCACTGGGAGCAGTGCTGCCCGCCGGGGGGACCGGTGCAGTGCCCGGAGGTAACTGGTCCCAGTGCCCAGTGCTGACTGGTCCCAGTGCCTGGAGGTAACTGGTCCCAGTGCCCAGTGCTGACTGGTCCCAGTGCCCAGTGCTGACTGGTCCCAGTGCCCAGAGGTAACTGGTCCCAGTGCCCAGTGCTGACTGGTCCCAGTGCCTGGAGGTAACTGGTCCCAGTGCCCGGTGCTGACTGGTCCCAGTGCCTGGAGGTAACTGGTCCCAGTGCCTGGAGGTAACTGGTCCCAGTGCCCGGTGCTGACTGGTCCCAGTGCCTGGAGGTAACTGGTCCCAGTGCCCGGTGCTGACTGGTCCCAGTGCCCGGAGGTAACTGGTCCCAGTGCCCGGTGCTGACTGGTCCCAGTGCCCAGCCATCCCCGTCCTGTCCCCCTTCGGTGCCGCCTCCCTGTGACAGCCCCGGGGCCTCGCGGGGGTTTTTGGGGTGAGGGACTGCGGGGTTTGGGGCTCCATGGCCCCTCCAGGGCCGGGCCCATCCCAGCCCCTTCCCAGTCCTGTCCCAGTCCCCTCCCAGTTCCTTCCCAGTGCCTTCTGGACCTTTCCCGGCAGGGACAGCGCTGGGCACCGGGGGTGTCCCCTGCCAGCCCCGGGGGGATGCCCCGACCCCCGACCCCGGATTTGCGTTCCCCGGCTCGGGGACCGCGGCCGCCACGAGGGGCCAGGCTGCGCCCCTTCTGGGGTCGCGGGGGGGCTGCGGGTCCTCTCCTCTCCCTTCCTGGGCCCCCCCGGCTGTCCCCATCCCCGTCCCCTCCCTTCGGCCCCCGCTGCCACCGCCGGCGCCACCGGGGCGGTGACATCGGGCGGGTGGCACCCGGCCTGGCACGAGGGGCCCCTTAAGTGCTGCGGCGCCAGGAGGGGCGGGGAGGGGGGGGGGGCCCGGACCAGCGCCGCGTCCTCATCCCGGGGCTGCCTCGGCCCCCCCGTAAGCGCTTCGGGGGCTCCGCGGAGCTGTCGCGGAGCCGGCGACAAGTGCTAAACATCCCGAGTGGCCCCGGCTGTCCTTCAGTCCCTTAAGTGCTACGCGGGTGCGGGGCCGCCCCCCGCCCGGAGCCCCCCGGGCCCCTCCGGCACCCCGGGGGATAAGTGCTGGGGCCGGGGGCCGCGGGGGCCGCGGGGGCTTCTCCCCCTTCCCGGAGCCTCCTCCGGCCGCGGCCGCTCCGGCGCCGGGGCCGGGCCCCGCCTGCATCGCTCGGGGCCGGGAGGGAACCGCAGGAGCCGCGGCGGAGCCTCGGGAAACGCGGGGGGTTCGTTCTCACGTGAAACAAACACAAACAACAGAAAGGAAAGAAAAAAAAAATAAAAAAAAAAAAAACCAAACAAACCCCTCCGAGGGCAGCGGGAGGCGTATGTGCGGCGTAAGCGGAATTTTCAGCCCCAGCCGGAGCCTCCCAACAATTCTGGTGTCGCCTCCGGGTGACCCCCGGGCCGCCGGACCGCCCTCACCCCCCGGCGGAGCGCCGGGGCCCCGGGGCCGGTGCCAGGGCTGCATCCAAAGCCCGGGCGGAGGCTCCGGCCCCTCCGGCCGTCCTTCCCCGCGGGTCCCCGGGGGTCTCCGGGCTGGAGCGGCCCCTCCGGAGAGGCCCCGGCTGCGAGGGGAGGGAGCGGGGCGAGCGCCGGCCGGGAGGGTGATTAATAAATAAATAAATTAAAGAAGGGAGGCGGTTTCCTCCCGGTCCCGGGGGTCCCGCGGCCGGTCCTCGCTGCGGCCGCGGGGACGGGGTCACCCCCCCTCGGGTGTCACCAGCGGTGTCCCCAGCGCTGCTCCAGGAGCACGAGGAGACGCGGGCCGCCCTCGCTCTTCCTCCTCCTCCTCCTCCTGCTCTCCCCGCCGAGCTGGCCCGGGGGAGCCGCCACCCGCGGCCGTGTCCCCGCGGTGTCCCCGCGTCGCCACCGCGGCGTGGGGGTCCCGGCCCCCCCCCCTTCCCTTCTCCGTCCGGTCGCTTTTATTGCACAATGCGCGTGGGATCGCGGGCTCCGCTGCTCCGTGGGATCCTCCTCCTCTCCCCTCCGCCATCCAAACCGATTTCAACGCTCGGCCTTTGTCACTTCTCGCTTCCCGCCCCGCCCCGAACCGACAACAAAAAAAATTAAAAAAAAAAAAAAAAGAGCGGAAAACAAAACTGAGGAGTCCGAGGCGGCGGCGGCGGCGGCGCGGGGGGCGGGGGGGGGCTCGCTCCGAGGGGCACCCCCGGCGCTGCGGGGGCAGGGGAGGAGGGAGGGAGGGAGGGAGGGCGGCTCTAGGAGCACCCGCAGCGATCCACCACCATGCCGGGGATCTTGCCGTAGATGATCTGCTGCTTGTCGTTGAAGTAGAGCATGTTGATGGGGGACATCTTGGTGGGCGTGCAGCAGGGCCCGGCCGAGCCGCGCGGGTTGGCCTGCTGCACCAGGTGCGTGTGCGGGTACTTCTGCATGAACATGTACTCGCACTGGCCCGAGCAGTAGTTGGCCTTGTAGCGCTTGGGGGCGATGATCCAGTCCCAGCCGAACGCCTCGAAGTCCACGGTGAGCGGGTAGCGGCAGCAGCGCGACTCCGTGGAGTGCTCGTCGCAGTCCAGCCCCAGGTTCCGCCGAGAGCGCTTGTTGTTCTCCAGGACCCGCAGCTCCATGAAGGGGTGCTGGGGGACAGGGGACAGCCGTGAGGGGACAGGGGAACGCAGGGGACAGTGCTGGGGGACAGGGGACAGCGGTGAGGGGACAGGGGGGACAACAGCAAGGGGACATGGGGAACGCAGGGGACAGTGCTGGGGGGACACGGGACAGTGCTGGGGGGACAGGGGACAGTGCTGGGGGGACAGGGGACAGTGCTGGGGGGACACGGGACAGTGCTGGGGGGACACGGGACAGTGCTGGGGGGACAGGGGACAGTGCTGGGGAACAGGGGACAGCGGTGAGGGGACACAAGGACAGTGCTGGGGGACAGGGGACAGCGGTGAGGGGACAGGGGACAGCCAAGGGGACACAAGGACAGTGCTGGGGGACAGGGGACAGCGGTGAGGGGACAGGGGACAGCCAAGGGGACACAAGGACAGTGCTGGGGGGACACAGGACAGCGGTGAGGGGACACGGGGAATGCAGGGGACAGTGCTGGGGGGACAGGGGACAGTGCTGGGGACACAAGGACAGTGCTGGGGGGACAGGGGACAGTGCTGGGGGGACAGGGGACAGCGGTGAGGGGACATGGGGAATGCAGGGGACAGTGCTGGGGGGACAGGGGACAGTGCTGGGGGACAGGGGACAGCGGTGAGGGGACACGGGGAATGCAGGGGACAGTGCTGGGGGGACAGGGGACAGTGCTGGGGGACAGGGGACAGCCGTGAGGGGACACGGGGGCCAAGAGAGAGGGGACATGGGGAACGCAGGGGACAGTGCTGGGGGGACAGGGGACAGTGCTGGGGGGACAGGGGACAGCCGTGAGGGGACACGGGGGCCAAGAGAGAGGGGACATGGGGAACGCAGGGGACAGTGCTAGGGGGACAGGGGACAGCGGTGAGGGGACAGGGGACAGTGCTGGGGGGACAGGGGACAGTGCTGGGGGGACCCGGGACAGCCAAGAGGACACAAGGACAGTGCTGGGGGGACACAGGACAGCCATCAGGGGACAGCGGTGAGGGGACACGGGGGCCAAGAGAGAGGGGACATGGGGAACAGAGGGGACAGTGCTGGGGGGATACAGGACAGCCATCAGGGGACACAGTGGACACCGGGGTCAGTAGTGAGGGGACACAGGGATGGCGGTGAGGGGACATGGGGACACGGGGGACAGTGGTGAGGGGACACAGACAGTGATGAGAGGACACACGGGACAGCGCTGGGGGACACGGGCACAGTGGTGAGGGGACAAGGGGACAGTGCTGAGCACAGTGGTGAGATGCCAGGGAGGAGGTGCCAGGGGGTGGTGGCATTCCCTGGGGGTGTCATCAGCCCCATGGAGCTGCCAGGAGCACTGCTGAGGTGGCATTGGCCCTACAGAACTGCCACCAGCCCCATGGAACTGCCATCAGTCTATTGAGGTGTCCCCAGCCCCGTGCAGGTGTCACTGGCACCATGCTGCGTGGAGCACTGCTGAGGTGCCACCAGCCCCACGGAGCTGTCACTGTCCCCCACACCTCCAGGCAGCCACCAGCCCCAGAGAGCTGCCACCCAGTCTACGAGAGTGTCACTGTCCCCACGGAGCTGTCACTGTCTCCTAGACCCCTGACTGTCACCACAGAGCTGCCACCACCCCTATGGGGGTGTCACTTCCTCCACGAAGCTGTTATTGTCCCCACAAAGCTGTGACCAGCCCCACGGAACTGTCACTTGTCCCCATGACCTGTGACCATCCTCACAAAGCTGTCACTGTCCCCCAGACCTGTCACTGTCCCCGTGACCTGTGACCATCCTCACAAAGCTGTCACTGTCCCCCAGACCTGTCACTGTCCCCCAGACCTGTCACTGTCCCCATGAGCTGTCACCAGCCCCTCAGAGCTGTCACTGTCCCCCAGACCTGTCACTGTCCCCATGACCTGTGACCATCCTCACAAAGCTGTCACTGTCCCCCAGACCTGTCACTGTCCCCGTGACCTGTGAGCACCCTCCCTGAACCACCACCAGCCCCTCAGAGCTGTCACTGTCCCCATGACCTGTCACTGTCCCCATGACCTGTCACCAGCCCCTCAGAGCTGTCACTGTCCCCCAGACCTGTCACTGTCCCCATGACCTGTCACTGTCCCCATGACCTGTCACCAGCCCCTCAGAGCTGTCACTGTCCCCATGACCTGTCACTGTCCCCATGACCTGCCACCAGCCCCTCAGAGCTGTCACTGTCCCCATGACCTGTCACTGTCCCCCAAGGCTGTCACCGGCCCCTCGGAGCCACCACCATCCCCTGTCCCCCAGAGCCGCCCCCTCCACCCATCCCACCGCCCCCCTGGGGACCCCCCCCAACCCCGCCGCCGCCCCCCCCGGGCCGGTGCCACCCACCAGCCCCTCGGCGCCGGGCCCCAGCGAGGTGACGGCCAGGTCGTTGCCGTTGGGGTCGAAGGCGTTGATCTCGATGCCCCAGTTGTTGTGCGGCTGCTTGAACCAGTTCTGCAGGACGTGCTTGAAGTCGATGCTCTGCCAGTGCCCGGCGCGCGAGTTGAGCTCGATCTTGAGCGAGCGGATGCGGATGTGGCGGCTGCCCTCGTCCGTGACGGGCTTGAGGCGCAGGATCTGCAGGTACACGGTGGAGGTGTGCTGCACCGGCCGCAGGTACACCCACAGCTGCGCCTTCACCACCTTGGTGAACATGATCTTGGGGCTGAAGTTGAAGAAGCAGCAGTGCGGGTTGCCCTCGATCTGCACCGCCGGGTCCGCTGCGGGGTGAGGGAGGAGGAGGAGGAGGCGTCAGGCCGGGCCTTGGGAGCCCCCACCCCGCGCCCTGGGACCCCCGAGCCTCACCCTGGGACCCCCCCCTCAGCCCCACTCCGCGACCTGAGCCCCTCTCTGAGACCCCCGATTCCCTCTCTGGGACCCCCCCGGGCCCCACCGCAGGACCCCGCAGCCCCGTGGGGGGATCCCCAAGCCCCGTCTGGGACGCTGCAGCCCCGCACTGGGACCCCCGAGCCGCACGCTGGGAGCCCCTCCGTGACCCTCCCACCCCCCCTGGGACCCCCCCGAGCCGCACTCTGACCCCCCGGCCCCCCCTGCGGGACCCCCGAGCCGCGCGGGGTCGGGGCAGCCCCTCCCCGGTCGTTAGGAGGTGAAGGTCGGGTCAGAGGCCGCCCCGGGGGTCGCCCGCGAGGAGGTCCCCGCTCGCCCCCTGACCCGCGGCCCCGGGGGGCTCAGGATGGGCCCGGGGCGAGCCCCGCGGCGGGGGGGGGGGAGGGGGAGGGGGTGGTCCCGGGCTGAGTGGGGCGGGGGGCTCCGGGCCCGCAGCACCTGCTCGGGGCCGCCCTTCCTCCGCGGGGGTGAGGAGGACTCCTCCTGATCCCATCCCCCGCATCCCACCCTCCTCCCCGGCTGCTCGGGGGGCAGCCCCACACCTCGGATTGGGGGGGGACAGCCCCACATCTCGGGGGAGGCTCCCGCAGCTCCCCCCCCCGCCCCCCCAAAGCCGGGAGGTGACAAAAGCCAGCGCCACCAGCGCCGGGGCGGTGACACCCCCGAGCACCCCCCGGCTCCGGGGGCCCGGCCCCACATCTGTGTCGAATTGAGCTGGGAATTTGCCCCCCCCCGCCCCGGCGCAGCCCCCGCCCCCTGCCCGCACCCGGTCAGGTTTAATAGCGCCCAGCTGCAGCCGGGGCCATTTGCTGCGCCGCGGCCTCGCCGGCCCCGCGGGGGTCACGACACCGGGAATGTCGCCTCCCCTCCCCAGCCCAGCCCAGCCCAGCCCAGCCCCGCCGCTCGCAAATGGGGCTGGGGGCCGCGGGGACCCTCCACGCAACTCAAACCCCCCCCCGGCGCTCACAGCCACGAGTGACCCCCCCCCCTCCCCTCAGCGCCTCGGCGGGGGGGCTTTGTCACCCGGCGCTGGCGCGGTGTCACCCAGGGGTGAGTGCGGTGACACCGCTGCGCGGGGGCGCAGCGGCCGGGGAGTGCTGGGGGAGGGGGGAGGATTTGGGGGGGCTCCAGGTGGGAGGTGCCACCGGGGCGAGTCCTAGAGAGCGGCCACCGAACCCCCCGTCCTTGGGGACACTGGGGACAGCGCTGTCCCCGCTGTCCCTCTGCCAGCCCGGGGGCTGCGCCCGGGGGGACGCGGGGCTCGGTGAGGGGGGGGGTCCGGCGGGGGGGGCCGTGCCCCGCTGCCCGCGGTGCCAGGATGCTCGGCCCGTCGCTGTGGCAACGGGGGGATAAAGGTTACCGGGACACCGGTCACAGCTGGGCCTGTGCCGGGCGGGGGGCGGCCCCCGGGCCCCCCCCCCCCGCTCTTTGTTCCCGCACTCGGGGCCCCCCGAGCGCGGCCCCCCAGCTCCGGCCCCCCCTCTGCGAGGTGCTCGGCGCTGTCCCCACGTCCTCGTGTCCCCTTGTCCCCACACACCCATGTCCCCAAGCCCTCGTGTCCCCACATCCCTGTGTCACCTTGTTCCCATGTCCTTGTGTCCCCAAGTCCTGCTGTCCCCGTGTCCTGGTGTCCCCATGTCCCTGTGTCCCCACGTCCTGCTGTCCCTGTGTCATGGTGTCCCTGTGTCCCCATGTCCTGGTGTCCCCATATCCTGGTGTCCCTACGTCCTGCTGTCCCCGTGTCCCCATGTCCCTGTGTCCTTGCGTCCCTGTGTCCCCATGTCCTGCTGTCCCCACGTCCTGCTGTCGCCATGTCCCCATGTCCTGCTGTCCCCACGTCCTGCTGTCCCCGTGTCCCCGTGTCCCCATGTCCCCGTGTCCCCATGTCCCCGTGTCCCCATGTCCCCATGTCCCCACGTCCTGCTGTCCCCATGTCCCCATGTCCCCATGTCCCCGTGTCCCCATGTCCCCGTGTCCCTACGTCCTGCTGTCCCTGTGTCCCCATGTCCCTATGTCCCTGTGTCCTGGTGTCCCCATATCCCCATGTCCCCACGTCCTGCTGTCCCTGTGTCCCCATGTCCCCATGTCCCCATGTCCCCGTGTCCCCATGTCCCCGTGTCCCCATGTCCTGCTGTCCCTGTGTCCCCATGTCCCCACGTCCTGCTGTCCCCATGTCCCCATGTCCCCATGTCCCCGTGTCCTGCTGTCCCTGTGTCCCCATGTCCCCATGTCCCCGTGTCCTGCTGTCCCCATGTCCCCATGTCCCCATGTCCCCATGTCCCCGTGTCCCCATGTCCCCATGTCCCCATGTCCCCATGTCCCCACGCTGTCACGCTGACCTTGAGCGGCTCCCCCCGGGCCCCTCCAGCCCCGAGTCCCCCCCCGCCCGCCCCCCCCCGGGCCTCATTAAGCTCCCCACCCCCCGCGGGTCGCGGGGGTCACGGGTAGCCCCTCGATGGCTTTAGGAGCCAATTAACGTCCCCGGGCTGCTCCGCACCGAAACCCCCCCGGGAGGGCTGGGGGGGCGGGGGGAACCCGAGAGCTTTATGGCTCCGCTGCGCCCATAAAGCGCTTTCCCCTCCTTCTGTTCAGGAACCATAAAAACCCCGCCATTGCCGGGGGGGCCGCGAGCGGAGAGAGGAAAAAAAAAAAATTCAAAATAATAACGGAGAGCAGCCCCCCGCCCCTCCCCGTGGAGCATCCGGCCGGGGGTCCGGGCCCCCGCGGGACCCCCGGCCGAGGGGAGGGCTCTGCCCTTTATTTTGGGGGGCCCCCGAGCTGCGAAAGGGGCGGGGATGGGGGGGCCCGAGGCCCGGGGAGGAAAACCCCAGCGTGTCGTCAATTTTATGGGTAATAAAATTTCAAAGCCGCCCGAGCGCATTTAATGCCTGGGAAGGAAATTCGGGGAGGGGGCGGCAGCGCCTCACACCTCCCTCCCTTCCGCTCGCCCTTCGGCCCCGGCCCCTCGCCCCCCCCCGGGGGTCGCCCCGGGGGTCCCGCGCCGGGAGCAGGTGGAGAAATCCCGGGGGAAACTGAGGCAGGGGAGGGGGCGGAGCCGAGCCAAGTCCCCGTGTCCCCTCCCCGCTGTCCCAGCAGGGACCTCTGGCTGCGCTGGCCTGTCCCCAGCAGCCACCCTGTCACCCTGCTGTCACCCTGCTGTGGCCTTGCTGTCACCCTGATGCCACCTTCCCATCGCCCTGCTGTCACCCTGTCACCCTGTTGTCACCCTGTTGTGGCCTTGCCGTCACCCTGCTGTCACCCTGTTTGTCACCCTGTTTGTCACCCTGCTGTCACCCTGCTGTCACCCTGCTGTCACCCTGCCACGAGCCCTGAGGACTGCGAGGTCACCGTGCCACCTCCCCTGTGCCCCCAGTCCGCTCCCAGTGCCCAGTGCCAGCTCCCAGTGCCCCTGCTGAGCAGGGCCAGTGCCTGGTGACAGTCCCCAGCCCCAGCACCCAGTGCCAGGTCCCAGCAGGCAGTGACCGGTCACATCCCTGCTGCCAGCTCCCAGTGCCAGCCCCCAGTTTCAGTTCCCACTCCCCAGTGTCCTCTCAGCTCCCAGTCCCCTGTCCCCAGTCTCAGTTCCCATTTCCCAGTCCCATCTCAGTTCCCAGTGCCAGACCCCAATCCCGGTTCCCAGGCCCCAGTTCCTGTCTGAATCCCAGTCCCCAATCCCAGTCCCAGTGCCCTGTCTCAGTTCCCAGTCCCCAATCCCAGTCCCAGTGGCCTGTCTCAGTTCCCAGTCCCCAATCCCAGCACCCGGGGTCAGGTCCCAGTGCTGGTGCTGGGCCAGGTGCTGCTGCCAGCTCCCAGTCCCAGTCCCCAGTCCCAGCTCCCAGCTCCCAGTCCCAGCTCCCAGTCCCAGCTCCCAGTCCCCAGTCCCAGTCCCAGCTCCCAGCTCCCAGTCCCAGCTCCCAGTCCCCAGTCCCAGCTCCCAGTTCCCAGTGTCAGCACCGGGTCCCCAGCCCCAGCACCCACTGCCAGCTCCTGGTCCCCAGCACTGGGCCCCTCTCCCAGTTCCTGGTGCGCTGTCCTGTCCCCCTGTCCCCCATTTCCCTGTCCCCTTGTCCTCCTGTCCCCCATCTCCCTGTCCCCTGTCCCCCTCTCCCCCTGTCCCCTGTCCCCCCTGTCCCCCATCTCCCTGTCCCCCTGTCCCCTGTCCCCCGTCCCCTGTCCCCCATTTCCCTGTCCCCCTGTCCCCTCGTCCTCCTGTCCCCCATTTCCCTGTCCCCCTCTCCCCCTCTCCCCCTCTCCCCCTGTCCCCTCTCCCCCTGTCCCCTTGTCCTCCTGTCCCCCATCTCCCTGTCCCCCTGTCCCCTCTCCCCCTGTCCCCCTGTCCCCTTGTCCTCCTGTCCCCCATCTCCCTGTCCCCCTGTCCCCTCTCCCCCTGTCCCCCTGTCCCCTTGTCCTCCTGTCCCCCATCTCCCTGTCCCCCTGTCCCCTCTCCCCCTGTCCCCCTGTCCCCCTGTCCCCTGTCCCCCATCTCCCTGTCCCCCTGTCCCCCTGTCCCCTGTCCCCCATCTCCCTGTCCCCTCTCCCCCTCTCCCCCTGTCCCCCGTCCCCGCGCACACGGAGCGTCCCCGCGGGACCCGCACGGCCCGGGGGGGGCCCAGAAGGGACCGGGAGGGGTTCAGGGACGCCCGGGGGGGGACTCGGGGAGCGCTGCGGGGGGCTCGGCGGAGGACGGGGCGCCCCGCAGGGACGTTGGTGACGAGCGGGGCGGGCAGCGGGGGGGACCGCGAGGGGACCGAGGCGGGGGGGGTCCGTGCCGGGGCCGGGGGACTGGGGCACGGGGGGGGGAATCCTCCGGCGAAGTTTGCAGCGGAACAAAGGGCGGCACTGACTTTCCTGGGCCATGCTGATGACGGTCTCGGTGGTGGCGTGGTACTCGTCCTCCTCCAGGTACTCGTCGTGCTGCAGCGAGTCCCCCTGGAAGTCGTGGAGGTCCAGGAGCTGCTGGAGCGGGGGGGCCTTGGGCAGCAGCTGCTTCACCACCTCCCGGGTGATGTTGGGCGCTTCCTTCAGCCGCAGCTTGCTCAGGATCTGCGACTTGATGCTCTCCAGCCGCAGCTCTTTGCTCTGCCGCCGCCACAGGCACACGGGGCAGGCGGGCTCGGAGGCGGGGGGCTGCTCCACCGACCCCCCGCCCGCCACCGCGGCCACCAGCGAGCCCAGCAGCCACCACAGCGGGGCCATGCCGGGGGGGGACAGCAGAAAATACATCGCAAGGGCGAGGGGGGAAATTTAAAAAAATAAAAAAAAAATTAAAAAATTAAAAAAAAAAAAAGAAAGACGAGGGACGGCGTAAAAAAAAAAAGAAAAAAGAAAAAAAAGAAAAAAAAAAAAAAGAAAATAAGCAAACCCTTCCCCACCGGGCCGCCCCCCCGCCCCGCTTCCACCGCAGCGCGCAAGGGGGGGAAGGCGGTAACGGCGGCGGGGGCGGGGAAGCGGGGACCCCGGGGGGGGCCGAAGGGGGGGGGGGGGGGATGAAAAAAAGCGGCGGTAGCGGCGGCCCCGGGGTTTTATACCCCAAGAGAAGTGTGTCGTCAGCGGCCTTGATTGGCTGCGGGCGCACAAAAGAGGTTCTGGCAGGGGCTTGGCACCAGCCGCCGCCGGCCCCCCGAGCCCCGGGAACGGCCCCGCCGCCGCCCGGTGCGCTCGGGCACCCCCCGCCCGCCCCTCGGCTCGGGGGGGGCCCGGGGGGCGGCGCGGCCCGGCCCCGGCTCCCGGCAAGTGCGGCGGGATGGATGCGCGTCCCGGCAAGTGCGCCCGCCCCCCGGGCTGCGCGTCCCGGGCCCCCCCGGCAGCCCCCGAGCCCCCCCCCGGCCCCGCTCGGTGCAGAACCGGGGACAGGCGCGGTTCGCCAGCCGCAGCTTCCAGGAGCCACCGGCAGCGGCGGATCCCGGCCCGGGGGTGCCCGGCCGGGAGTTGAGGGGCTCGGAGACCCCCGGGGGGGGCTCCAGCGGGTGGGGAGGGCGTAAAAGTGCCCGCCCCGGGAGCATCCTGGCACTGGGAAGTGCTGCAGGAGCAGCGGGAGCTTCCAGGAGCCGCCGGCAGCGGCGGATCCCGGCCCGGGGGTGCCCGGCCGGGAGTTGGGGGGCTCGGGGACCCCCGGGAGGGGCTGAAAGTCGGGGGAGGGGGGTGAAGCTGCCCAATCCCGGCACCGGGAAGTGCTGCAGGAGCCTCGTTCCGAGAGGGACAAGGACATCCCCGCACGGCGGAGGGAAGCCCGGCCACGGCTTGGGGGGGCGCGGGGACCCCCGAGGGTCACGGGGGTCCTGCCCCCAACGCGAGGGCGCTCCGGGGGGCCACAGGGGGAGGCTGCCGCACTCCTCACCGGCACCGGGCAGTGCTTCCAGGAGGAGCCAGGGGAGTAACGAGGGGACCCTGGCCCTGAGATCATCGTGGGGACCCCCCCGGGACCCCCCCCCCTTTTCCAGGTGCCCGCCCCATCAGAACCATGGAGAGGGGAAAACCCACCGGGGATGCACCGGCGGGCGGGGGGCGCTCGGGAGGGCTGGCCCGGGGTGGGGGGAGCCCGGGGGAGGGTCCCGGTGGGTTTTGGGGGGGGGGGGGACGGCCCCGTTGCCCCCCGGTCCGGGGGGGGGGGGGGGGGCGGTGCCGGTACCGCAGCGCCAGGGGCAGCGCGCCCCCGCGCGGCGAGGGGCGGAACTGCAGCGGGGGCGCTTTGGGGACACGCGACACGCGACACGCGACACGGGACCCCCCGCCACCGCCACCGAGTGTCCCCCGCCGCCACCGCAGCCCCGCGCCCCGGTGTCACCGGTGTCACAATGGCGGGGAGCGGAGCTCACGGGGGGGGGGGAGGGGTCGCGTCCCCCTTTGTCCCCTCCCCGCCGGTGTCGCGAAGCCCGCCGGTGTCGCCGCACTCCGGTGTGACCCCGGGCGCGCGGGGCCGCGGCAGCGAGGGGGTTAAGCGCGGCTGTGACGCGGCTCCGTCCCCGCCCACGGGCTGCCCGCAGGAGCTGTCAGCGGCCCCGGTAACGGCAGCGCGGGCGGGGCGCGGCCCCGAGGGTCCCCCAGGGTCCCCGGGGTGTCCCCAGGGGTGGGGACCCGCTCTGGGGGGGGCTCCCCGGCGCGGAGGTGACGGGGGGGGAAGTTTGGGGCCTTTCCGGGACCGTTGCGGGGGACAGCGGGGACCGTCCCCCGTCCCCACCGCTTCCTGTCCCCGCGGGACAGAGCCACCCCCCCGTGGGGACACCCTGGGGGACAGCCCCGTGTCCCCGCGTCCCCACGGCCACAGCGCCGTGGCCATTTCCCCGTGTGGCCGCGTCTTTTTGTCCCCGTGTCCCCTCGTGCCCACGTTCAGATCGCCGCGTCCCCCGTGTCCCCACAGCCCCCATGTCACCCTGTCCCCATGTCCCCTTGTGCCCGCATTCACATCGCCACGACCCCCATGTCCCCGTGTCCCCGTGTCCCCACGTCCCCACCCCCCTACGTTCCCACGTCACCCGTGTCTCCACAGCTGTGTCCCCGTGTCCCCATGTCACCCTGTCCCCACGGCCCAACACCTGCCTGCCCCCCTGTCCTCAAACCCCAATGTCACCCTGGCCCCATGTCCTCACATCCCCGTGACAACGTCCCCACTTCCCCAAATCCTCACCTCCCCCTGTCCCCGTATCCCAGTGTCACCCTGTCCCCAAATCCTCACATCCCCCTGTCCCCGTATCCCAGTGTCACCCTGTCCCCAAATCCCCATGTCCATGTCCCCAAGTCCCCACATCTCCACATCCCAGTGTCCCCAAATTCCCGATGCCCATATCCCAGTGTCACCCTGTCCCCAAATCCCCACGTCCCCCGTCCCCATGTCCATGTCCCCAAATCCCCAAATCCCCACATCTCCACATCCCAGTGTCCCCAAATTCCCGATGCCCATGTCCCAATGTCACTCTGTCCCCACATCCCCCCGTGCACATTTGGGATCGTTCCGGAGCCTTCCGGAGCGCGTCCCTGACCGCCGCCGCTGCCCCTGGCAGGTGTCGCCGCTGTCCCCGGTGTCGCCGCTGTCCCGGGCATGGCGGGGCTGCTGCAGGCGCTGGTGGCGGTGTCGCAGAAGGCGGCGGAGGTGGCGCGGCTGTGCCGGGCGGAGGAGCCGCTGTTCCGGCTGCTGGTGGCCGAGAAGACGGGGCCCGACAGGAACGCCAGGTTCCTGCAGGACTTCAAGACGCTGGCGGATGTCCTGATCCAGGAGCTCATCAAGCACGACCTGGGGACACAGGTGGGGACAGCCCGGGGGGTGTCCGGGGCAGGGGGGTAGCACCACCAGAGCCTCCCCTGAGCCCCCCCGGTGTCCCCCCAGTTCCCCGAGCTGCAGGGGCACATCCACGGGGAGGAGTCCAGTGAGTTCAGGGACGCCGAGGGTGAGTGGGGACATCGGTGGGGGACAGCAGGGTGGGGACAGGTGTGGGGGATGTGGGGCCAAGGCTGCGGAGGGGGTCTCCATGCTCCATGACCCCATATCCCAATGTCACCCTGCCCCATGTCCCCACATTCCCATGGCTGAGTCAGCGTCCCCCCACCGGGGTCTGTGCGGCTGTGGCTGAGTCGGGGGTCCCTGTGCTGTGTCCCTGTGCCCTGTCCCTGTGCCCTGTCCCTGTGCCCTGTGCCGTGTCCCTGTGCCCTGTGCCGTGTCCCTGTGCCGTGTCCCTGTGCCCTGTGCCCTGTGCCCTGTGCTGTGTCCCTGTCCCTGTCCCTGTGCCGTGTCCCTGTCCCTGTGCCCTGTCCCTGTGCCCTGTCCCTGTCC
>JADMLD010000293.1:600000-989520 GCA_017589585.1 Phylloscopus whistleri
TCTTCCACTCCTCTGAAGCTATTAAGGATGTCTATGAAGCAGAAGCTGTAAGACCCCTTTAATGCCACAACCACCCCTGCTCTGGGGGGTGTAGGCATGTTTTTACATGTAGCAAGTTCTTTTTTACTCCCCCCTCTATTTTCATTGCGTAATCATGGCAAGCTTTCTCCACATCCAGCCTCCAGATCTGGAGAGAATAAGAATATACTGAGACCGTCGCTGGTTGCCTAGCTAACACCTTTGGAGGGAATGTGACTGAGAGCTGCAAATATATACCTTTCTTCAAAATTTATTATTGTAAGAAATGGTTTGTGTTCTCCAAACGTTTTTTCCCCCTAAGATCTCTGACAGTCTCTTCCTGCTAACCCAAGTTCAGGAGACTTAATGAGCACATTAGAAAGGGATGGCTGTATTTTGGGGTTTTAATGGTACCTATGGAGACCCTAAGCAAAGCCACTCAGCTCGTACCCCACTGGCTGTGCTGGGGTTTATGGAAGAGTTTCATGTTCAAGCAGGCCCCTACAGAGCTGCTGGAGGGGCTGAGGCTGAGCTGGGATATCACAGTGCCTTACAAAAAGTGATTGCCCCCAATTTAGAGTAAGTGCCCTCGGGAAAAGGCTTCCAGGAGCATCCTGTTAAAAACACAGCCCTTGGCTAAGCCAAGAAACTGCTGCTCAACTGGCAGAAGTGCATTCTCAGCTAGGGAACGAAGAAAGAAAAAGCTGAAACACATGAGGCACATTAAGGAAACTCTTCAGTCAAGGGCCCTTTTTCTCCTGAACACTCACTCAAAGCAGTCGTGGCCCATAAGTGCAGAAAGCATCCCTGGGCAAAAGTGGGAGCCCCAGCTAGAGCTGGCATCACTCACTGCAGCTACACCGAGAGAACGGCTGCCTGAGGCCAGCCTAAGAAACAATGATAAGATGTTTTCTTACCTGATACACCTGTGCTGTTGGGTGCACAGTAGAATCAAGGCAGGAAAAAGCCAGGCAAGAAATTCCATTTTACTCCCATTTATTAGACAGCAGCGACCAAAACCCAGGTTCCCTGGCTCTTCTGGCAGCTCCAAAGCTCCAGTGGCTTTGCCATTCTTGCCTGCTGCGCTAAGTTGAGGCTGAGTTTAAAGCGATGGATGGTTGCTCAGCAGCAGCAGCCCCCACAATCTCCACAGTGCCCGGGAGCCATGCAGGCAGCCCGGCACGGGAGCAGGGAGCAGGGCAGCTCTCCTCTCCTCTCTTCTCCTTCCCTCTCCTCCTCTCCTCTGCGGGTGGCTCAGTCCCGCCCGGCTCCGCTGCCCTGCTCCCGCATCCCTCCCCTGCCGCGGGCTCTTCCTCCGGCCGCTCTGCCCGCCTGCGAGGCTGCTTGACGAAAATAACCTCCAAAAGGATAGATTAATCCCACGGAGCGGGGTGGGAGCAACTCAAAGTGCTCCGGAGCCACTAATGTCCTGCGCGCATCGTGCCGGGGAGGAGCAGGAGGAGCTGCAGCCCGAGCCGAGGGCAGGGGCGGCCGGTCCCGGGGCGCTCGGGGGCGCGGAGCCGCCGTGCCCGCTCCGCACGGGGCATGTGAACCGCAGGCACCGCCGCCGCCGCCGCCCCCCGCCGCCCCCCCGAGCTCCCGGCAAATCCCGGCGGCACCCGGGCACCGCAGCTGCAGCCCGGCTTCCAGCATCGCTCCGAGCGCACCGGCGATGGAGCCGGGGACCGTGCCGAGGGAAATGCCGCCTCTCCGCTTTCTGCGCGCTGTCCCGGCCCGGCGGTACCACCGAGAGGGGCAGAGCCCGCAACACAAACTTCTGCCTCGCCGCTCTCGGGCTCCTGAGGGGCTTGTCTACAGTGAAACGCTCGGAGCAGCTCACTGCTCCATCCCGGGCTGCTCGGGCTGCCATCGTCCAGCTTCCACCTCCTGTGCCTCGCGAACTCCCGGGACCTCCGCCGGCTCCCGGGCACCGCGGCTCCCGGCACGGGGCCAGCGGGGACCCGGCCACGGGGCTCCTCGGGACCTCGGGTTCATCCTGACTTGCGGGTCAAACTCGGTTTTTCTCCTCCATATTCGCTCTTTCCTTCTCTCCTCCTCCGCCTCCTCGGCTTTTTGGTGCTGTTCAATCTCGAATGACAATTTTAAAACCAACCCACAAAGGAAACAGTGTGAAGGAGACATTTTCAAGAAATTGTATCATAAAACAAAAATGATTGTGCAGGTACCTTAAGCTAATGAAAGGAGGCACCTGGGGTAAAGTGTTGGATTCATCTTATTGCCTTCTTAGTTCTGTACTGTTATTTAGTACCAACATTTTAAATGGCTACTGAGGGGTGGTGGGTGAGGGGAATAACAGCTCCGTGAGATCCAGGAGAACAGATGTACACAATACACACACAAATGTAATGCAACAAATACAAGCATGTCATAAACCTGTGAGAATGATCTAAGGGGTTATTTTTTTTCTGATCTTTTCCTCCCTCTGCCCATTTCAATAGAAATCCTGCAGCTAACATCCAAAAAGAAGGAAAAGACACAAATTTTAACTCAAGGAGTCAGATTATTGCATGAGTGGTTTTTTGTTGTTGTTTTTTAGGAGGTAAACTATAAGATTTTTAATGAAATTTACCTGGTGGCACACAGAACAGAATGATTTTGTCTCTCCATATAACAGAACATATTCACACCTTTTGGGATATTTTCAGCTGAGTTTTCTTCATATTTTTCCAACTCTTAAGGCTGAGGCTCCAGTGGGCTACCTACCTGTGCTGAGAATTCCTCGGTGTTTTTCTCCTCTGGCTGGACAGCTGTCACTTAATTTACCAGTAAAAAAGAGGAGTTTTCCATGTCTTCAGCATATATCTGTAAAAATAGCCAAGAAATCCACAGAGGCACTTTGTAGATTTGGATTGCTTCTGAGTGGATTTTATGTGTGGATGACACATGTAAGTGTGTGATGTGTGTATTTGTGTGTTGATAATAAGCACCCCATGGTAACACATGTTCTGAAAGGACAGACCTTGCTACAAAAGTGACCATTGACACAAGTAAAAACACAATGGCAATCCTAAAAGACTTGTAAAAGTTCTCCCAGATAAATAAATTACATTTTATCTACAATTGCCTTGATTATATCTTCATATTATAAAGAAGAAGGACAAATGTTTAGTCATTTAGCCTTGGATTTACATATAATATATATTTTAAATAGACTGGTACATATATATATACATATATATGCACAACCCACTCAAAATAAATAACTCCTATTGCCAAAGGGAAGAGACGAGATAAAATAATAAAGATCAACAATACATTCAATTTCCTACAGTTCCAGCTAAATATCCCAAACTCATTACAGTCAATGACAGATTAAAATTGCTAAGACATAGATTAAGAAACTATTAAAATTGCCATTAAAACATCAAAACAAAACAAAATAAATAAGCTCTCCAAATCTTTCTCATCTAATCCTCTTGAAAATAATTAAAGCTTTCCTTTAGCTTTAGCTACCGGCTGGGAACTGTCAAATAGTCTTAAAAAGATGGCCCATGATACTCAGGGTTTCCTAAGCCTTTTTTTCACTCTAACAATCTGCTGCTTCTCTTCAATCCCTGTGGCTGCAGGCACCAGCTTTCACAGAAATGTCCATCCCATGCTCTGACCTTGCATGTGGGGCTCAGCAGGATCCTTGGGGACTGAGTGGGATCACTGCAGCTCCAGCAGGGCCAGGCTGTCAGGTCAGGGTTACACAGCTTGGGGCAAACTTTGATCTCTGCTGTGGTAAAGCTGTAGTAGGTCTGTGAAAGCCACACAGTGGTCCTTAAATCAGTGTTTCTGGAGTATTTGTCCAGGCCAGGCCAAATGCTAATGGACTCTACCCACATCTGGACAAATTTACAATTGCATTTAATCATTACTGTTTATTAAATCATTAGTTTTTATTACTACTTTATCAACAATCCCTAATTCTTGAAGTATTTACCCTACTCAAGCAGCAATAAAGGTCACAACTTTGAAGTATATTTTACTGAAGCCAGAAACCCACATTTCAGTATCTGTCAAGTATTTTTCTTCTGGAACATGTAACAGGTATGAATTTTCCCTGATCACAGTCATCCATACTTCTGTAACTGCTACCATGCAATCATTCATTGGATGGTGTAATTTGATGGGACTGAGGAGAAGCATGCTCAGTGATTTGGGTGAAAAACTAAGCTTTCAGTCATTTATTAGTCAGGATTTTGAGACTGTATCAAAAGGACATTATTTCAATTTATTTTACAGTTGCACTGCATTACCTGGTATTCTTAATAGATCATTTTCTAAACAGAACAGGTGGTTTTACTGCCAGCAAAATAAAGATGTCATATTGTCACATATAATTTTTAGAGGCAAAAAATGTACCACAGGGATAATGAGTCTCACCCTCCCATGATTCCACCTAAGCAGCTCGTGAAAGACTGTTGTGGCAACATCGCCAAATGTCTCTAGATATATAAATTACACACATATGCCTATTTTTGTAAATGAGATTTGGGAATATCAGTAGCAATTGCATGGTGGGAATATTTAGCTCGTTTCAGAGGTTGTACTGTACTTGCACTGTATGGATGTCCCCCAGCCCCAACACAAATGTGTCTGTATTTAATCAGCATCTGGATAACCACAATATTAATTTCCCTTTCACCTTAAGTGTTAGGAATATAGTTTTTATCTGTTTCTAAATGTTCTGTAGAACATCTAGTTCCTCCCTCTGTCTGCATAATTTTTTTTTTATAATCATGAAACAAACTGCAGCCAGAAACTTTGTCCTCCTTTTCTTTTCTTTATGCAACAGATTTGGGATGAAATTCCCATTTTGCCCCCAAGCCAGGGCTAATTCCAAGACCAGGACGATAGTTTTACCCCAGATGTGTTGCTCTCAGGATGCTGGTGCCATCTCAGGCCATTCCTCCACGAAGTGCTCTGATAGCAAATGCCCCTCTCATTTTTTGTCCATACATCTGTAAGGATGAGTCATTGGGAAGATGTTCATCAACGTTTGCCATTATTTACAGTCCGACAAATCAATGTTTGCCATTGTTTACAGGCCAACATCGATCCCTATCAAACAACAGGGGCAGACAAGCCGTGTTATGTAATTGATATGAACCACCCTGCCAAAATGCAGATTCCATTATTGGCATGTCTTCCTGCCTAAACGCCAGAAAGCTCCATATATGAGCTCCTGTCACCTTGGAAACGTTCGGAAGGGAAATGCCAACTGCCTGTGGAAGCGCAGCATGCAGCCATATAGCAGAGTGAAGTGGCCAGCTCTGCTGCGTTTCCAGCTGATCCTGAGGTGGTACTGCAGGAACTTCACAGAAATGCCTCTGAATTTAACCTCGTGGGAGCAAAACAGCAGGGGTTTAATTTGGATCTGCTCACTCTGTTTCCCAGTTTCTCCAAGATGGATCGCTGGGGTCCAGAGCCCACAAAATCTGGAAGAGCTGCATCAACCAAAGCCATTTTTATAACATTTCCTGGAGCTTAAATCTTAAAGATTCACTGGCTTTAAGTTGATAGACGTAAGTTGTAGATTGAGAGATAAGAACTTGGCTGGGGAGCCATAATTTCCTTCAGAGGAGCCGCAGATAACTTCTCCTTTCTCATATCTATATGAGAGAGAAAAATCTACATTGGCTTTCCCTAAAAACACATTATTCACCTGGCACAGAATCATGACCCTTGTTGATGTTGTTGATTCAAACAGTTGCAAACTGGGACTGAAAAAAGACCCTGAATAAAAATATCACAAGAACCTGGCAATCAGTGACATTTCCAGGTGTTCTTCTGAGTGCTTTCTTGAGGGGAAAATCCGTGCTTGGATCTTTTTCATGCCGACTCAAGGAGTGTGGGAACTGGCAGGTTCAGAGTTAACAGAGTTATAACTATTCCAGATCTGCAGAGAGAGCTATACAGTTAATCACTGCATATTTTTAGCCTACATCTTGTAGCTTTAATCCTGCAAATGTCTGTATGTAATTTGTTTTATGTAATATGAATAGATGCCATAAAATCAAGATTCCACCATTTATAGAGCTAAGAATGTCCGTGTATTTCTCAAGATTGAGGACCTATAACATAAATGTGGGACAATGAACTGGTCACTGTGAGTAATTTACACTCCATACTGTGTGTGCCAGTGGAAATAAATGCTCAGATTAGCAGCATGTGCTTGTGTGCCTGGGATCAAAACCTAGACCTTACTCTCATAGCAACGATAACAATTACAGAAATATTGCTTACAATTAAGGAACGTTTTCAACTAAATAAAACTGAGAATGCATCTGTCTCTGTGTACAGATCAGGGTGTATTTTGGTGCGGATGATGTCTCAGTATTTTAATAACTGAATCCCTGTGAATCTTTGAATAGCTGGCTTTCTCTGGCACGTCATTGGGGCCTAGTGCCAAGAGTGAGGGAACAGGGATCTGCTTTGCTCTGGATCCAGCTGCACTGGTCCTTGACTTTGTCAAGGTAACACAAGGAATAGAACAGAAAGGAAACCCAGTTAATTACCGGTTTAGAGCTCAAATCATAGAACCATAGAATGGCCTGGGTTGGAAGGGAACTCAAAGCTCATCCAGTTCCACCCCCTGCCATGGTTCCACCCCCTCTCACTGTCCCAGGTTGCTCCAAGCCACGTCCAACCTGGCCTTGAACACTTCCAGGGATCCAGGCACAGCCTCAGCTTCTCTGGGCACCCTAAATCTGGTACCTGAACACTTGATATCAAACACACAGGCTCAAGAGATTCCACTGCAGAACAGAATATTCAAACTGATTCACTTTACTAACACAGGCATTCACAAAGTAAATCACTGAAATATCATCTAAAGACTTTTCAAGTAGTGATTTTGTGCATGTTTATTACAGAAGTTCATCCAGAACCTCTAGAGCTGCAGTTGCTGCTGAAGCCAGAAGAACTGTTCAGAATGTGACATAATGGGCAGCATGAGCAGTACATGATTTCTCTGTAATAACCTTTAATTAGTAACTAGTGGTGAAATCCTTTTGTCAGGATAGTACAGGCTTACTTCTGAAAAGACATTTAAGACAGCTTCCTTTTGGATTGAAACTTGGAAACCTTCAGTATTTTAACGTGTGTGCTCCAGCCCCAAATCCACAGGACTACACATTGCAGACAGTCATCTGAATTCACAAAAAGCGTTTTAATCATAATGCCACCAACTTCCTTGAAATTTATAAATGTATGTGACTAAACACCAAGCTGAAAGTACACTGAGACTGTCTCTGGCTTTGGTTACCCAAACCCACCTGAACCAGATGTCCCAGACAGGCAGCACAGGTAGAGGTGCTGCCACCAGGGTAATTACTGACACTAATACGATGGAATTGTTAATGCCGCTGTATCTCCAAAGTGTACATCATTCTTTTAAAGAACGTGTTAAAAGCTCACTCGCCACCACACCCGGGCAGGAGCCGTGCCCAGTTCATATTTTAATCTACCTCTGAGAATCAATAATGTAAACAATTGTCAAGTAGGAAAACACGCCAGTGAGCTGCTCAAGATGGCTCAAAGCTCAAGAACTCAATGGTCTGAACAACGGCGAGGACACTGGCCAGGGACACTGGACATCAGCCCGCGGCCCTCGGACACCGGACATCAGCCTCCAGCCCTCGGCCCTCGGACATCAGCCTCCAGCCCTCGGACATCGGACATCGGCCCTCGGACATCGGACATCAGCCTCCAGCCCTCGGCCCTCGGACATCAGCCGCCAGCCCTCGGACATCGGACATCAGCTCCCAGCCCCCGGATACCGGACCCCACCCGCGGCCCCCGGCCCAGCCTGGGCCGCACCACCCCGCGGGCAGGGGGGTCCCAGCGAGCCGCGCCGGCAGCGCCGCCCCGCGCCCGCGGCGGTTCGGGGCCGGGCGTGCGCGGCGCCCCCGCGCGCGGTGGTTGGCGCCGTTGCCGTGGCAGCGCGGCCGGTGCTGGGAGGCGGGTCGGGGCCGTGAGGAGCCGGGCCGCGGCCTGAGCGCGGTGAACTGTGAGGGGGCAGCGCTGGGAGCACCGAGTCTGCCCCAGGGTGTCCTGTGGGAGGGCTCGAGCCTTCTGCCGTGCTGTGCATCTCGGCCTAAGTTACCCCAAACTTTGTTATTTGGGAGTTGGAGCCGCACAATCTCACGATGCAGTGGTTTGGCTGAAGGCGTTGGGGCCACTGCTGCATTGGCAGCTCGTTTGATGTTTGTGCCACTTTCTAGTGCCACCAACATCCTTAAATCAGCAACCCAGCGTAGGAATCCTGCTTGCCTTTAAGGTGGTCCCTATAATTTACTCATTCCTCCATACTTCAAATCCTGGGGTGTGTTTTCTCTGCTCCTTAACTGGAGGAAATAGATGCTCTCTTCTTGTTGATTCTTCTTGAGTTCTACAGAAGGATTTACATAAATGCGCTCAAAGCTGAGCCACCTTCGTTAAAATTAATCATATGTACAAGTCTCTCTGTGAGTAAGATGTGAAATGCTCGACCATGTGGTAATAACTCATTCTAGATGACATGCAGAATTTACTGAATTCTAATAAATTGTGACAGCATTTGGGAACAGTTTGCTTTGAATTGGAGAACTCCACAAGACTCAAGAGCAAACCATGTTTGTTGGAGTTGTGCCCAAAGCATTTGGGGTAAAGTCATGGTGTAAGTGGATAAAATACTTTCAGAAGGTTTGTTTTATTACTGAGCTGATTGTTACCAAAAAAAAAAAAAAAAAAAAAAAAGCGGGGGGGGGGGGGGCAGAGTCCTTGCTTTTCATTAAGGGATTTATTAGAGTTGATACTCAAAATGTATAACTAGCACAGAGATATGTGGTTGTATCCAGTTATTTCACATGCATTAAGTATGTACTGAATGCTGTGAATTCACCTCCAGAGACAGTCACCACTATTGCAAGTTGTTGGACATTTGATGTGTAAAACATGCTCTTCTTTTTATTCAGCCGGGTCATTTGGAAAGAATTGTCACCATGGAAGATCATGAGATCAGTTATAGTGAGGGAGAACAGCAAATATCTCCTCTAGTGTTTCTGGAGAAGGAAGAAGAAAGACAAGAAGAGGAAGAAGAGGAAAAAGAAGAAAGAGAGAAGATGAAGAAGAAGAAAGAGAAAAAGAAGAAGAAAGAGAAGAAGAAAAAGAAAGAGAAAAAGAAGAAGAAGAAAGAGAAGAAGAGGAAAAAGAAGAACAAGAAGTAGACGAAGAAGAAGAAGGAGAAAAAGAAGAAGAAAGAGAAGAAGAGGAGGAAAAAGAAGGAGAAGAAGAGGAAGAAGAACAAGAAGAGAAAGAAGAAAGACAAGAAGAGGAAGAAAAAGAAGATGCAGCTGGTCAGCTCTCTGACGTTGAAGAACAGTGGAAAGGTGAAAATGAATTTTTTGATAGCTCACAAAAAGCTGACATTAATGTAAACTTCATGTAAGATAAACATGTTAGTTCATTGGCCAGAACCTAACAATACATTATCCTCCCTTGTCCCCCTCCCTGTTCTTGTCTGGGATGTTCCCATATAAATGTGATTCTTGGTGACACTTCCACATGAGGGCAGAGAACATTCTCCTGTTCATTTGCAGGTGTATAATAGTCCTGTGTGTTTTGCCATATGAATTTTTTAATGTACGCTGCAGTAATGCTATAAAATGTCATCTCTGATTCTCCACACTGTGACTTGACAGCAAATATAGAAAGCTTTGCATTTTAAAATTCAAAGTCTCTTTATTAAGCTGTTGTTTCAATTTCTGCTAGAATGTGAGCTGGAGGAAGAGCTGGATGGTGGTGGTGAGATGGAAAACAAGGACACTTCTGAAGATGTTGGAGACCACTCTGATTCTAGCACGTAAATACCTTGTTCCAGTTCAAACAGAATTTCCTCTGTGCTGCTGAGTGACCAGCTATGTATGGCATGTCTTAAACTAGTTTAAAATGTTCCTGTTAAAATTTAAACTGTTGTTCAGGAACACTAAAATTGCACAGCCAAGGTGGAATCAAGAGGAGCCACAGGAATTTTGCAATGAAGACACATCATTAGTGCTTTAAATGAGGGTATAAATGTTCAGTATTAGATATCCAATACTGAAAGTTCTGGCTTGAGTCCATGCATGCAAACTTCCTGTGCTGTTTGTATTCATGTTCTTCCTTATTTATAATGGTCTTATTTGTAACAGTTCTGCTAGAATAAAACAGAAAGCAGGGATGTAAGGATGTCAGACAAAGTTCACATAACTACAGTTTCTCATTATGTTTCTTTGTTGGTTGTGTGTTCCAATTCAAAGGCAAAGCTCAGAACACTCTTTGGGCAACATTGGCAACATTCAGCCTCTAAAGTCTGCAGACAGAATTCGCATATCAGCCTCACAGAGAAACCTCCAATTGCTTGATGATATGGTCAGGGAAAAGGAACTGGCAGTCCAAAACACCAGGTTAGTGTTTTAGCAAACATAATCCATCAGCACAAAACACCAGCAAATACTGAGATACTGTATCTGTTATAAATACCAGCATTTATAGAACTATGTATCTGACAGGAATCCTGGCTGTGAATCTTGCCCCACAAAAAGAAGAGTTTCATTGGGAAAAGAACTTAGAAAACATAAATGATGTGTTTGTTTCTTGCAGTGACACGCTGAGTGCCTGTCGGCTGCGGAGCAAGATGCTGGCAAAGCAGCTGGATCATGTAGACATGGAAATAGAGAGAGAGGAGGAGGCTGGCAATGTGTAGGTAGAGAGTATTTCTGGGTACCAAGGATTACAGGCATCCACTATGTTCATCTGTGTGTAATTAATGAGATAAGAGCAGAAAGAGGTGGAAACTTGGGAATGGGTAGGAAAGAGGCATATATTTTAAAATGTAACAACAAGTATTATATCAGCCTAGCCCACTGCTGTCAATTATGTCTGTCAGGGTCTCAATCTTCTATTCAGTTTGATGCATCAAGGTGCTGTGGCACTCCTGGAGGTCATGGCTTTGCTTCTGGTGATTATTCAGTCAGGATTTATATATGTGTGTGTGTGTATATTTTTATAAATACACACATACATGCACCATTCCTTTCTTGTGTTGTTCTGGAATGCAGAAATGCCTTTCAGGAGTAGCTCTGCATACAGGAGCTGCTCTGAAACACTTGTGCTATCAAGTGGGAGGCAATTTACTGTACTCTTCACATTTGGTTTAAATAGAAAGCAGTGGGTGGCTTGTGTACCAGGAGCCAGAGGCTTGTGAACAAACTTCGCAGCTGCATTTCTAACCTGTGCTAATCTCCAGGTTAGAGCAGCAATGAATGAGAGAAAGGAAGGCAGGTTCACTGCCAGAATGGGAGAGCTGCTTAAACAAAACTGATGAGTTGATGCAAATGAGCCTCCTGAGGTGGTGCAAGTGGGATCTCAGAGACAGTAACAAATCCCAGCAAAGACAGAAAAGCAGTTTAGTGTTTATCCTTATGATGGGTCACATGGAGAGGTCTAGATATGGAAAAAATAGCAATTCTCCCAACCTCTTACATTTAGCAAGTGACTAGTAGAGTGAGAAGGCTTGATAGATTTCTGGCTTACGAAGTTCAAAGCCTTTGTGTTTTAGCAATAGTGCAAATCCTGGCTGCCATTAGCACTACCAATGCCAATACAGAAATGTTGAATTTAGAGGAGTAGCTGCAGGTAGAAGATCCAATTTTCATTTAGAGGCTGGGAGTTTACGTTGAGTATAGTCGGGCCACTCTCTGTGGATCCTGTAGTACACTGTCTGCTAGTTTTCCTGGGGAGAGAAGGAAAATAGCTGTGTGGGAATGCTGCAGTTGTAGGCTAAGTGTATGGAATATTGTAGTACCATTTTAAAAGCAAAATCAGTCTAGGTTCTCTAGGTTCACCTACGCTTATCTTCATGAATAATACTACTTTTATCAGTTTGAGAAGTGAATAGTTGCATTAAGCTACTGGTCAGTGCTTTTGAAATTCTCATCTGTTCCTTTCAACTGATGTGTAAGAGTTTAAAGAAAGCTCTGCCTCGAGAATGGACACTTGGAAGGTTAAACAAGAGGCTGCATAAATTGCTGGGATTCTGATGAGTAAATCTGAGCCTTAGAGCTGTGCTTTATTCTTGCTGATCCTGCAAGGGGGGGGGCGTGTTCACATTTCTTTCTGATGGGTTCTCTCTAACGTTGCCAGTGCAGCCGTGTCCCGCCTGCAGGCCATGAGCAGCCGATTGTGCACTGAACTGGAGAGAGAGAAGGAGCGGGAGCTGAGACTTGCTCTGACACAAAACCAAAACTTGTAAGTGAGGGAATGAAGAAAGTGTGAAGGGAATCAATCTTTATTGCATTCTTCATGTGCTGTTGGATGGATTCAAAAGTTAATCAATGGAGAAATTGCTTGTAAATACTGGTTCATTCTTTACAATGTTGGGTGCTGTGGCTCAGTCCCCAAGTTAGTTTTGCACATGTAAATAAAGTTTTGATTTTATTATGAAAGGTGCATAAATTGTGACCTAAACAGTTCTCATTTGAAATGTGAAGTAAGCTGGACTAAAGTAAATCAGTCTGTGCATGAGCATAAATACTTGTAATTTATGCCTCTTAGTGTTTTTGTAGGGCATAGAGGAAAGGATAGAAAATGAGCATGATGGAGACATTGTAGCACTACTGTGTATTTTTATGCCAAGCTAATATTGCTGCTTGTAATTGATTGTTCACACATAATAAATGACTTCTTTATATCAGACAGAGTAAAACTGTCTTTTGCAGGAGGCAACAGGTGAGAGTGTTTATATTTTGGTACCACAGGTACATCAAAGGAGGAATACAGGCATGAGCTTCTAGCTGTGATTAGCCAAGTGGTTAACCAGGATACAGTGTGTTCTGCTGCAGTGTTGTGTAATAGCTTTAAAATGCTTGACTTGTTTATTGTGTGATTAGCAATACACAGAACAGATTAATGTACTCAGCTCTATCATATCTGGTTCCTTCAGCAAAGCACAGAAGAATTAAAGCTGGGGCCTGTCCCTGAAGTTATTTATTGTTGAAGAAAAAGCTATTTTTAGACATTTTCTTGGTTTTTGTGTTTTCTTCTAGGTAAAGGGGAGAAACACAAACTTGAGGTTTATTTTTTTACCCTTTTTTTGACCAATGTTTTTGATGTCTTTGAAAGGGATATGCTATTAGATATGAGCCTTAGTCTGGAACACCTGTGTCAGTAAAAGGGTTTGATTCAAAATATGTTTTAAATTAAAAAAAGAAAACATGGTTTCATGTTTATTTTCCCCATAGAGCCTTCCCTACTCAATCTATCACCTAAAGTGAAAGAATATCAGTATTCCAGTGAAAACAATTCACACTTTTTTTTAAAGGGTTGAGCTGTGGCAGATAGAAACTGAGCAGAGAAAATACGACATCCTCCGTGAACAACTTCAAAAAGATGAGGAGGAGCTACAGATGCAATACCAGGAGGAGAGAGAAGTGAGGATTTGGAAGGAAAAAATAACAGCCCTGCAAGCAGAAAGAACACGTCGGACTCGAGAGAAGTAAGAGCCTCAAAGTCAGAGCCTGCTGCCTTTTTTGTTTTATTTTCAGCCAGTTCTCTGCTGCAGGTGCTGAGATTAGCTAGTTCAAATACTGGTGCTACTCTGTGTCTTAGCTGGGTGTGCTTCAGGAATATTTGATGAGGAAATGGAATTAAAATAAGAATTGGCCACAGCCTAGCAGTTATGCAGGTAAAGATTTCTGATCTATAGGAATAAACTTGCTAATGGAAAAACTACAAATCCAGGGGGTTTTATCATAGGAAATGAGGTTTATTGGGTCAGACTAACTACATGTGTCTGCAGTGCTATTGGCCTCCAGGAGCTTCTGGTGAAGTCCATTGAGATTTCCTGGAGCAGAAGCAAACACCAAAATGTACAAAAGTGCTCTCCAAAAGCAGAGCAAGAGTGTGTCAGTCTGTAGCTTTTGTGAAGTTTATCACTTTGTCTATAATATGGGGGATGTGGTCTCATTGTGTTGGAATCAAATTTTCTTTAGTCCTGCTGCAACTGTTGGTTTGTCTGTGTTTTGCAGAAAAGAGGAGGAAGCCCGGAGAGAATGTGAGGAAAGAAATAAAAAACTCCTTGAGGATGCCAAAAGGAACCATGAGAAAGCAGTCTGCTTCCTGAGGCAAAGCATGGCAAGGTGGGGCTTCACTCCTTTCCTGTGGTACATTCTCTGCTGGGCAAGACTTTATCCTCCAGTCTTTGAAAAATTGTGATTTCTCTGCAAGGCGTGTCTTCTGTTGCATCTGAAAATCCTGTGCCAGGTACAGTGTGGCGAAGCACTGATATCTTACAGAGCACAAAAGGAAAGAAGAAAATCCACTCAGTGTCCCAGAATGGCCTCCAGTTTCCCTGGAGTCTTTATCATGAGGGCTCTGACCACTTGGAAACATTGATAATGATTTGAAGCATTTTGTATATGTGTGTGTGCCATTAATTGAAGTAGTATAACTAAAATCCAGGTTTGAAACCTGCCCTGTGCCATTCTATGTCCCCTCAGAAATGTAGTAAAAAAGCATCAATGGGTTGATGGGCCATTTCTTTGTGCTCCTGCTCTGGTTGATTTTAAATTAAGTGTTCTCTCATGTTATTCCTCTGGTGTTGAATTATTTTGCTGCTGAAGAAACAGAACACTTGTTACTTATTTTTACATATATGCAAATATATCTTAATATATAAATAGTAGGACTTAATTATAATATGATTGAAATAATTGTACTGTTTCTGTGCTGCTTTATTTTTATTAGATGGTGTGTACAAACTGATCATAACCAGGAAAAACAAAATCAAATAGATTTTTTTTCTCTTGACAAATGTATCAAACATATCAATCTTAATTTTTCCTGGTTTCCCATTATATTAGCTGGAATATTCCCAGGTTTGTTTCCTGCCCACATATTTCCAACTTGTAGAGTTTTAAGGTTTATTTTTAGTGTGGGTACATGTGCTTGGCTGGTAAAAGTTTGCTACATAAGGTTTAGATATTGCTTATATGAGCAACACCTGAATTCTTTATTTTAGCAGCCAGTCATATGTCATAACATGAAACACATTCTTCATATCCAAAATTTTTAAAAAATTGAAGTTGTTGAGCAAAATATTTGAAAACCTGTTGGCACTTGGAGCTCGAGCAGTGCTGTGTTTGGAGGAGTCTCCAACTGTTGCCCTGTGCCCACAGCCAGTGCCCACCAAACAGGGGTTTGCAGCAGCAATGCCTGGGGACATTGCAATTACTCCTTGTCAGCTCAGACATTCTAATACCAAGAGCTTTCCAGGATGAGAGCCTGAAAGATTTTACTTTGCTTACAGAATTCATGAAAAAAATGCAAAGGAAGAAGTGAAAGCTCGGGAGCATATGGAGAGAAGGATACAAGCTGTGCTTTCCCTGAAAACCAGCATCACTTCCAACAGGGTACTGCTGCTGGGCTGGGATGGGAATGAAGTCACTGACTTGGGAGACTGCTGAGTTCTAATGCAAGTCAGTTCAGTTTTCCTTGCAGAGCTGTGGTGGTTTTTGATCAGATCTCTGACCAAACGCCTTGAAACTGGGAAGAGTTTAACCATTGGAGGGATGGCACGAGATCTGTGTGGGCAGGTTTTGACTGCTGATGCAGTTTATTCTGTCAACAGTCTAGTTGTTCTGGGAGGGAAACTCTCTGGGAAATAATGCATACTAAAAACAGTTCTCTGGAAGTTCAGCCAGAAGGATTTCCAGTTATTTGGATCCCAATGCAGAAATATTCCACATGGAGAAAACATATGGAAGAAAAACAGTTATTTGAGATTTTAAATAGTATAAATTAGGAATTTCTGAGCTATGCTGCTTTGCTTTTCTATTTATGTTCTGTAGAATCTGAGGGAATGATCTTAATTTAATCCTGATTTGTTTAGAACTGTTATCTTCTCTGAGCAGCATTCCAGGGGCAGGCTAGAAGCATAGAGAGGTAGCCTGGACATAGTCAGAGCTTTCTACATCTCAGCACCCCATGACTGCAGAGAACATTACAGACAATACTTCTGCTTCAGACATCCACCATAAATGTAGACTTGGATAAGGGGACCAGCATTAGATTCTCTGTTTTATGTTCTTTAATATGTGAATCAAATATGTAACTGGTTTGTGTGGCTTTCATAGGAAAGGCTCCAAACTCTCCAGATTTTGAACAAAGCAAAGGCCTTGGAGGCAAAGAAGGAGGAGAAGAAAAAGAGGGAGGCCATCCTAGCAGGAGGAGGCAATGTTATCAGGGAAATTTTTCTCCATAAACGACAGCAAGAAAACGAAAAAAAGAAAGAGTGAGTATCATATCCATATCAAACTCTGCCTGCTCCCTGGAGCTCAGTCAGGTCCTGAAGGCAGAACATCTCTGATGGTGCCTGGAGGGAGTGAACTCCCTCTCCCACTCTGTGTGTGACACTTGCACAGTCTGTTCTTGGTGCCCTGAACTCCTGCCTTAGGGGTGCTCAGAGCACCAGGGCTCGTGGGTGTTCCGTGATCCACTCCTCCAGGAAGGGAGTTCAGTGACCCTGAACTGGGAACCTGAAGTAACTGTCCTTCTCCCTCCCCTGAACACTGTGAAAGTCTGTATCAGCCTTCTAAAACACTAACTGAGTATATTTAGTCTGCAAAAATGTATAAACAGCGTCTGAATCACTTGGTGTCTTGGCACAAATTACCGCTGAACCCAACTTAAAGACTTGCTGTTTAGCTAAAAGGCTCCAAGGGAACTGGGCTCTAGTTAATATTATTGGTAAACAACCATGTTTGGGTTAATATTTCTTACAACTTTGGATTACAGAGCTTTTAGAGAACAGCAGAAGTCAAGAAAAATGGAGATTGTGTCTCGAATTTTGCAAGAAAGAGCTTCTATTCACAAGCAGAGAAAAAGTCAATCTCCTACTAAGGCAATTAAGCCTCGTGGTAAACTTGTGGATCCTTTACTGCAGAGTGGGGAAGCCTGGCAAAGTGAGGAGACCCACAAACATGCAGATGGAGAAATATCACAGGTAATTAAAGGCCTGGGAATGAACTCTCTTTAGATTGTTTTGTTTTGTTAAACGTGCAGGTCATTGAATTCTGTTTAAAATAGCACAGGCTACACCAAACATGAGACAGTAGAGAACAAGTGGAGAGTAATTTCCCCATCAGATCTCCCAATATCTGTTAGTTTTCTTTTTCTTGAAGGAAATACAGTGACTTTTAACATAAGATATTGTCTGTATTCAGTATTTTAAGAGGGGATTGGCCTAAGTTGGAATCTCTGAGCCAAGGGCCAAGAGGCCAAAAAGCCAAAGATCTGTCATTTTTGTGTTAAAAGATCTCCTCAGAAACTGATAACTGTTGAAGTAACTGTTCTCTAGTAATTTTAGCTGTATCTTCAAAACTTGTGTTCTTTCACCAAAGCCATGGTGCTCTCCATCAGCTTGTTCCTTGGCTGGGGAGGGAGCTGCTCCCCAAGGAGAGAGCTCTGAGAGCAGACCCCAGGATGTGCTCTGGGAAAGTGGTGATGAGGACACAAAGAAGGACAAGACCCTCCTGGTACCAGAGTTCCCAGGACTTTGGAGTCAGGAATTTGACGTGCACAAGGTAAATGTTGTGATATCTCTTGTTAGAAACGGAAAGGAACCTTGCTTGAAACCAATAATTGTGTATTTTGCAGTTCAAATGCAGACATGATGTTATTACATAGATGCAGAAATTCAGATGTGAGAATATCATCAGTCATTGCTGTTTGACTCTGTTCTGAAGGAGAAATCTGTGAAGACAGAAATCACATTATGTTTAATTGTTTGAGTTTAAAAAAGCTTCAGAATCAATCAAAAAGAAATCATGTACATATTCCTAGACTTGCATGGAGAAGCACTGGATCACAACTGAAACATTCCAGTGAAGTCAGCTGATTTTTTTTCTCAATGTTTAATAAGTTGAGGGGAAAAAAACAAACCTCAAAGTGCAGAAAAGCTAATTCTGCCATGAAAAACATGATGATATAGTGTTGGGTGATGACAAACTGCAGAACAGACAGCTGAGAATCCATTAAACTCTTCATGTTGAGGTTGGGATGCTGAGTTTGAGTGGAGAGAGCTAGACAAAGGCTGACCAGGTGTTGGAAGATTCTTTTTGCAGATTTTTCTGCTGGAGCTGCAGATTCTGTGATCAAACACAGATTTGGTGGTTTTTGTGTTCCTTTTTAGGTGCCCAAAGCAGAAGATCCAACACGGTTGGCTGTAAGGGCAATGAGGAAACAAATGGCTGAGAAAAAAATGGAGGCACTCCAAACTGGAATTCTTCACAAGCAAACTGTGCCTGGGCAGGGACAGAAGGGCTGTGCTTTCCACAGCAAACCCAGCTGTATTCATTTCAAGGTCAGTGATCATTGTGCATGGAATTGTACAGAGGTATCTGCTGGAGGTATATCCCAATGTCTTGATCAAAATTCTGTTGCAGCCTTTAATAAGTTGAAACAGCCCTTGCCTTTTTCTCTAACAATCTCTTAGTTAAGTGATTAATTAAACTAGTTAGTTATAGTGTCTAAATTATAAAGTACCTAACTTAGGGGAGTTTAAATACTATCAGAAAGATGAGCAGATGATAAAACCTCCTGTTGGACTGTGTTGTGTGTTTTTTGAAGGGCAGCATGACTGGTACTTGTATATCATTTGTAAATACATTATTACTGTAAAATTATGTCCTTAAAGAAGTGATGACTCCCATGCAGGTAAATTTCAGTTAGTTAACAAAACTGTTAATAATGTGACATCGTGTCTCTGACATTGACCTGGTGTGTTTGGCATTCCAAGGATTTTGATGTTGGTCAAACCTACAAAAAGAAGATCATTTTGACAAATGCATCCTACAGTGTCAATTACTGCAGGCTGGTGGGAATCAGTGAATGGCTCAAGGACTTCATCAGTGTTCAGTAAGTAAATTAATTGGATATTTGTTTTACTTTTGTACCACAACAAGAGCTGGAACCCAATTCTGCAGCAGCTGAAATTTCTGCTTGTCGTGGGTTAATTCTGTGGGCAGAGAAGCTCCACAGAGCAGCTCCTCACTCCCTCCTCAGTGGGATGGGGGAGAGAACTGGGGGGGGAAAAAAAAGTCAAACTTGTAGCTTGAGATAAACACAGTTTAATTGGACAGAAAAGGAAGGGACAAAACCTGATGAAATAAAGGAAATCAATCTCAGAGCAAAGAGCACTTAAATTGCAATCCTGTGGTCTTTCCCATCAATCTATTCCTATAATCCTGCTGCCAGGTTATGTAATGAAGCACTGTGCCTAGTTGGGAGATTGTAAATTAATCTCAGTTTAACTGTATTGATAATTTTATCTCACTGTTTATAAATAAACAAAAGGAGGTATCCACAAAATGTTTCTTTTTAAGAATTCAGACACCAGCTCTTTCTGGAACTGGACTGAGCCTTTAAATATATAAAAGGCAAGTTGTGAAAAGTAGTATTTCTCTAAAAAATAAAGCCATGAAAAGAATTTATTTACCTGGAATTCTGTGAAATAAACAAAAAGAAAAATTGTAGTTTAGCCTAAAAGTGAAAAAATGCTAAAGCTCCTGTGTGTATGAAGCTTATGGACAAACAGGAGACATGAAGGTGAATTCCTTTGGCTTATGGAGAAAGTTCTGGTTTCAACCCTTATGCTGACCTGGACAAGCTGCCTGTGGGACAGTTTAATGACCCCCCAGTGAATAAACAAGTTGTTTCACCACTGTAAGTGATTTCATACTCCAGAGCTCCTTTCCCAGCTCACTGCCCACTGTCCTTGTGGGGATAAACCGCTGATGGAATTTCTGAATCATCTGATCAGGACAGGATGGTCCAAGGTGAAGCCATTCCTTGCCCACTTTGTCAATACAAGAGTCCCCAGAAATGTGAACAGAGAGCTCTTGACTGAGCAACATCCCTGGAGAGCTGTACAAGCCTGGGTCCAGCTGCTGTGGGTAGATTGGGAAGGGTGTGGAGCACTTCATTCCCAGCCTGATGGAGGTGGATAATTGAGCAGGGCACAGCAGAGCCCTTCAGCTCCTAAACCTGCTCTGGTGCTTGACTCCATGTGTGGCTCGTGGTTGGTTCAGAATCACGTGTGTGGATTTAATTATGACCCACTTACACATGTTTAATTTCTGTGACAAAGCCTGGAGCTACTAATCCGACAAAATGAGGCTTTCCTGCTCTCAAAGATTGATTTTTTTTTCTCATTTAGTGTGTTGGACAATTGTATATGGTAAATCAGCACCTCTGGTTTGTGACCAAAAATTAAACAATGCTTTTTAAAAGGCCTGAGTCTTTCCTTGCTGTAATTGCCTTTCGAAGTACTCTCCAAATACAAATGAAACATCAAGATTGTGAATGATTTTTCAATGTCTGATAAATTAATTAACTTTTTTAAATTAAATTGGTTACCCATACATTTGCCAGCTGGATAGCTAGCAAAAATAATCTAAGATTTTATCCTTCATTGTCATGTTATTAATAAATTTGAGCAGCAGAGCACAGATCTGTGGACACAGATCCTACATTGTGTAAAGCTTATCTCAGGTAGAACCAGACATAAATTGTTTGGTACAAAATAGTTTTGCCAAGTATTTTGAAAATACCCAGCACATCTAGACTGTCATGGTGTCACTGTCCTTGAAATCAGTGCACAGGTATTTACAGACATAACACTTCAGAGCTGTTATCAGTGACAGGCACTGTACTTGCTGATAAAAAGCTTTAGTCTAGTGATTAAAATGAGCATTATTACACCCCATGCAATGGAGCCTCTCCTTAGCAGAGTGGTTCTGTGTGGGTTTGTGTTTGGCAGTTTGTGCTCTAAATCAGAACTATTTTATCAAGGTAACATTTGAAATAAAGAACCGTTCCTTAAGTCATTCTCAGGAGAAACTGCCAGGGATCTGTTCAGAAGGTCAGGATGCAGGTGCTTATTCCCTGTCTACATTTTAAGCTGCTAAATTCTGAAGTGTTTCCCTTTCTGAAAATGTTTCATTTTGCTTTGGTTTGAGTTTAATTTTGTTTTGATAAAACTGTGAAGGGCGAGTGTGATCCGTGTCTCACTTGGCTTAGGGGCTCCCATGGCTGACAACACCTCCTTATCTCCTCTGGCTCCTCTGCCAGGCAGAGCAGGGCTCCAGAAGTGCCTCAGTAATTTCATTTACAGTGCAGCTGTGAGATGTCTTGTCTTCTGATGGGCATTTTCCCTGCCTCACACAGACCATGAAATGAGTGGCAGATTCTATTCAAGATAATTTTGATACAGCTGGCAACAAGCAGTATATTCTCTAATCATTTGCAGCTCCCTCCTTGGGTTTTTGCTCTTCATTTTGTGTTTGGACAGGGGAGATGTTACAGAGCAACATTAAAATGGATAATGGGAGAAGTTGCTTCCTAATTGTCTGACAGGGCAGTTCCACCTGTTCTTGCTGATTTTGAGCTTCAGCTTCACCTCATTGGCTACAGTCCCTGTCTTGCCTTTTAAAAGCACTTCTAGTCTTTCTGAATAAAACCTTAATAAAGAATCAGCCTTTGTTGTTTCCCAGTTGCAGCAGGGTTCTATAGCCTTTCATTAATCTGTCACTCATTCTGACTTTTCTGATAATTAGTCCAAGTGAGGGGGAAAAAATCTGCCATTGTTACCAGAGCAGGAGATGGGTGTTCCATCCACAACTTTAATTTGGAGTTTTATGTTAATTATCTCCATAGTTTTGACCCACCTGGCAAAATGTCTTCTGGGATGTCCTGTGAATTTCTGGTAACATTTAAGCCAATGGTAAGTGCACAGTGAGAAGAATCCTAGTACAGGCCACTAGGCTGATTAAAACCATCATTAATTGAATTCCTTAACTGTTAACAAGGAAAAAAACTACATTTTTAAAAGAGCTACTGCTGTACATGGACACGTTGTACTGTGTACGTGTTCAAGCTCTGATAAATTGTCATAAGGGAAATTCTGAGGGCACATTTGGAAAAATGCCTCCAAATGAGAGCAAGTTTCCAAATATTTATAATCTTGCCTAGCTAAAGTTAACCAGGCTGTCACAAAGACTGTCTTAAAGTGGAAACATAGAATCAGTAAAGATACATTTTAATATGGTACTCAAAAAAATGAGTGAAAATATTTTTCATCAGACTACATAGGCTAAATCTTCTGAAATTACTTAGGGATTTTTTTTCTGGTTTGTTTTCTAGATAAATGAAGGGCTGGAAGGAGCAGTCATGTTCATGGCCCAGACAGGTCCTTTTTCTGTTCCACTGAAATGCACAATCAAGACCTGCACTGTAAGGAACTTCTTTTAAGCACGTGGATAATACAATTACTATTATAAAAAGCGGATGCTCATTTAATTGACATTAGTGCTATGTAGGCCAGTGCTAATTAATGGTTTATCTTCTCACAGCTGGCTCTGGATAAAGAGCTCGTTGACTTTGGCAGCCTTGTGGTGGGAGAGACAATTTCACGGACCATCAGCCTGACAAACAGCGGGGCTTTGGGAACCAGATTCAAAGTTCAGACGTCAGCAGGTGCCACAAGTACCCTCAGAGCAACAGTAAAAGCTGCTCCTGCAATAGTGGTGGGTTCAAAAGCACTCCCCTAAAGCAATAGAAATGTTCTGCTTTGGGGAGTGTGGTGCAGTTGTGCAGAGTCACAAAGCAGCTCAGGGCACAAAGGACTTGGGAAGATCATGTGGTCCAACCTTTAGTACATTTGGGTCAGTATAAATATAATCTGTTAGACCCAAATATTGGAAGATTAAAGCAATTTTTTGTGAGGAGTGGGGAAACCAACAATACTGATTTTTAAAGTATTTTAGTAATTTATGCCATGATTCCTATCTTCTCCACATTCATGACAATTAGGAGAAAATACTTCAGTTAAAAGAGGAGATTCTGACAGAGTCATTAAAAATCTCAACTCATGGAAGGAAGAAACATGTGAACTGCTGCAAAACTAGCAATCAGTTGAGGGGTGTGATAAAGAGAGGGCTGGTTTCACCAGACTTAGTTTTGACATAGAACTGCCTGAATTTCCACTAGAAAAGTGTTGGTTCTGTTAATTGTATAGTAACTGGCACTACACTGCATTGCTCCTGTTACATTATTTACCTGTTTGGGGCAGCCAGCAGAAATTCAATCTGCTCATTGATAAAGGTCTTGTAGAATGTGCAGTTCTTGGAAAGTGCAACACATTTCTCCATTTATAACATGGAACTGTTGCAAGAAAACACAAGTCTGGTTTGCATAAAACTTCTGCTGGATAGAACTGGAGCTGGTGCAAGGCAGAGGAGCAGCCACTGGAGAAAATCCCTCTCTGTGTTTCCTAATAGGTCACTCAACATTTCAGTGCCTGTGACCCTGAAGAGGGAGGCAGCACGAGTCCTGTGGCAGCTGGGGATCCAAACCAGGAGCAGACTTGTGCTGAGCCCAGGGAGGGGGTGACCCCCTGTGCAGCCCAGGAGCCCGAGAGCAGCAGTGCCACAGGTGAGGTGATGCTTTGGAACACAGCCCTCCACTTCCCTAGGCTAAGCTTTATCCAGCTGAGGTCTCCTGTAAAGAACTGAGCATTTCAGTTTGCAAAGTTTCCCAGTAAATCAAGTAGCTCATCACTCCAGGAGTAATGTTATATTTCTTTGTATGCTGCCTCACGGAAAATGACTAAAAATAATGTCTTGACACCATTATATCAAAAGCAGCAGAGAACCTCACTGCTCATTAGTGATCAACAATTCAGTCTCAGAAGAACACAGAACCCAACCAGCTTCAGAAATTGCAAAATTGTTAACATCATCCTTGTCTCAGCAACTGAATCCCCACTTCTCAGAATAGCAATCCACATGACAGGTTTATTTTTATAGTCTGTAATTCTAGGAACAAGGAAGCAGAAAGATGAACCTCCTCAGACATTTTCCATCTCATTCCTAATGTTTACTACGTGCTTAATAAAATCCAGTCTTGTAGAAGAACGACTTTCTTAATTTGTTTCTTATCTATGTTCTTTAACATTTCTTCCCAATATTGATCATTCCAGTTTCAGGAAGCTGAAGGTTCCATGGAAAGGCTGTGGGTGGTTTTTGCAGGTCCTTCTGGCTGCATTCCTTTATCCCACTGAAATTGCTCTTGAAAGCCACCCCCACTTCCAGCTGAGGCTGTATTTTTGAACCATTCATGTTGTTACTCAGCACTGGAAGGCTCAGGTGTCCCAGGTAGAATTCCAAACTAGACTAAAGCTGGATGGCCAAACAAATATTTCCTTCCAGACACTGCAATTTTCCCATCACTGCTATGCATGCCTGGATTTGCAATATTGACTCAAATTAATGTACTTGTGCTTTGTTGGATTTTTTTTTTTTTGATGGACACATCCAGAATTTTGGTTTTTTTTGTCTTTGTTTCTTTCCCCAGAACAACTTGGTCAAGGAGAATTAGATACCAGATCAGATCTGGACACAGACAATGCAGATAATTTATTGGAACTTTGTCCTGAAGAAATACCAACTGAAATTATGCTTGGAAAGGTAATGAATGCTCTGAGATCCAGACAAGATTTCCCTAGGCTAAGCCTACATCAAATAAATTGCTGTGGTGAGAAATGCTCAAGTACATGGTCATTCCCAGCCCACTGGACATCACTGTATCACAGTTAGTTCTTAAAGTGAAGTCACAGCATACTTTTCTCCTTTCTCTTGATCTATGGAGACATACAGAGCTGAAAAATTCTGTGTACATTCACATTTCCCACAGTTTAACTCTTTTTCTGCTGTGTGGTTCTGTGGTTAAACAAAGTCTGGTGACAACACAAAAGGAGGGGCAGGAAGAATGTCTGGGAAATGTCAAGCTTGAGCCATATTAATGTTCTGATTCTGATTTTTCCTGTGCATAGTGAGTTCAATTTAGTTGCAAACCAGGTGAGTCTAGTGAGTATGTACAGCCTCTTTATTTCAGTGCAATTTCTGGAGTTTCATTGTTGTTGTTCAGGTGACTGAGGGAGAGATTGGACCCTTCAGCTCAGTGAAAATCCCAGTCCTGTTTGTCCCAGCTGTCCCTGGGGACGTGAGGGCAGAGTTTGTGATCGTGTTTGACAACCCAGACTGCAAACCAGTGAGTGACCTGCTTCAAAACTTGTGTAAAATAGTTTAAAATCTTCTCATTTGTGCTTTTCTCAAGAATTATGTATTAGGTAGTTTGATAGGAGGTAGCTTTGTAAGTCATAGCTCTTATTTCTGATGCAGGATGTTTATTAAACCTGCTCATTCTCTTAATTTCTATGCAAATAATCCTGATACTCCCATTTTATCAGACATCATATTGGAAAACATCTCATGTCCTGGAAACAAATGTGGAAGTATTCTCCCCTATTCCCAACCCACATAGTTTATTTTCTTTCTGATCTATCGGAATTGGAATTATTTAGCAGGCAGTAGTGAAGCTGATGTGTGAAAGCTGGAAGAGATGACAACTTTAGTTACCACTTCAGCATATTGTGATTCTAAATTTTATTGGAAGCCAAATTCTGCTTGGAACAGTTCACAGAAGCTTGCCAAGAAATAAAGACAAACTTCCCAGAAGCTCAGCAGCCAGTCTTGGCTGTCCCTCAGGCTGCAGAAGGAGCTGCAGACGCCTGCTGAGGCTCCTGTGGGCACATTCTCCTCCAGGATCAGCTTTGCAGGGCTGAGCTCTGTGGGCCCTGGTGCCAGACCCGGGTCACTGCAGGGAGCACAGCCTTGTGCTGCCTTCCCTGCATTTCTGTGCTGCCTGAATGAGCTGCAGCCCCAGGGGAGCCTGGACTGGGGCCCATTCACTTCAGCTAAAGGCACTTTAAATAATTCTTTTCAATATCATGGGCAGATGCTCTTCTTTCATGTTCCCTGTCAAAGAATCCAACCCAAAGTATAATTATGTTTTTCTGCTGGGCCACTCTAATGTCTTGGGTTTCCTTTGCAAATGATTTTCCTAGGTCTGCCCCATTAAAGAAGCTGTTGCGCTGTGAATAGTAAAATATTTTACTCAGCTGAATTTATAGCAGAAATTCTTCCTGCAAGTCAGTAAGAACCTGAGACTAACAGAACTAATCCCCTGCCATTGCTGCCCTGCCAGCTGAGCTTCAGTGCCATTGGAGTTTCTGTGGATGTGCCCATCTGGGTGCCCCAGCCCAGCGTGGACCTGAGGATCTGCCTGTACGAGCGGCTGTACCAGGCCAGCGTCGAGGTGTGCAGCAGGTGAGCTGTCCTGGGGCTGCCTCTGCCCTGGCACTGCCCCTGAGCTGTCCTGGGGGTATCTCTGGCCCTGGCACTGCAGCTGGGCTGCCCTGGGGCTGCCTCTGCCCTGGCACTGCCCCTGAGCTGCCCTGGGGCTGCCTCTGCCCTGGCACTGCCCCTGAGCTGTCCTGGGGCTGCCTCTGCCATGGCACTGCCCCTGAGCTGCCCTGGCACTGTCCCTGAGCTGCCCTGGGGCTGCCCCTGAGATGCCCTGGGGCTGCCTCTGCCCTGGCACTGCCCCTGAGCTGCCCTGGGGCTGCCTCTGCCCTGGCACTGCCCCTGAGCTGTCCTGGGGCTGCCTCTGCCCTGGCACTGCAGCTAGGCTGCCCTGGGGGTGTCTCTGGCCCTGGCACTGCAGGGGCACATCCTCTCTGAGCTCTGGAAAACTTGGGCATCCTGCTAACCCAGACTTCCAACACCATCCTGAGCTATGAGGTATCCACACACCTCCCCACTCCTGTCAGATTCCCAGTGTTGTTTCTGGTCTTTGGGAGAGCTGTGAAGCCCCTAGGGAATAGCAAACCCACAGTTTCCTCATGTAGAATTTGCACACTAAACATTTAGGGAGATAAGTATGTCTAAAATTAAGTGCACGCTGGGTTGGTTGATTCAGCCAGGAAATTTTATGTGAGAATATTTTGTTGTTTCTCAGCTATTTTGCATTCAATTAAACTCCTGGCGGGGGGACTTAGGATCTGGAAGGCAGTTTCATGAGAGTCTTTCCAGACCTGGGATTAGATGCTGGATAAATCATGTCAGTCTTTGTGCATGTGCTCTAAAATGGGAAAGGTGCAGTTTTTCCTGACCCATGGAGGCATTAGGGAAGGGCAGATCCTTCTGATTACACAGGGAGTGACCAGACAGTGATTGACAGGGGAAAAATACCTGGGTGTTTCAGAGTCCAAGTCAGTCACGTCTGAGGACTGGTTCTGTTTGCACTGTGATATAAAGGGAATATTCCAGCTCCTTGGCTTCTGGAGATTTCCTGCTATTAAAAGTAGTTATGGGAACATTTAATTGTCTTCAGGTGCTGGGTGTCTTCCCTCCACCTAATGCAGTCACTATGGAATTCTTATTTTAACAATTTGCATTTCTTAGAGTCTATTTCAATAGGATTGGGGTGGGTTTGTGGGAGGGTGGGGGAGAGATTGGTTCTGTGGAAGGCATCCATTCTAAACCTCTTACCAGAATTATAGACTGCAGAGATTCTTCACAGTTGGAAAGAAATGAGTAAAGCTGTTATCTCAGAAATTCAGCTTACAGATATGACAAGCACAAGTTGTTATGTAAGTGATTTTACTTGGTCTAGATAACCCAGGGATAAAACTTATAAGTACAGAAGCAGAATAACTCTCCTAATAAAACTTAAGAGTTCAAGGGGATCCCAAAGATAGAAGCTGTCAAATTGCTTAGGGCAAAACTTCTTAACTGAGGGAAAAATCCTGCTGATCCTTTGCCAAGTTTCACTAAATTAAGAGCACTTCATGTGTAGTAGCCTGTCCTTAGCACCTTGGCAAGTCAAGGCTTTGATTTATCACCCAATTTCCATAATTAGGAAAAATTGCCAGTTATACAGTCAGGTGGGCTGAAATTCAGTGTATTTCATGTGCAGGAATACTATGTATCAACTTTTTATCCTGCAAAAGTGGATTGATTTCATCATCCTGTTGTGGCCTGAGCAGTTTCTCCCTCCAGGAGCTCCTGACACTTCCCTTGGTGTGTCAGGAGGAGGATTCCTCCTGGAGCCTGCCTGTATCCCCCTGGCTGTGACTTGTAGGCTGTAGCACAAGGGGAAGATGAAGTTTCCAAGTGAGTCAGATACCTCTGGAACTGGAATGTCCCAGCAAGCTCTGAATTGTAAAATAATGCTACTACTGGTTTTGTTCTGGGTTTTAGTTGGTGGTTTGTTTTTTTCTGGTCATGAAGACCCTGGTAATCAGGCAGCACAAGTAAGTGGCATAAAGGGTGAAAGTGTCTTATCAGAATTGTATTCAATGTAAATAATTTTGAAAAGTAATTTCTTTGGCAGGTTATAATCTGCACTGATTTAATGAAGTAGTATATAATTCTCTTAGATTGTCAACAGTCAGAAATCATTGCAGGCTCCCAGCCTCACTTGCTGTAGCTGTTGATTTAGAGGAGACCATCTGGCCTGACAGCTTGGAAACCAGTCCAGGGGAAGGAGAATGACAAGCTGAAATATTTGTAAATTGCTCGGCAATTTTGCACTTAGGCATAAAATTCCAAAGCAGGGGATGATCCATGGCTATTGCTGTGCTATGATAGGGCCAGAACTCAGTAGACAGGGAGAGGATTCCTGGCTTCCAATGTGTCATTCCCAGGGCAAACTGATCCCAAGGTTTAGCAGAGGAGCTGGCAGGACCAGCTCAGCCATGCTGTGATTTCCAGCCCTGCAGAATCTCTGCTGGTGGAGGACAGGTTACATCTGTTTAAAGAAATCACCAGGCTTCAGTCATCCTATTGATCCAAATAGAGCCAGTGTATGTTAGGATCAAATAATCAGCTGATATTTCACAATAGCTTGGCTTTGACTGCCCCTGACCTGGCTTAGCACTGTGCTGAACTCTGACAGCTCTCTTTGGATCAGTTTGTGCACTGTTTGCTACAGCTGGCTTTGTTACAGAACTTCCAAGTCTTGTTTTCTCTACTTAAAAGAGAACACAACTGTGTGAACTTGCTGTAGCAGTTTTCCATGCCTATCATTTTCAAAGGAAGCTTGGGATTGTTCTGATTACAATGCAGGGGTGGGGGCAGGAGGGCTCAGACTCCAGAGTCACTGAAGTGGCCTCAAAGGCACCCGAGCACGTCTGATGTGTTTGCAGAGCAACAACCACGCTGCGTTTGAAGTTTGAGGTGTGCAGAGAATTGAGCAAGCACATGGAGCTGCTTCCAAAAACAGGCTACATCCAGGCTCAGTCATCCTTCAGTGCACAGCTCAAGTTCCTGCCCAGGTAACCAACATTAATCCAACTTTAATCTTCCAGGATTTCTGACAGTGTCAGTGGAAAAGCTGAGCAGGGTTGTTGTTCCCTCCTGCTGTCCAAGCTGGACCTCACGGTGCTGCTGCAGTGCAGGTCTGGTCTCCCCCCAGTCCCCCTGGAAGCTGCCAGATGCTCCAGGAGGAAATGAACTTGGCTGCCAGGGCTGTGAGGCAATGCCCTCCCTGTGGTGACAGCAGTGCTGTGACAATCCCAGCCCTCACATTCCTGGTAGGCTGCTCCTGTTCTGTGGGAAGCTATTCTTGTCCAGGAGGGAGGTTATTGAGGCAGGTGGCTGCTTCATGGATCACTGATTGAATAATTTCTGGACAAGAACTCCTGTGCTTGCTAATTAAGGTGAGAGTGGTTGGGCTTCCTGTCCATATCTCTCCTCCCCAGGTATATTTTTCTCCAAATGATGAAGGTATTGATAATGTATTTCACATGGTGTTTTATGTAACGTCTCCTGATGCTAAAAGCTCTATCCCAGCAAGTTTTTCTTCTCCATTTTAAGAAACATCTACAAACACAAACATAGCTCAGTGATAGGAAACAATTCCAGTTTCTAAAAATTGAAATATCAGAGCTCCTGTCGGCCACTGTTCATTTTATTTACCTCATCATTGCCATCCTAAAGAATTTAGCAGGACATTTCTTTTCAAAAAATAATTAATGACATATGGAATTAATTTTGGTGTACAGCCAAATACTTGAATGTCTTTGGCTTTGACTGCTGCTGCAAACCTGCTGCTTCTTTCATGTGAGTTCTTAGTCCCACGGATGTGTGTTTGCTTCTCAGTGATGTGCTCAGCACCTCTGGATTCTACCCTGAATGCAAAATTTTCACCAGGTTGGTATTCAAAGAACTAGAAGTATTTAAAGTTCTTGCAGCATCTCAAATCCCATCAGATTACAACAGGAACATGATGACATATTCCAGTTCCTGAACTTCAGCTGCTGCGAAGCAGCGTTACCCTCTGTGAGGGGATGGAAGCAGAGCTTGGATTTAGAACCTTAATCTTCCTTTAAAAAACAGGGAAGCTTCAGCAAGGAGATTTGATGAGATTAAGGCATTTCTGACACACAAAATAAGTATCTGGCTGTCTGAGGGTACAGATCAGTTTTAAAGACCTGATGCTGGGAGCTGAGGGGAAGCACTGAGCCAGTGACACATTTCTGTGCAGGCCTCTCAGTGAGCTGGCATTAGGAGCTCTATTAATAGAGCAGCTGTGTTACAAGTGACACCAAAGGGAAAAGAACCCCCCACTCAGAAGTGCTGAGGGAGCAGGGAGCTGCCTGAGGGCTTGGGAGCTTCTCCTGAGTGTTCTGTGCACACGGACATGTTCCAAAATCCAACTTCTGGGAGTTTGAAGCCAACATTTCCTGTTTAGTTGAAGGCAAGTTTTCTACTCTGCTGCCTTTCAGAATTCCCAAACACCACGTCCTGTAGTTCTCTGCATTTGGAACTATCCTGCAGGTACTGGCAGTCTAAATCAGATTTGTCTTTTATGCTTCTCTTTAATTGTGCCATTTTCAGAGAACTTTCTGAAGGATTCCAGGACCTTTTCCCCAAGGTACAGCAGCTAATTTAGAGTCCATCTCTGTGTCCATGCAGTTACAAGTATTTTCTTCCCCCTCTGGACTATTAGGAAATAGATTAATTTCTTGTGCTATTCAGAAGAAATTGTCCTGTCACAAAGTGAAAGCTGATGCTCTACTCCTCCCTTGCACATAACCTCAGTTCTATGTGTAAAGAACTTCCCAACACCTTTCAACATCACCCTTATTGCAAAATAACAGCAAGATTTTGGATCACCATGGTGACTGAGTGGGTGTTATTTTTATTCTTTAACAATACATTAAAGAGTTGCATGCAATTCCATGAGTAGTAGTAGAACATGAGCACTGTGGAGACCCAAGAACAGGAAGCAACTCACTCTGGTGCTCTGAGATATAAATAGAGCAGCAGAGCTAAAAATGCTCCAGGTTTGTATTGTCTTGGCTTGAAGCTCTGGAATGGAGCTTGTGACAGCAAGATGCTTCACCTACAGAAAACCTGCATATTCTTTATAAATTCCTAGGCTGGGTGGTAATCAGGCACTGCTGGTTCCAGGTTTGTTCACTTTATGTCTCTGCTTTGGGATACAAAGTGGTTCTGCCTCAGGCTGGTCATTAACCTCAGTGGCCAGAGGGAGCCACTGCCTTGGCTGGGCTGGTGCTGTGCTGGGGCTGCAGCAAAGATGCACAGGGTTTATATTCTGATTAGAGAGTAAGCTTTTTAATTTTTCAGAATTTTAAATGACTGGATTGCATTTAAAAAAAAAGAAGGATAAATGGATGTTGACCTCTGCCCTTAAAATCCTGTGTGTGTCCAAAATCCTGTCTTTAAAAGCAAAAAACTATCCAATACAACTGTCCAAGGTCAATCATTCTGACATCACTGCCTTGCAGCCCATGACTTTCAGCTCAGAGCATTGCCTAGGGGTGCCAAGCTGAAGGAAATTTGGAACAAGTCCAGAATATTCTTGACCTGACTGCATCTTCATTCTCTTGGTCAGGAGGTGGGACTTTACAGGCCATTACTTTTTGATTGGCATTTTCTTCCACCATTCTTTTTTCATTTTCTTTAATATTTGAATTTATCTCACAAGCAGAATTTTAATGAGAATTCCCTTCAGTGAAGAACTGGAGTTGATGCTTAACCAGGTGAATCCTCCAATTTGAGGACAATTAAATGAAAATTAAAAGCTGTGAATAACAAAACTTTTGGACCTTAAGTAACAGGATTCAGTTTGTTTTTCTTTCTGTTCAGAAATCATCCATCAAAAGTCCCTTATCCCCCTTAGTAAATAGTCAGGATGTTTTAATGGCACTGACTAATGGTACTTTGGCTTTGTACTTTTGGTTTTTCAGGCAATCCCTTCCTGAAGATGCAGGGAGTTATTTCAATGCAGAGACAGGAATCCTGGAGGCCCCAGTGGCAATCCTGATCATGGACAAGGTCAGGGATTTTTGTGATGCTTATTATCAGACTGACAGTTTATGTAAATTATTTTAGTGAATGTTCATTTAATGGTACCTAATTTTAGATTAGTTCTTTACTAATTGAGGTTCTGTGATAATAGTAAAAGGTGCTTCAAATGCTAATACAGATTTGATAGATTTTTCTTGTCTCATGTTTGCAATACTGGAAGTTAAATGCTTTCTCCTCAGTGCTGATCTCATTACTGTCAAGAAACAAAGTAACTTTTTCTTGCACTTTTCCTTTTGGATGACATTTCATTTAAATCCTGTCCTTACAACCCACAGATGGAGGTTTTTATCCTATGCTCTTGCATTTGTTTCAGGCTAAAAAAGTTAATTTTACTGTCCATGCCATTGTTACTACTTCTGATTTGGAAATCAGCCCAGCACAGATCAACTTTGGATACTGCACGATCTATGAAGCTGTGCAGGCAAATGTCATCCTAACAAACAAATCCATCTTGCCACAGGAGTTTGGATTTGTGGGACTGCCAGAGGTAGGGACTTATCCCACACACACCTCCTCTGCTGTCAAAATAGATTTCAGTGTCATGGGAACGTGTTCAGTGTGAGTGTAAATAAATCATGACTGGTTCCTGCAGCCCCATGGGAATCCTGCTCCCTGTGGAGTTCTGTCCTGGAGTGTGAATCTCCTTGGGTGGCACCCTCTGCACTTGCCAAGCAGTGCAAACCCCTGCGAGGAGATTTTCCTGTTCCTAACCTTTTCCTTTCAGAATTCCTGGGTTTTTACACCAAGAGATCTCCTAAGAGAACACCTGGGACACTTTTACCACTAAATAAAACAGGCTTGGGGCTGTGGCTGTGACCACTTTGCACCAAATGCCCAAAGGCTTTCCCTTTAAAGTGCTCCTTGGGAAGCATCCCAAGCCATGCCTGGGCACTCTCAGAGTGACTGGATGTTGATGTGTAAGCACATATTTAATCACAGGAGCTGCTGGGTTCATGTGGGCTGGGTCTCCTGAATAATATTTTGGAGAAAGTTGGTTCTTCAAGCTCCATAATAGCAGGGTGATCACAGTGTGAAATGGTTGGGCATGTTGGCATTAGAGCTGGAGGAACCTGGCAGTTAATTAGGCATTGTCCTGTTCTCTGCTGGCTTAGGGATTAAAATCAAGGAGTAGCTAAAAGAAGTTGTTAACTTCAGCTTCATGAAAGCTTTACTTCCCCTCATGTGTTTCCTGAGGAGCTGGAAGTGTGATGGGGAGACTTGAATCAAATTCCACTCAAGCACAAACCACTGCCCAGCTGTGGATGTGGAGCTGCTCCTGTCCCTGTGGTGTCCCTGCCTCAGACATGAATCAGCTCTCAAAGCCAGGGGGCAGCTGCTGAGATTTTTACCAGATTTCATTCAGTTTTCTAGGAAGAGTAAATAAACATTAGAGCAAGGTGATTTCCACGGATGGGAAGAAGCTGGGGAAGGGATTCTCCTGAAATCTGAGTTAATGGATTTAATACCTTTTGAGCTCCTTTGAGATGAGAAATGTGCCCCTCAGACTCAGACAAAAACTTCTCCCAGGAAGGTTTCTCTTTTCCTGACAGTTCCGGATTTAATAACAAAGTTTTTAAATCTTGCCCAAATAATATCTTATTTTAATTTATTCATAAAATGATGATTTAACTAATAATTTCTTTTCCTGCCATTTTGAAGTTTGCTGAAGTTCAACCCAATGATGGATTTGGAATTATTCTTCCCCTGGAAAGCCTGACACTGGACATAATCTTTAAAGCCACCAAAGCAAAAGAGTACAGCTTTGAGCTCACCTGCAGGACAGAGATCAACAGGTGTGTTAATGGATGGACAGCAGGGAAGCTAAAATCTGAATGTCACTGGGCTCCCTCTGTTAACCAGTTCTGAAATTGAATCCCTTCCTGCCTTGGGGAGGTGAGGCTGGGATAAGAACCTGAGGCAGGTGGGAATTCTCCAATTGCAAGAGTTGCTCAGTGCCTGTTGGTTTCATCCTTGCTTTTCACGTCTGTCTTTACTGAAATTACTTTTCCCACCCCTCCTCAAGTTTATCCTTGTCCCACACCCAGGCTGCAACCCCTCAACCTGCAGTGCTCTGCTGCTTTTTCAGCACAATTACTGAAGGAATTCTTTTTTGTAAAAATGCTCTATGCATTAGGCCAATGCTACTGCAATAACGATGGCATAACTTTGATTTGACTGGATGTATTTCCAGAAGTTCACAGAGGAAGAATTCAAGCAGGGACTCTGGCCAATTGTGCATTAAAAATAGATAGTATTATTGTTCATCTTTAGGCAAAATTCCCATTGCAAGCTTGAAATTCTGCTTAAATAGGGACTACAGGATTAGCTCCCTATTTTCCGGGCTGATTAAGACACTATTTTATGCTGAGACAATTTATCATGTGTTTATTTTTAGACAATTCAAGCTGTCATGCAAAGCAGTTGGAGTCCACCCACCTCTTGAATTGTCTCATTCCTTGGTTCAGTTTGCTGCTACAGCCCTGAACTCGGTGTCTTCAGCCACTCTGGATGTGCTCAATTCCCACGTGGATGGGAACCCCCTCACTCACCCTGTCCCACGGATTGGCAGTGGGGACCCTGTGCCAGTTGGCCCCACTTCCTTTGAGTTCCACGTGCCCCAAGGCTGCCCTGTGACCATTACACCTTCTGTGGGAACTGTGCTGCCTGGGCAGGTAAATTCACTTGAAATGTTGGGTGTTCTGCCAAATCTTAGCTCATCTGCATCCTTACAAAGGCTGTCACTTGTAAACAAAGCTCAAAACATCAAATGTTGTTTGAATAGCTGAAATATTTTGTATTGTTTGAAAGAATGTTTTACATCAGACAGGAGGGTTAAGCACCAAATCTGGCTAATGCCTTATGGGAGTGTTCTGTCCCCGGTGTTGTCACTGTGCTTTATGTGAAGAATGTTTAAATATCAAAAGTATTGGCCATGTAAACCCAGCCTGCTGTAACATCCTGGACTGCCAAAGAAGCTGCAAATGCCCTTAATCCTGAGGGTGCTGTGATTCCCTCAGAGCAGAAGTGCACTCACTGGGTGTGTGAATTGTGTGCTGCTCTGCCTGTGCTCCTGTTGAGCCCTGTAGGTGTCACAGGTGTCTGAGGGCTGAGCTCTGCCCTCACGGCTGTGTGTGCTCTCCCATTCCCAGAAAAGCTCCATCCGAGTGTCCTTCAGCCCGGCGCTGTCGGATCAGCAGATCAGGGAGGAGGCAGCACGGAGGCTCAGCACAGCAGCTGTGCCAGAGGCAGGAGCACAAGTAAGGAATGCTAAGAACAGCACATGCTGCTGGTCTGTCACTTCCAGATATCTGTTTCTCTGGATGGTATTTTTATCATAAAATTATTTGCATATTAATGAAGCCCAAGCTCGTGGTCCGTGCAGGACCTGCCTATAAAGGACGAGAGTGTGACTGTGCACTCAGTGTGTGGCCTCTTCACTGAGCAATAATTGAATTTCATGCTCACAATTTCCAAAGTATTCCTAGAGGGTTTTATTGCAAATGCCAACTGAAATACTCTTAAAAAAAAAAAAAAGGAAAAGAAAAAACTTCTACACTTCCTGAAGATTTACAGCATCCATGGACTTTATATGCAACCCTTAGGTCAGTTAATTTATGTGAGCACCTGTGGTTGTCTTTGATTATGAGATAAACAGGTAAAACTCCCATAAGATAGAGACTTTTACTCATCTACTGCAAGAGGAGACCTCTTCTTCTAAGAGGGAGGAAAATATGTCCATTTCAACTTAATTTTCTAAATTTTACACTATTGGAAATTTGTCTTTAGTAGCTACTGTGTCTGTGGGCTGTCACCATCATCCTGCTGTCCCTTGTCCCCTGCTCTGTGTCACCTCCTTGCTCTGTGGCCTTGGCTGTGTCTTTGATCAGATTTCCAGTGGTCTTGGTCAGATTTCCAGTGATCCCCCTCCGACTTCGATGGACAAAAAGAAGAAAGATTCAAAGAAAGATTCAAAGAGAGAGCACAGGAAATCGAACGTTTCCATTTCCAGAGGAAAGGCTAGAAGCAGGATTAGCCTGGCTGCTGTAAATGGCCCTAATGAGCCAAAACCTGAAGAGTTAAAGCCTGAGTAAGTCAACAGAAGCATCTTGTACTACACAGACAACATTCTCTTTAGAAGTAGTTTAATAAATCTACTAAAGCTGTAGGTAGACAAGAAAGCAAACTGGCGAGGGAACAGCTTCAGCTGTGTTGCAGAGGCTGTTTCCAAAATTAGTGCTGCTTGTGAGCCACACAGCTGTACCCTCTCATGTGAGGCAAAGAATCCCTTTATGCATCAGAAGGATTGAAGACTTCAAAGAATCTGTCAGGGAGCAGGAGCTGGGGCTGTGCGGGGGATGGGGCTGAGCCAACACGGGGTTTATGGAAAGGGCAACTGCAAAGCTCAACTTGGGACCAACAGAAACCACTCAAATAAACCTCTTCTGAACAGATCCACCAGAACCAGCTGATGGCCCAAATCCACAGCAGGGAGTAATTTCTGTTTTTAATTTGAGGGCTTACACAGTCCAGCACATTGGTCATGGTCAACATCAGTGCTGGCAGTGAAATGCTGCTGGGAAATGTGCATTTGAAACAGTCCCTGTGCAGTGTGAGCACCTCAGGGAGAGTCAACATCAACAGCGTTGCTGCCTGGAGGCTGGGAGACTCACATGCAAAATCTGATACTTGAGGGCCCTTGTGCAGCAGGTAATTCAACTTTCAGAGCCACACTTCTGGCCAGTCTCAGGCATTTGGAAGTATTTGGAAGTAAATACATACTGAAGTACCAGGCATTTGGCTGTACTGGATGTTTTGATATCTTTTACTAAAATCACATGTTCATTGCAATCCATTAATTATAATTTTTAAACACTTCCAGCAGAGGTTGTAAAAATAAAATCCCTATTTTAGAAGTATTGCCTACATATTGCATTAGAGGAATGTGATCCTGTGTGTTTACATGTCACTGAAATGATGCAGAAGTACTGGAAGACACTGAAATACTTGATGTATTCAACCAAAGCAAATTGTATTGAGGTTTTGCAGTCTTTAATGTGACATCTGTTATCTGGGTTCTTAATTTTTATTCTCTTTTGGCAACAAAAGCCAACCACTTTGTAGGGTGAGTCCATTACTGGCAGTCATTTAGTTTCACTGTTACATTCAAATTTGAATGTGTGACTAAGAAACAATAATCACAAATAGCTCCACAGATATTTATTTCATGTTTTTATTGCTCTCTCACTCACTGAGGTAATTATTATTCCTGGTTTCTCTAGTTCTGATGCTTATAGGGCAGCCCAGGCTTCCCTGACAAGGAGTTTCAGAGGAAGTTTTAACAAATATATTATCCCATGCTCTGTTGCAAGTGGCCACGCCAGTGGAGAGGAGGGCCCTGGGAACTTAACCTGCAGGTGGGTGCATTTGGATAACCCAGAGATGTGAGGGGGAAATGGTGGGCTTGCTAATTTATTCATTTGGGGGAGAAATTTGTTTTCTGATCTTAATTACTTCATAGCTCAGTGGTAGAAACTCATGCTCCCAGCCCACCAGTTGGATAAGAATCAAACACATGAATATCAAAGCAGCTGAAGGAATAATTGTGTGAAAACTTTGAGGCAGCTGTAGCTCATCTCTGCTCAGGCACAGACAGTCAGTCACTGAGCCCTGTGCTGTGCTGTCACACCAGTGCAGTGACACCCTGTGACAGGAGCAGATCCCTGGCAATAATTACCTCTGTTTGATCTCAGAGCCCTTTTATTCCCCAGATGCCTTTGCTCTCTCTGCAGCCCTCACAACACCTTGTACCTGGAGCTGCACTGCCCTGCTGTAGCCCCACCTGTTCTGATCACTTCTGACTCCGGGACCAACGCGGCCGATTTTGGGGACGTTTCTGTAGGTAGGGAATTTGAATTCTGCTTTGGAGTGGTTTCTCTCTGACTGTGAGTTCTTCCCAGCTGAGCTTTGCATTTTCAAGTCAGGATAGAATTAGCCCTTGGTAGCTACTTAGGTGGAAAACAAGGAGCCTCTGGCCAGCTGAGGCCCATGAAAGAGCAGACCTGATCCCCAGACATGGACCTGGGAGCTCCAGAAGTGACTGGCCCAATCTGAAAGCATTTTGGTGAGCTTTGAGAAGTGCCTTAGCCAAAGGCCTGGGGTGAGTGTCTGGCCCAGGCCAGGAGCACGAGTAAGGGGAAGGAATGAGAGGGCAGGGATGAGCATCCTCACTTTGGGGAGTGTTTTCATTCCTTGCAGGCTACAGAATGATGAAGAGAATTACAATAGAAAACATCTCCCCAGGGAAGCTGGCAGTATCCTTGTCTGGAGCACATCAGCTCAGCCTTCAGCCTCTGCTTAATCAGACTCTGTCTCTGCAGGAGGAACTGCTGGACACTAAAGCTCATCTTCTCTCTTGAGTGGTTGATCTCTTGAAAGCTTGTAGATGCTTAGTTCAGACCAAAGACATGGAAACAAAATGTAGAATCTGTTCTCATATCTTTTTTCTCAGTCTTTATGAACTTCTTTCCTTGAGTTGCACTGTTTTAGCTGGGATTCTCAGTTCTGAATCCCAATGGCCCCTTCCTGTTGGTCAGAGCAGTTGGAACGCTTGAGCCAGGTGAAAATAAACCCCTCATCATCTCTTTCTGTCCAAGGGAGGATAAATGGGTGAGTAAAAGATACAACAGCAGTGGGGGAAAGGAGGAGAGCTGTGAGAGGTGTGTAACACACACGTGTTCCCTGTCTCAGTTCTGGGATGGCTCCTTGGGAGGGGTCAGCTGGAGGGGTGGGGGTTCCCTCAGCAGATGGACTAACCCAGGCACCCTCTGGGCAGTTCTTGGAAACTCTGGACATCCAGGTGGCAAAGAGCAACCTCAGGCTCCGCCTGTCCGGGCACGGGGTGGTGCCAGGCACGGAGTGCTCCGTGGGAGAGGTGCTGCACATGGGATACGTCATGGCCGGGGACACGGCCACTGCCACGGTCAAGGTGAGGCCTCAGTGCTGAACTGCAAACACAGCAGGAGTTCTTGTGAGGAGAAACACAACAGAAACTGGCTCCTCACAGATTGTGTGCAAGTGTGTCAATAACCAAAGTCTGGTGTTTTATGGGGAGTGGGGGTTGGTGTGACACGTTGTGGCAGCACTGGTTGTGCCTCTGGTGGCATCTGGGCACACAGAGCTGCACTAATGCAGCAAAATAAATTCAGTCACTTTGCAAACTGTGGATCTTACAGGCCTGAGAATCAATTTCCTTCATGCAAATGCTGTTGTGTGAATGAATGTCTCCAGATACAGAACACTTCCAACCTGACCCTGCCGTTCTCCGTACAACTGGAGTCGCTCTCACCAACACGGGACAGAGACCGGCAGAAAATTCCATCCTTTCTTACATCCTCTCAGCAGAGAGCAGAGATTGTTGGTAAAGTTCCCTTTATTCTTTCCCCTTTTTCCTCTGCTAAAGACTCAGGAGGTGTAAAGCAGCATCGCTGTGTCCTCTTAGATCCACACAACTGTCAAACCTGGGGCATCACAGCCCTGAAATTAAAGATCTCATTTTGCTCCCCAGTAGGACCTGTAGTCATTTTTTCAATATGAGGAGCTGTAAATTTATGCAGCCTGAGCAAATACCCACAAGTAAGGAGATATTAGTGTTTAAATCTAAATAAACCCACACAGTAATTGCATATTAAAGATTGCATTTAAAGATGTCCATCTCTGTAAACAAACACGTCAGAATATAGGAAGGGTTGGTGATGCTGCTTCAGTTCCTCTGGAGATGAATGCATCAAACTGATGGATGGATTTATCTGGTGTTCCTAACACCCTGTTTTGCTGCAAAGCCATGTATCAGCTCTTATTTGTTTGCTGTTCCAACAAAAATTAAATGGGTTTAAAATTTATGAAGAAGTAAAACGGAGCTGTCCTCTTTTCTTATCTGTATCCTCATTTTTATTTACCAGGAACACAGAACTATAATGGCTTCAGTGTGTTCAGTGTCTCCCCAACAGAAGGAAAAATTGAGGCTGGGATGAGCCAGGATTTTGTTGTTACTTTCAGTCCTGATCATGAAAGTCTCTACTACTCCGACCGTCTGAAGGTTCTGCTCTTTGGCAAGGTGAGACAATCAAGATTATGAAAACAGTCTAAATATTGGATGAACTGATGTAGGGAGGAAAGGGCACGTTTGGGGCCATCTGACATTTTCAGATTTAGTTATTTAATTCAGTTATTAATTGATAAAAGCAGTGACATGGGATCCATCCCTGTTCTCTCCCACGGCACGGTCAGGAGGGGACGGGAGCTGAGCGCAGCCCCCAGGGGCTCCTGCAGGGAGCATTTAATGGCAGAGCAGAGGGGAGAGGGGAGCTCCGCCTGCCCAGCACGGCCCGGCAGGAGCAGGAGCACCAGGGAGCTGCTCCTGCAGCCGCTCAGTGCCGGGTTCCATCTGTGGAGCTGCCCTGGGATGCTCCGGCCGGATGCGCAGGTGGCCGCGCCACGGGCAGCCCTGGGCCCCTGCCAGGACACCAAAAGTTGGTGCAGAGTGACCACTAATGCCCAGCAGCAGCACTGCAAACGGGCTGGGGCTGAGCGAGAGCTGCTGCTGTCCTTGCAAGCTCTGGGACTGCAGTTAGGAATGCACGTCGGGATAAGCTGAGAATGGACACTTGACCCAGGTTTGGCAACAGAAAAGTTTTGCCTCTTTTAGTGGCTTTTGTATAAATGGTTTGTCCAGTGCCCTCCTGAGGCACATTTCCCGGGTTGTTTAAAACAGAAGTGCCAGAGTGGGCAAGGCCAGGGGCATTAGAGCCCGGGATCATTGGCATCGTTCACGTGGGAGGTGATGCCACGATTTCCTGGTGCTGCTGGGCCAGGTGCCAGCATCCTGCAGGTGACCTGAGCTGTCACCTGCATCCAGGACTCTCTGTCTCACCCAGCAAACAGCCCACGAGATCCAGCTGAAGGGTGCAGCCCGGGATCACTCCATGTTTGTGGAGGGGGGAGTGCCCCTGGATGTGCCCGTGGAGTCCTTGGCTGTGACCTCACCTGTGGCACCACAGGAAGCACTGAAAGAAGGTAAAGTGCCACCACTGCTTATTATGGAACAGGGAGGGATCAGACATGGCAATGTTCCTCTTCCTTTAAGGAAAAAGGAAATTAAAGGCAATTTTTTCTAGAATCAGAAAAAATAATCATTATGTTACAGCATATATTCATAACACACAAAAAAAAAAAAAACCAAAAACACACCCCACACAAAACTTTCTCTTAAGGAAAGTTTTTCTCTTCATTTTGATGCAGTTCTCTCTCAATGATCATCTTCCATTTCTGCAGCTTCCCTGCAAAAATGATTATAATGTAATACTGCTATGAAGAATTAAGATGCATTTGCTTTCTGCCACTTCTCTGAGGTGTATTAAATGTTTAAGAAATTATTTCATATATAATGAGGTATCCTGGATTCTCCTGTTTGTCCTGTTATGAAACTTCCAAGCATTTGAAGTTACTCTTCCTTAATTTCTTGGAAAGGGATCTGTGTTCAGAGACAGAATGCAAACATCTCCTGACTCCTGAGCTGTAAATAAGTCCAAGCACACACACATAAGCAGGAATAAAGTACACAGAGGTGTGTGCCATGGGCTAGAAAACGAGCCTGGAACTTGATAAACAAGTAACAATTGCAGTTTGCGATTGCAAATTATCCAAACCCTCCTTTTCCTTAATTCCTCACTAACTCTGTAAAAGGATCTCTTTATCTGTGCCAGCTCCTGAGTTTGCCACATCCCTTTGTTTTGAACCATCCTGGTACAATCTATGTTGGTTCCAAACTGCCAAGGGCTCGGTTTTGGCTGTCTCAGGTTGCTGTTTGTTTAGGTTTTGACCTGGTTGCTGTTTGTTTAGGGCCACAAGAAGCAGTGAGGTCCCTTCTCCTGCTCCTGGAGTACGTGGAGGGCTCAGCAGAGCCAGCCAGGGCAGAGATCACCGTCGGGGCCATACAGGGTCCTGTGCAGGCAGCCAAGGTGAGGGAAAAAAACCTGCAGGTTTCTGCCAGGTGCTGCATGGGATCCTGACAGTCTGCAAGGGGCTGCTCCTTCCTTCTGTCCAAAATCCACAAATTCAGGAATTTAAAAAAGCAGCTTTCAGAATTTCTCTGAAATGTAAATTTCACATTATACATTTTTGTATATAATGTAAATTTTGCATGATAAAAGCATCAATGTTTGAAAAGGTTCTTTTTCAGGGGCTAATATAAGGAATTAGCATTATCATATTAAGTCTGCAACAAACTTAATTTAGCAGTTTGCTTCCTCAGTTCTGGAATTCAGAATTTGGAGCCCAGAACCGAATTACAGTTCTAATCCTGTTATTTTAATGGAGTATTTAGTGACACAAGGTGACACAATGAATGTCACAGCTGAGAGCTGGAGTCTCAAGGGGCAGTTCGGGCAGGGGCAGTGCAGCCTGTGCGGCCCGAGTGTGACTGTGTCCGTGTGTCCATGTGTCCGTGTGTCCGTGCCAGGCCGTGGAGTTCAGCCTGGACAGCGTTCCGGAGCTGCAGCGGGCGGGGTTCTCGCTGGACGGCCCGAAGGGAGCCCTGGAGCGCGGGCAGCAGCGGCGCATCGGCGTCTCGTGGGTGCCACCTGCCGACCTGCAGGTGAGGCACGGCCCGGCCGGGCACCGCGCTCCTCAGGGGGTGTCACACAGGGCTCCTGTTGGAGTGTGGCCCAAAGGTCCTGCTGGGGGTGTGACACAAGGATCCCATTGGGATGTCACCCACAGCTCCTTTTGGGGTGTCACCCACAGCTGGGATGTCACCCAGAGCTCATGTTGGATTGTCTCACACAGTTCCTGTGACCCACAGCTCTTGCTGGGTGTCACCCACAGCTGCTGCTGGGTGTGGGCAGCACAGGTGGCTTGGACACAGCCAGGGAAGCTGGGAACAGTGGGATGATCTGGAGCCTTGCTGCCTCCCCAGGGCTGTGCTTGGCTGTGTGGTGACAAGGACAGGGGTGAAGGCACTCATGTCCCAAAGGAATCCCCTCCTGCAGGTCACTGTTACAGAGCCCAAAGGCCCAAGTGCTGCTGCTGTTAACAGGCCCTGTGCCCTGAGTGAGCTCTGTGGGGCCCTGGGGCAGCCCTGCCAGTACAGAGCTGACTTTACACAGATCACTCTGCAACATTTATTTGCCATGGGCTGCCTTGCCTTTGGCACATTCCTGGAAGTCAGTGGGGCCTTTGGATTTTCCACTTTAGGTGCCCCATTTCCCTGGCTACTTCTGCCTTATGTCATGGAGGTTGGATATGATGTCCCAACAGCTCCATGAGGCTGTGATTGCCCTTCCTGATTCACCTCCTTGGTCATCCGTGGAGACTGGAGGCATTGACTCCCCGTGTGTGGGATGGCAGGATGAGTAGCTGTTCCAAAATAAAATTATTTTTGCCATCACAGGCAAAAAAAGGCAGCAGAGTTTCTGGCAGGATGTATCCAGCCCGCATCGTGCCTCTTGGTAACCCCTGGCTCTTGCACAACACTGAGACTCACTGGGGGCTGACAGGATCCATTTCCTTCCAGCCCTCTCTGGGAGCTCTGAGGTTGCTGCTGTGCCCAGCTGCCATGGCTGTGACGTGGGGACAGTCTCTGTGGCACTCTGGGGACAGAATGCTGAGTCACTGTCATACCTCACTGGCTGCAACGTGAGCATCACTTGGGGACAGAGAGGAGCCAGCACAGTGGCTGTAACCTGTCACCTGTAGCTGTAACTGGTGCCCTGAACACGGAGATGTGAAACACAGAGTTTAGGAGGTGATCTGCTCATGTCTCCTATGTCCAAGGCTGGTTTTCTGTGTGGTTCTTTCTGCAGACCAGTGACCCCCCACTTGTGTCAGCCCTCCTGACTGTGAAAGGTGACATTACAGAATCCTACCGAGTCCTGTTCATGGCAAGAGTTGTGTCTGCACCTGCTCCCACTGACTGAGGGATCCAGGGCAAGAGGAAAGGAAGATGAAGATTACATTGCTGGGAGATCCCTGGATCTCTGGTGAAACATGGGAAGAGTCTGAGATTTTTGCAAATAAGTGAGGGCAGCAGGGACGTGGGGAGGAAGGGCCATGGAACATTTCTGCTCTGTTTCACCCAAAGTTCTCTGTAAACTCTGGTGCCAGTAGCTTCATTTTCCAGCTGAATCTTGTGCTAGAAAAAAGAATTACTGAGAGTCCCAAGCAGCTACATGTGCTGCTAATCCCATGTCTCCCAAAGGTGGGCATCCCATCAGGAGGAGTATCTGGTTTACATCCACATAGGTGAGTTTCTATCTTTTTCCCATTTCAGATGCTTTTTGTAGGATTTGGAAAAGCCTTGACTTTTTCTCTTCTAAGACCAGAATAAAGTTTCTTATTCAAGCCTCCTCCAAATCATTTGGGCAGTCACTTTTACAGTCAAATCTGCCTGGTACCACATGGTCAAGGGGGAATATCCCTGTGCTGTTCCCTGGATATGGTCAGACACTTGCCAGAGATCCTAGCTCTCCAAGAACTTTGTATTTCTATATTTGCCTTCTGCTGAATTCCAGTTGAGAGTAGAATCCTGTTCTGGGGAAGCCAGAATGCCCTGCAGGTGGAACTTCTGTCAGGAAGCAGCAGCTGGTTTGGGGCAGAGCTGGAGAATGGAGGGAGCAGGAAGGCAGCAGCCATTAGAGACAGGATAATCCTGTCCATCTCTTATCACTCTTCCCTGAGTCACAGCCGGTCTGTGGCAAAGTTCCCTCCCCACCACTCGAGGGTGTGTTGCCCTTTGGCCCCTGTGGCTGCTAAATCCCTGATTCAGATGATGCAATCAGAAAATAGAAAGGTTATTTGTAAATATCCCTGTGGTAACGAGCTGAGAACTGCAGGGACAAGCAGGGAAGCAATTGGAATCACAAGGAACACTTTAACCAGGCTCCCCCTTTGACAGAGGAGGTTTGTAGTAGTGAAGAGGGGGTTCCTTGTTTTTCCAGCCAGTGTTTGATCCATCGAGATGTGTTCTCATTTAATAATGGATCAAGTGCCTGTGGAGTCACTTAACTCTTCAGTCTAAAGACTGCAGATGCTGAAGCAATCCCAGTGTCCTGGGGTGGGGAGGAGCTGGGGGTGGCAGTGCCAGCCAGGGACAGCTCTGCCTTTCTTGGAGGCCCTGGGTGTTGCTGCTGGCACAGCTGGGCAGGCGCCTGGAGCTGGGCACAATGGGCTTTGTGTGCTGGCTCCCCTGCAGCCCCAAAAGGGTGAGTAAATAGCACTACATCAACTCAAACACACAGCACTGCTCACTCAGCAGTGACCTCATGGCAGGGGAGTAGTCAGCAAGGAAGGGCACGGTGTGTGGGAGTGCAGGAGGGAGCTCTTTTAAGGAACTGAATTTGTGGGCATCCATTGTGTGAGGATTGTTCAGATTTCACTCCTGGAAACCAAAAAGTGATGGCTGACAACAAATCAGTCTCCAGACTCTGGTTATGATAACCATACAGAGTGCTGAAAATAAGTGTAACGTTATCTGCCAGGAAACAACACCCCTGTCTTAGGAATCTTCCACTTCACAGAGGTCAGGTACTGAGAAAAAGCATCCAGAGGATGAAAAAAGGTAAAAAATGAAAGAATGATGTAAAGACAGTGACATTGGTGCCCTCACAGGGTTAGTCTGGGTAAGGGGCAGCTGCCACTGACCAGGTGAAGGCAGCACTGGTACCCAGCAGCTCCAGGTGAGCAGAGGTGTCACCCACTGTACCTGCATTCCTGGGACTGGAGAACTTGGATCAATATTTTCGCAGGATTGAAGTGAACATAAGGTTGTGGGTTTCTCTGGTCAAAGTCTCCCTGTTTAAAACTCAGTATGTGTTTGTTCTCTCGGGGGAGGGTTGGACCAGGATAACAGGAACAAGTGGTTATTTCTGGAGGACCAGAAAATAAAGTAAACTCTCCCTGTAAAACTCCAGCTGACGTTCTGTAAAGCACTTATGGAAATCTGAACAGGTTTTAGTCACTTTTATAAGAGAAAAGCCTGGTATTTTAGCTGGGGCCTTGAAAGTGATTGTATTTGACTTCTTGGGGGCACGATGGCTGCTCAGGCAGGGTTGGGTTTCCCTCTCTTGGATTCTTTGTTCTTTGGGGACACAGAGTGTGAAGTGCCAGCTTTCTCATGGGGCAGCACTCGGGCAATGGGAGACACAGGCTGATGTGGAAGGGAAAACAAATTATCTGATGTGGAAAAGCAGGTCCATTGGGAAGGTGTGCAGACTGGGACACTAGTACAGTTTCAAAAGTAAAGGCACAGTTACTGTGTCTGGAAAAATAACCCTGAGTGTTCCACTGCCATTCCATTGAGAGGCACCACAATCAGAATTGTCATGATGCAAACCTGCAATGATCAGAGATGCACACCTTCAGTTTACTGAAAATGTAGGAATTCTGTGAGGATGCTCCTACCCACACAATTCTCATGGACGATGTGTGCTATGTGCAACAGCTTCCTGATATTTCTCCAATGAACAGGAAATTGATGGGTACAGCTGAAGATGGAAACAATTCCCTGGTAACTCAGACACATGGAGTGATCCAGGAGTCGTGGGTTTGTAGGCAATTCCTTGAGCACAGAGAGCTGAGTGCTGCTGTGCTCTCCTGGCATGGATCAGTGCCCAGTCCCAGTGCCCAGCAGAGGCTCAGCACAGCTCCTGCAAGTTCATCTCTTGGAAAGGAACAAACCCTGTTCAACTCTGTGCTTCCAGAGTGGGTTATCCACAGTCACAGCACTGGGCATTAAAACTGCTGGGTGACTCTAAACACCTGGTGTTTCTGTTTCCATATTACAGGATTCCAGTAGGGATGGAGCTGTTATTGTGAGGACAAAATTGTGAGGAAAGTGTGACTTCAGAAATATTTCTTATTTCCTAGAAGTTGAAGTTTTCTGCTCCTCTAAACTGCACTTGTGACCATTTTGCTTTCAAACTGAGTTTTGCAACTGTGACCACTCTTGGGTCCCTGGATACAAACTCATGCTTTCAGATTTGGATCTAAAAGCAAACATGAATTTCATGGCACTGATGCAGTTCTGGTTTAATGAGGAATTCACACCCATGTATGATCTTAATAATCCTTAAAAGCAAACCCAGCTCGTTTGTAAAGCAGAAAGTGAGAGAGTAAGCACTAGTGTCATACACATTTATGAATTCATGTCCTGCTTCTCCAGAAGTGACTTCAGCGATTGCTTCACACATGAGCACAGGTTTCCCTAAATGAGCAATGGCCCCATGACCCTGAGCAGTGCTGGAGGAAAACACTGCAGTCACTTTGTCACATGCCATTGCCGAGCATGGAAACACTGGCTTTCAGTTCTAGGAATCAAATCAGGGAATATCACCTGCTGCTTCCCAGGCATTGTCCATTGGTGCTACCCATGGAGTGGCTGCCCCCAGACTGTGCTGGGCTGGCCCTGGCAGGACACCAGGTGCCACCAAAGCCACTCCATCATTGTCCTCCTCAGCTGGACAGGGAGGAGAATACAACGAAAGGCTCATGGGTGGAGATAAGGAATTTTTACATTTGAAATGTTCGACACAGTTAAACAGCCTGGAGCACACCGATCCTAAAGAGCCGTCAATACCTTTTCAGTCGTGTTTCATGTGTTTTAACAAGACTTTTTAGAAAGGGAAATTATCTGCTCTTCTAAACATTTGTTTCTGACTCATACATATCATACCAGGTTTCTCATTTCTTTATTTCTCCTTCAAATCCCTCTGACACAGCAGAGGCTCAGGAGTGTGTGCAGCTGCTGCGCACCTGATGGGTTCTGTTCTGGTTAAGAACCAGATTCTGTTCTGGTTAAGAGCATCGCGCGCAGTCCCGAATCGCTCCAGGGAAATCTCTGCAAGCGGAGCTCTCTCCCCTTTATCCCTCCCTGACGTCCCGGTCACGGCAGGCTGGGGCAGGGTCTGAGGCAGGGGCAGGGGCTGGGGCACTCCGGGGGGAGCCGGGCAGCTCTGCCCCGCCCGGCCCCGACCCCTCCCGCGGGCGGGCGGAGGAAGCGGGGCCGCGGGCGCGGGCGGGGCGGTCCTGCCCGGTCCTGCCGTGCCGTGCCCCGCCGAGGCTCTGCCCCCCCGGGGATGATGCCGGTTATTTATTGCGCTGCCCAGCACGGGTTGTCCCCAGGGCTCGGTGTCCCCTTTCAGCGCCGGCCGCGTGTCCTTGAAGCGGTGGCTCCCGTGGGCTCACGGACACTCTCCCGCAGGCTGGAGCCTCCCGAGCACATGCAGCAGGGACACGAGGCGCTTCTCCTTTGGCCACCCGCTGACCCAGCCCCGGGTTCCCCTCCTTTCACAGGCATCGCTCTGTTCTGGGAACACCTGTGAGAACTCTGCCGGTGAGTAACCACTGTCTGTTCCCAAACCTTTCCCAGCGTGACCAAGTGATATTCCCACACCAGAGCGGTGACTTGCTGATGGCCATCCCTTACAACTTCTTCTTTGATCTCTAAGACAGTCAGCAACTTTTAAATTTCACTTGGCTGCCCTTGCTCTGTGGACTGAGGTGAATGGTTCTCTCCCAAGACGACTCCAAAGTGTCACTTGTGAAGGTGGCAGATGCTCTCCTGTGGTCAGAACCGTTGTTCTGGTACAGGAAATGCATTGCAGGAGGTTCAGTACACACAGCCCTGCTGTGGCAGCCGCGCTCCTGAAATGTCACAGGAGCTGTTCTTCTTTTGTACTGAACCAGAGCTGAAAAAAGCCATTTCTGGCTGCATTGGAGCTATGGAAAAATAACTTTTAAATATCTGGCAGTTGTCTAGACCAGCATTTTCAGACAGGCCTCTGGTATGAGGCACCTCATCTCAGTTACTTTTAAATAACGGTGATTTGGTTTTTGGGGGAATCCTGCATGAGCCCTTCTCTCCCAAGCAAGAGTAAAGCACCACCCAATAAAAACATTTATTGATTCAGAAGCAACTTTTACAGTGGGATTATTTGCATGTTCTCATCTGGAGTAATGGCACACCCATGAAGAACAATCTAAAGTGGTTTTGCTCCATGCTCTTGCTGAGTGCATTCACTTTTCCACCCCAGGGAGTGCATTCCCTGTCATACATGCACTATTTACATCAGTGAATCATCTGCCTTCCTTCACAGATGCCCTCAGAACATGTCTGATTGGACAAGTCTGTGGTATGTCTGGTAAGTTGGCTTTTAATTTTCCTAACCCAGGACCATTTGGAAGTTTTTATGAGCAGTACTTGCAGCAAGGCAATGGAAATGTTTCTCTGGGGCAGGATCAGGGAAGGGTTTCTCTGTTTTCTGAGAGCTGCCAGAGGAATGGACTGGACGAGGCCAGGGGAGATTGGGTGTCAGGTGGGGACCAGCATTCACCCAGGGCTGTGTCATCTTTCCCTTCTGAGTGCACTGGAGTTGAACCCAAGGGCTTGTTTGTTCTTCCTAAATAGCCAGAGCATTGCTGGCCATTGGCTCCTTGCACGGGGCAGCTTCCAGCAGGGATTTGCTGGGACGTGGCCCTGCCCCACCCTCGGCTGGCTCCCTTCTATGGGGCAGGGACTGTCCCCCTGTGCCCAGCTTCCCTCGGAGCTCCAGCCAGCACAGAGCTGAGCACAGCCTGCTGACAGGGAGAACTGGGATAGGAGAGAGAGGATTGCAGCAGGAGCATCTCCTGCCTCACACGTGTTATAGATGCCCTGACATTGTTTTCATAGTTTGCATCCTGTCCATGTATTATTGACTTTGGTGGCAGCACACAGGGGGAGTTGGTGACTTTTACTTGCTTTAGTCTGGAGCAGTTTTGGCTGATACACAGAGCTGTTTAAAAAGACACAGTTACCAAAAATAGACTGAGGCTTCTAAAAGCCTCCAGGAGAAGAGGGAGTTGGATTGAGAAACTGAGGTGGAAGGTGGAGTTTCAGTGGAGAGGAAAACCCGAAACACAGGTACATCAGTCTAGGTACATTGTAAGTTGTTCAATGATAAGCTTCCTTAAGCAATAGCTAGAGACAGAATTGTGCTGTCAAGGCATAAATATAATTTAATATAATATCATTTCCATGCTCATTTATAAAGAGAGGCCCTAGACTTGTGAAAGTTCATGCTTGTATTTCCCTCCAAGTACAAACCCTCTCTTGCTGTGGAAAGCAGAGCCATTCTCCCTGCACCGAAGCTGAAAATAACCCAAAATTGTGAAATGTTACAGCACCTGTGAGCCAGAACAGGTTGTACTGATGGGCAGTAGTTCTTCAACTCATGACTGAGTGTTTGTGATCCAACTTTCTAATCCAGGATCCAGCACCCATTCAGAACTAAACCAAGGAGGCTTGGCCTCTCTTCCACCCATTTAGAGTGAAATTATATTCTGGTTTAGAAGAAGTGAAACACAAGCAGTGGAATGATGGTGTTTCCCCCCTCTCTCAGGTTGATCTTGCTGACAGTGTTCCTGCTCCTGCTCTGTGGGGTCTCAGCGAGCTGCATCAAATTCTGCTGCAGGAAGAAGAGGCTTCCAGTGGAGACCTTCCCTCGGCACCCTTGTGACCTGGCAGTGATTGGCATTGACAGTGACAGCACTGCCCACAGCACAGTGACCTGTGAGTATCCTGGGAGTCACCTGCTCCACGGAGCACTGCTCCTCAACCTGTGCCTGGAATTCTGGGTCCAGCCCCTGCAGGAATGGGAATTCCCAGAGAGCTCCCAGAACAACTTCCAGCCCCACAGGGTGGGCACGAGAGGTGAAGGGAAGGATCAGGGTGACAGTGAGTGACACTGAAGGCCAGGAGTGATTCTATATGAACAGCTTCAGAATGCAGTGCCTTTGTTCTGAAAACACAAAAATCTGTAATTTCCTGGGAAAAAAGCAGGATTATCTCTTCATATATGGGTGTCCCGTGCAGGTATTTAATTTGTATTTTAAATTCATTTTCTTCACAGCATACAGCTCATGGCAGTACCCTCCAAGTGTCCAGATCCCCTCAGTATTTGTGGATATGGATAAGAACACCGTGTCCCCTCCAGCTTACAGCCTCTATGCCATGGACCTGCCACCTTCCTATGATGAAGCTGTTCAAATGGGAAAGCAAGTGGCACGGACAAACCAGAAACTTAATGACATCCCTGAACAGGGGACACCAGGTGGGCTGAATCCCAGCCAGTCCCCACCTGACACAATCAACAGAGATCCAGCAACACAGGCAAATTCAGAAGATTCAGAAGATGCCACGAAAGAACAGCCACAGGTCTGATTCAGCTCAGATGGGAAGTAAAGTAAGAGTAAAAGTAAAGACTGTAAGAGTTAAAGAAGACATGAAGAGTTTGGGTTTATAAGTAGGTTATGATGGAAAGATGTTTCTTCTTATGCCCTTGTAATGATCTGTCAGAAGAAATGTTTTCTGTGACTGCTGTAATCCCCTGGTAAAGCTTCTTCAAGGATACGAAATGAGGTAAAAGGGCAGCAGTTTAAAAATGCCTGTAAAAGTGGGACGTGAATGCGTGTTCATCTTCTGATAAAAAAATGTTCCTTGTGTCCAGCAATAAAAAAGGTCAGGAGGATTTTGCCACCTTGGGAATACACACTCAGAACAGTACAAACAGGAAGTTGTTGTTCTAGAACAGAAGTTTCCCAAACTGGAGTTGAAGGGGGAATCACAGCGAGTCCCACTGAATGGCCTCTAGTTTCTCTTCTTTTGAGAACATCAACTGCCCAGAAAACTGCTGAGGACAAAGTGCTGCACAGTGGCTCATGTTCCTCAAGGAGCAGGAAGATGCCAGGACAGGAGAGCGTGGGGGGAAATGCTTTGTGTTGTTTACAGGGAGTGAGTCAGACAAGACACGACACTTCTGTGGTGGTGGTGGTGGTGGTGGTGGTGAGACCCCAAGGGATTCTTTTTGAGGTTCTGTAAACCTTTCCATTTCTATTTGCAAGATGTGTTGCCTTGTGGATGGGTTCCCTTTGCTATTTATTTTTTCCAGATAAAGAACACATTAATTCCAAAGAGACACTTGCACACATGGTTCGGTATTACTGATGTGTTTCAAATATTCATCAAATATTTCAAAGGTGCCTTTATATTTTGTTATCTGCACAGGTGTCAGGGTCTCAGGCAGCACAGGAAAGAAAAATCACAGGTTTCTGGCAGCTTTTACTGGTTCAGAACAGGGACAAGCCCAGGAATGAGCAGGGTGACACAAAACATGCTTGTGCTGAGCCATCCAGAATAAGTTAGAGATACAAATATCACAGTACAGGCTGGGCAAAAGTTCAAAGGAATTACTCCTACGGATGGTTCTTCGTGAAGTACTGACAGAGGGATAACTGCTGAGCATCATTTTAGAACTGGGAGCTTGGAGCTGATTACAGCAGTCACAGCCCAGACAAAAACATAGGCTCCAGAGGCAGGGATTTTAATGCCAGCTCTTTCCCTTGGCCCTCCATATTCCAAATGGTCCAAATTTTGTCCACTCCTGAGCAGTGATTTTCCTTGAATCCCCTTCAGCAAGGTGCTAATCTGGCTGCTTTAAGAACATGAGCAATTGCCAGGCTGGCTCATTGCTCTGGGTAAGAGCAGCAAGCAAAGCCTGAGCACTCGGTGCTATTAGTGAATGTAGCATAAATTTAGGTGTCTGTCATTAACAGGCAGTAGAAGTGGTGGGCACAAAAGCCTGCACAGCTTTTAGAGCACTGTTATTCTCTGACAACCATCACTGCAAGAACTGCCCTGGAAATGAGCACTAATGATTTAAAAATGAAGATCTCTGCCAGCCACAGGCCCGAGATGCTGCTGCAGTCGTGTGTGAGCTGTCCATGAGTCTGGCTCCCCAGGGAAGGGACGCTGCTATATTTAACTTGCATGTAACTTACTATGAGGGTTGACTGGTGTAACAAATCTGCTTCTCTTGTGTCTCCTCTCTGTCATCCTTCATTATATTTCTCCTGTTTTATTCTTTCCTCTGTTTTCCTTATCTGTGTCAAGATGGAGGCTGGGCATAAGCCAGGGTAACTATTTGGATGTCTCTGGCTGGAAGGGCAATATATGCCCAGTCCTGGACGTCTCCAAATCATAAATACAGCAGATGCATTTTTATTTACTGAACTTTTCCATAGCACTCAGAACGAAGCCTCTGCCCTCCCGAAGAAGGAATTTGTGTTGGAGGGAAATGGCTGAGCGCTCACTCACAAATAGAGCCGGGAATTCAAAGGCAGGCGAATGAAAGAATCGTGACTGACACAAGAGGGCAGTCCCTCACTTCTCGCTGTGTGCACAGGATCCTCACCGGCACCGGCTCGGGAAGGGACCGAGCTGCCTGCAGAGCACGGGGAGCCATCGCCACGGCTCCGATCCCCTGCCCTGCCCTTCGTGCCTCGGCAGCGCCTGGCATGGGACCTGCCAAACTGCCAGCTCTGTTCTGTTTGGTCACAGGAGATGCAAAACCCCAAAAAATCCCCAAATGCCTGTGGCTTCCTAGGAATGAGGGCATAATCTGGTGTTTCCTTTCTAGCACCCAAGGAAACGTCTTGTGTTTTGCTCAGGCTCTTGCCTTGTTACATAGTTTATTAATTCAGGAATTGCCAACAGCAACTGGTGCCCCAATCAGCCCTGAGGAACACAGACTTCCCTCTGCACACCAAAAGCAGGTCAGTTTGCTGTGTAACCTTCACAGTCAGGAAATTATCAAGGTCTTTCTTGTGACCAACCTTCTCCAGAGGCTGCTAAGGGTAACCCCACGCCGGAGTCCTTCTTGCAGTGGAGGGCTGAAGAGATCCCTCATGTCTACACAGCTCCTGCTTCATGGAACAGTAAGAACTTCACATTTTTGAAACCTACAGTTCTCCATTGCTTTGCTTGAAATTGGTCAGTGGATTCAGAAGTTATTAGTTGGGTGTGCAGAGTGGAAGGAGGGGAAGCAGGACATGAATTTGGAATTTGTGATTCCAAAGCCTCTCTTCCAGCAGAAACCAGGTTTAAAAAGAACACCAGGGGAGAGGTTGGTCCCACAGCAGGTTATAGGCTTGGCCTGATGCAGGATCTAAGAATTCTGATCTGTCAGGCTGGTGGTTTTCACCATCACTAGATCTATTCAAGTCCGATGATATCCACACAAGCTTTGTGACATCTCTAAGGGAAAAGCCCCTCTCTGTAATTACCCAAAGTGCATTTTTAATTGTGATTTATATTTGGTCCTCAGTTTGGCACTGTTCAGCATGCAATTTTTCTTCTCTCATTTGTTCAAAATGATCATTTTGTCGGTTATTTTCTGCTGTTCTTTGCTGGCTGTGTGAAAGAGCCTGTGCTGGGGAGATGGACTGCTGAGGCTGGAGCCTCCATCACTGTCTCTCCTCTCACACATGCACTCAGCACGAGCACTTGTGCTCAGAAAGAAAACGCAGCCATGGAAGTAAATTTCCTCAATAATTCATGGGCTTTATAGCCCAGAGCAAATTATACCTTGGCTCTGTCATGAAATTCAGGCTGCAAATCCCTTTATAGCCAAGCTCGTTAACAATATAAGTAAAGTGGTACCTCTAGGATGGCTTTGATAATTGATGCATTATAATCTTTGGAGAGTATTTAGTGGTAAACCTGCAGCATCCAGACTGAGGCATCACGGGGGTCTGGATACAGGAAAAGTCAGAGAAAAAAACATTTCTTTCTTTGCCTTGCAGTTGCCTTTGTCTGCCTCACTGGCCTCAAATAGCTCAGGTTTGGTCTCTTTGTTTTCTAACTGCATTTTGTCTTTATCAGCTGCAGTTTTTGAGGGGAAAGGATCACTGCTGCTCCCAGTATGGATGAGTGGGACACTTGGACACATGGAAACCCTCCATTTATGGAACAAAATATCTCGGCCACAACCACTCTCCATACTCTTGGCTGTCTCCTGGTTCTGATCCTAATCCTCTTTACCTGTTAGAACTCTTTTTGTTTAGGGAGACACTGACTAATTTCGCTGCAAGTAGCAGAGGTTCTTTCCTTCATCCACAATTAAAATTCAAACTGCGAGAGAAGCCTTGGAATCCTTTTCAGAGCAGACGATGAAAACAAAGTATCACAGGGGAATTGTGCTCTAAAAACTGGAGAAGACAATAAATGTTTTATGAAATTCTACATCCTAAGGTCAAACTCAATGCACAAAAAAGGCTTAGGTGCAAACCCACATTGCTGGGAAAACATTTTGTTCTGGTCAGTCAAATTTTAGAATATAAAATGCCAGAGCTGCTCTCTTTTTATCTCACTGGAAGGGAAAAGGAGCCTGTAGAAAAGAATGCAGACTTTCAAAGATATTTCAATTTTTTTAAATAACAAAGCTCACCTTGGGCACTCAGAAAAAGGAGAAAATCAATTTCTACTTCAAACCTAGAAATGAATCTGCAAACCTGAATCTGCATAAAAGTGCTTAATTTTCCCTCTTTTTACACTCTGCTTTCCCAAGTAGCTCAAAAAGGAAACAAAAGAGAAGAGTTTAATGTCGAGCCTTTATCTGTGCATTGCTTTTTCTCTTTCCATGCTAGGACTTTATGGTTTCTACTGTAAACTACTTCCTTCCACAAGTGAGGAAGTACAGTCCCAAGGTCCAAGGACCAACCTGGGAAACCCAGTTTGGTGACTTTTCTGCCACAGACTCCCCACATGACACTGGTCTGTAGAACAGGGGCTGTGGCACTGCCTTTTCTTGCACAGAATTTGGAGGATGAACACATTGAGCGTGGGCTGTGCTGTCACATTGAAATACAGGTACAGTCAGAGCATGATGAACTTTGTGTGGGACACGAAGTGCAGGAAAAAAACCTCCCCACTCCCTCCCCCTCTTAAGGGGCGAATCTGGAGAAGAAACTTGGGCAAAGTGTGAGATTTAGAAACAGCTCCGGACTTCAGGTGCCTCATCACAACGTCCCTAATTAGGGGAAGATGCTGCAAGGTTTGTTCAGCTCCATGGAGCTGGAAGTGTTTCTTTCCCCAAAAACCCTGCCAGGCAGCTGTCAGAGAGCCCGGGCCGCTGTGCTGAAGGTGGGAGAAGCTGCTCTGCCCCGCGCATAAGGTCACTCCGGCTGGGTTTGAAGGAAACAGAGCTGCGATTAGCTAGCAAAGCAGACGGCCATAAAAATAAACACCCGTGTGTGTTTGGAGAACGTTTCCTCCGCCCTTGGCTGAGTTGCCTGCTCCCAGCAGATGGGGGAAGTGAGCCGGAGTGGCCCCGCTGAAGGTCGGCTGGGCAGACTGCAAGGCCAACACACAGCGGCAATTACATTTAGTGCGATTATTGGGAGGAAAAAAACCGTGGTATGCTTTTATTCCTTACTTATTTCGCATATAGACTTTTCCCTCTTGCTAAAAGGCCCACAGTACCTGCTGTAAAATACTGAAATTCAAATGACTTGGGCCATCTGGGAAATAAAAAAGCGTATGTTCGGTTATTTTCCACTGTAATAATGAGGAAAAAATCGGTGATAATGAGTAGGGTTATCTCTCAATCAAGAAACATCCTGGAGTGAGATAGAGCTCAGCTCTACCTGGGCATCTAGATAGGTTTCAATGTCTCTGCCTCTATTTTCCATTGTAAACAATTTTAGGATCCAGAGGTTGGAAGGGACCTTTGGACATCCCCTAATGCAGCTTGCCCTGCTCACTGGGGCCAGCCAGAGCAGCTTGCCCTGCTCACTGTGGCTCTGAATTCTCCAAGGATGCAGATCTCACTGCCCCTCTGAGCAACCTGTTCTACTGTCTGATCTCCCTTTTTACAGTGAAAATAGGTTTTTGGAATGTTGGAGTGGAATTTCCTGTATTTGGGATTGTTCCTACTGCTTCTAACCATGCAAGCTGGTGCCCAGTGAGAAAAGTCTGCCTCTGTCTGCTTTATACTTTCCCCCCAGGTATTTATACACATTTATAGATCCCTCCTGTACCACCTCATCCTGAGGCCAAAGACTCCCAGCTTGCTCATCCTTCCCTCGTACGTCAGATGCTTCGATGCCTTAATCATCCAAATATTTAACTCCATCATTTCTCCAACTTGTCTAAATCATCCCGGAATTTCCCCTGAAATTCCAGTGTGCTGTTTAATGGATTTCTCCTGCCTGTGGGATGAAGAGCTGCAGAAAGCAGAGCATGAAGTCCCCCGTGGATGCCTGTGCCTGTAGCTCTCCCCTGCTGGCGGCGGTGCCACCTGGGCACAGGGTGATTGCAGGGCTGGCACTGCCGTTGCATCACCTCACACAGCCAGGGAGCACCAGCAGGGTGTGACAGAGGCCACCTCGGCGTGGCCACCTCGGCGGCGCGGCCCCACGGGAAGGGGAGTGCCAAGGTGAAATCAGAGGAAGATGAATCTCCCCTCTCTGCTCTGCTCTACACACGAACTGTTTAACCAGAAATGGATAAGCTGCTGGAAAGCAGGAAAAATAAATGCAACCTTCTTCCTGCTTTGCACGGGGCTTTGGGGTGGAAGGTGCTACAGAAATACTCCTCCTTTGGGAGACCATGCTTTAGAAGCACAGGAAATTGCCTGGAATAAAAAAAGAATACAAGGAATAATGCTTTTCCAGGCCAGAGAAGGAAGAAAGATGTCCCTTCCTTTCTCTAGTTTATCACGGTGTCACCAACAAGAAAACCACATTTCATCAGAGCTTGGCCTTGCTCGCCCAAGTTTCAATCAAAATGGCTATTGATGAAAAATCTGAAGTGAATTGTAGTAGAGATACTGCAAACCCACTGCTCAGTGCTATGCTAGAATAATAGTAATGAAGATTCAAAGTTTCTCATTGCTTCCTAGCTCTTGATTTCCTAACATATCCCACTATTTTAGGTACAAAACCTACACCCCAAAATCTCCAAGCTTTAACCAATGTGCAAGATGCAGGTAACACATGTTAATGTAATTAGACAGCACAACAAAATCAGGATAAGGATAATTTGAGCATCTATGGAGTTAGTTTGGTGGCTTCTCCATCCATTTATAATTATAAATCATAAAAGTGCAAGTGTACACATGTTTAATCAACTGATGGCTGTCACACACAGCCCTTCTTCCTGTCCCCTCCCATTTTTGTGATCAGGCTTGCTCCTTTCAGGCTCCTTGGTGCCTCTTCCTTTTTTAACTCTGTGCAGTCAATTACCCATGGACCTGTGGTTAATCCTGATGTCAGAGAAATGAAACTAAAATAAAGGGAGTTTCTCATCCATCTGAGATGGGGTGGGGGATGGAAGAGGCAACTGCTCAGTCTAAAAATCAGTCAGATTGTTCTTTATGACACGAGCCCCCCAACCAGAGGTGTGGATGTAAAAGGGTCTTTCTTCAAATCTGCATGTCTGAGCTCTAGTGATTTGTGTCCAAAGCTGTGGCTGCATTGTCTTGAATTCAGGGAAGGCTCCAGTATAAAATCTCTGGCACAGGAAGTTCAGATTTCCTTCCTCCACCTCCTTATATGCAGAACAGCAGGGAACTCACTTTGGCCTTGCCAGTGCAAGTGAAAACTCTCAGGACTGCAGAGCAGTTTGAGTTTGTGTCCAACACCTTCAGCTCCAGCGTTCAAGGGAGACAGCACAGACCAGTGGTTCTTGGTGACAACACTTAATCCCAAAATATCCTCAACTGCTGAGCTGTGTTTGGTACCTGCATGTGAAGCTGCACCCATCCCTCAGCAAACATGATGAACAAGAGTGACACTCTTAGAGACATTCAAACCATTTCCACAGTCAAACTCTTATTTGATGACAGTGAGTATCAATCAAAGGCAGAAAATTGGGCCATCATGTAACTTTGCTACAATTACAAATTAAGAAAAACTGTGGAAAAGCAGGTTTGAATCCAGTCAATGCCTAAATTATCACTAATTATAACAGGCTAATTTCACTTTCTATATTTTTATCTAGGCTTTGGTGTCCTTTAACAACAGCCTACTAGACTTCAGACCAAGGGTCAGACAGTTCAATTGCCCAGTTTTACCCTCAAATGAAAACAGGAAAAATGTGAACAGCATTACAAGTGGAAGTTGATGTGAAGTTTGCTGGGAGAATGGCAGTGTCTGAGCACAGCACAACATTGAGACCTGTGAGCTACGTTTGTAGGAACAGGATCTGTGGATCTGTGTGCAGAGATCCTCACCAGCATCCCAGAAGCAAAATGCCATGGAGTGGGGCATTCACCAGGACTAAACTGAAGTATGGCAAGGCACTGATGCAGCTCATGATGCTTCCAGTTCTGGAATTTGCCTGTGGGGCTCTGTCTGGGATGTGTGGCTCTGCTGCCCATGCACAATGCATGTATTCCCTACAGGAATGCTCTCCAGGTGTAAGCAACCCAGCAGGCTGTGCTTGCAGAGTGTGACTAAGCTCCACCAGGCAGAGGTTATTCCATCCCCATCCCCTCTCCTGAACAGAACGTGCTATACTGGGGAAGGAACAGAGGCAGCGCCTGCTCCGGTACCTTTCACAGCACAGCTGGAGCAGCCACCCACAGAGAGCAGAGAGAGGGGAGAGCACCTGCACGGCTCAGCCCCAGCACGGACTGTTCTGGGCAGTGGGACTGGGAACAGGACAGGCAGGGAGCTCTGCTACCCCCCTGCAGGGAGCCTGTGTTCCCAAGACCCCCCTCACCAGACAGAAACACGCAGACCTGGCTTTAGCTGTAGCACAGGCTCAGCAAGTGCAGAAATCACCTCAGGCAGCCCATGCAGACAGAGCAGAACGCTGCCCTTGGCTCCTCTCTGCCAGCTTTCCCAGGTGACACGTGCTCCCAGGCTCCAGCCTCCCGCGGGGCTGGAAGAATGCCACCATGGGAAAGCACAGACAGGGAGTCACCCCAGTGCCATCGCGGCGGGCTGGGCTGGGCAGCAGGAAGGGGTTAAAATCCACCGGTCACCTGCTACTTCATACGAGAAAATAGAAAAGAGTCATTGGGTTTCAGTCACATCCAGATGCTCAAAGTGAGAGATTAATAAATAATAAATAGGAGTAGCATCAATTACAAATGCCAAAGGGGGATGATGTCTCTGGATGCATTTCTGCTGACTGGTGCATATTAGGAAACCACAGAGTGCTTTTAGCTTTGACTCCAACATTAATTTTGGCAGTGGAAAGAGGTTTTATTAAAAGTACTGAAAAATGTCATTCATCTTTATTCGTATTACATTTGTTACAAGGATTTAAACCCCAATATGGAACTATGGGGAGATGAAAAAATTGAAATTGACTCATCTGATCATAAAAATAAATGGAATTCTAAACACGTTTTAAATAGTAAGAAGTACATTTGGGTATTATATTTCTAATACTGGAAGGTGGTACTGATGTGAACTGGTTTTCATGGTTTGTTTTTTCTCTAAGGTGTTCTTTTTGAACCCCTTAGAAATGAAATTATTTGTAGGTATGCTATGGTGGTAGACCATAATCCATAGGGGAAAAACAAATAAAAGATGGAAATGTGAAGAACTGCAACCATTCAATATTCAAAGGAAACAAAACTATTTTTTTAAGTACTACTTAGTAATCTAAGAGGTTCAAAACCCTGCTTCAAGTCCATTCACTCAAAATTGTCTTTTTGTCTATTTAAGTGCTGAACAGTACACTGATCATGCTGGATCTTTTCTAGGATGTTCCCAAGTGGAAGTTAGTGAAGAATTTAAGTTACTTGCAGTCTAGGACCCCTAACCTGAAATCCAGATTTCTCTGCTGCAAATGCAAAATTTGCAAAATGAAAAAAAAAAAAAAAACCAAAAAAATTCTGATGCAAATCCCTACTGGCACCAGTGTGGCAGAAATCACAAAAGCCCAATGGCCTTTCTCTTTTCTGGGACTGGCACAACAACACCAGAAATGGAAGAGCACAACTCCACCCCAACACACGTGGGCAACACTGGGGCTCTGGTGCTGAGCTTTTGGAGGTGAGAAATGGCCATTTCGTGTTGCTCCTGGTGTAATATAAAAGCTGATTTCCAGCTGTGACAGTTCTTGAGTAAAAATGTCTTTAATCAAGCATCATAGCACACAGTAATCACCTACAAGTAGATTTTATTCTCAGGGCTGAAACTGGATTGTTCAGATAGTGAAAAGTTAAAGATTTTTAGAGAACATTGGGGTTTTATGGGTTTTCTTCCTAGTTTTGTGTTTGTTCATGGTAATGTTACCATTGGGGAAAGGGGGTGGTTTATGTTACTTTGAGTATCTATTTTTTAATGTCTTTCTTGACTCTTTGGAACTTCTTAGTCCAAACTTGTTTGTGTTTTAAGGTTTATAAAAATATTTCCCATCAAAATTATTTCTTCAATAAATATTTTGGCTTGACTATGCAAAAATATACATGTAGAGGGGCTTATTTTTTTCCACTATATGTAATTTTCTTTGTATAAAAACTAAATTTCACATGCTGTTTATTTACTGAAACATTCATTCAGCCTCTGAAAATCCAACTGTGTTGGCTGTTTGTACTCTGTCAGTTCTCTTGAGCAGTGGCTTGAGAGAGGCTATATTTTATATAAGTTTTGTTCTGCTGTTTGGAAAAATGAATTTTATAAGCATGCTCTTTGTAACAGGTCCTCCCAAGGAAGGGTTTCACAGAATTGCTGACAAATGGTTTGAGATTTGGGATATTTACTGTAACAGATCCCAGAGGTCACAAGAAAGTTCTCTTTTTTGTAAATTTAGAATCCAGGCCAGCCCCTTGCTCGAAGGACATGAACTGTCAGAGACAGAAGAATAGAGCTTGGCTGCAAGTTCTTTCATTCTGAGCAGCACCTGAACTGTGTTTTGCTTGGTCCCAGTACATTTTCCCAAATAAATACTTATTTTTGGAGTATGGGATGTAACCATCACTGAACCTACTCAGTTTATTACCTACTGCAATTCAATTAATGCACACTTTATCCCTCTTCTCTATGGCAATTAGGCTTTTATGTTTAACTTCACATGGATTCTCCAAGGACAGTGGTACAAATCTCCTGACCAGGAATATTTTTGTTTTATAACTGCATTTTTGTTTCCTGGATTCTGGAATCTTGCAGCATCACTGAAGTTCTCCTTCAGCTGCAGGTCAGACTCTTTGAGAGAACAGAAATGCTTGGTAACAGCTTCCCTAGGACACACACCTGTGCCCACTTTCCCAGACTGCTCTGGCAAGGGTGGAAGAAAGGGATGGAAGCTCCATGGGAATCTAACACACAGCAAGGTGAGAAAATTCTTTCTTGTCTTTGGAGGTATTTCCAACTTCACCACAGGTCTGGTGTGTTTGACATCATGGAAAGTTTAGTAGCTGGGCTGAATTCTCAATGTGGATTCTAAACTCCCAGCATCTCCTGGGTCCCAGTTGTTTTTCTGTTTGTTGCTCAACAAACCCCTTGAGGGAAGTTCCTTTAAATGGGGAAATATGAAGCTTTAAATCAGGAAATATGAGGCTTTAAGCTTTTACTCAAACTGCTTGATCAGCATTCATGCAAGCCAAATATTACCTACTTAAAGGAAGACCTGCATGTGTGCAATTGGCTGGGTGTGTTTATAGATGTGTGTAAACACAGTGCAAAATCTGATTTCTAAGATGATTATAACAATTCCCTTTGTTGCTATTATATTATTTTCCAAGAGCAACAAAGGACTTCTAAAAGCCAAGCTACAGCTTGCAAGTTTAAAGGTACAGCAAAAATGTGAACTCCCAACAAATACCTGAGGACAAAGGAAAACCAGAATAATCCCCACAGATTGAACAGAGCTCTGATACAATTCTGATTGTAGGAAAAAAACCACTCAAAGCTATTCTTTTGGCTCTCTCAAGATGGATTTGTATAAATAGAATGAAAAAAAGGGAGAACTGGTGTTTAAGCATGCTCAGACCAAGCTTGAGATCTGTTTATGTTTCAAAGTTGGAAGGTGAAAAACCAGGAAAGTTCAGAGCAGTGCTTTCCCAGCAGAGACATTTTGTGTTTTGTTGAACAAGTATCCACACGGATTACAAAATTCTGTATTTGTGTCATACTGGGGGATTCTATCACAGCATAAAATCAGGTGTTGACTGTGAGGAACAGTAGATCCAGGTTCAAGCAACACAAACATTTCATCTCCCTTCTTTCCATAAAGTGCTGGGTGTTGGTAGCTAAATAATTTCACATCATTCTGCATCAGCTTCTTATGTCTCAGACAACAGTATTGATATTTCTTTGGCTTTGGAAAATGCTTCAAGTTCTGCCAAGCATAGGAATCAGGAATAAATTTGTATTATTGTTGAAGTCAGAGATACCTGTGACATTGATTTTTTTAAATGGGTCAGAAGGGAACAGGAGCAAGGTTTTCCCTGGAAATGAAAGCACCTCCAGCCATAATTTGTGAGAAAACAAGACTGAATTTGTGAGAAAACAGGACTAGAGATAATGCCTTTTTAAGGACATGGAGCCCAGTCTGTCCTGTTCCAATTCTGCCTCTGTTGAGGACAAAATCTTCAAAGACAATCATATAACAAACATGATTATAACATTCCCAGGAACACATCCAGGAAAGCTCTGGGCCCTCACAGCTCTGCTGCTTCTCTTACACAGCAATGGATTTTTCCAAAGGATTTTGAAGTGACTTCCAAAGTCTCTCAACAATTCTGAATTAACTGTCCATGAACCCATTTCACACATAACCCATCCTGATCCTCACCATAAGAAAGGAATTCAGGACCATCTTCCATGACTGCAGTAGTTATAAACTCAGCTGTATGGACTTTCCTAATTGAAACAAAGACTCTCAGAACCAGTTCCCCTTACCTTAAAACCTTGTCAATTATATTCTCTGCAGACTAACACAGTTTTGCTAATTTTATGCCATGTTCTCAGAAGTGTTTAAAATAACTCTTTTGTTCCATAATAATAGGGAAACTGAAAGAAACTGTGAGAATGCAGAATGTAACTAAGGAGACTGAGCAACTCCTACTTCTGCTCTGCCTGGCCCCACTGAGGATCTCTATTCAGTTTGCTTTTACTTATTTATTTTCTCTAATGAATGATCTTGATATTCTGCTACCTGGGTCCTTCCTCAGAAGGAAGCAGTGATGATTGTCATCCAATTGTTAAAGAAGTGGCAAATAACAGCAGGTTGGAACAGCTCTGAATAAGGTTTTAAAAAATAAAACAATAGTAAAAAAAAAGAGTTCTAATAGACTCAGGGTTGAAGCACAGCTGAAGTTTAGACATTGTATAAGCTTCCTTTAATTTTGGTGCAATGTCAGGAGAAATGAGAGTTCTGCTTTGCTTTAGGGACCAAATGGAGAACTTCAAACTAATTCAAAATCACATGAGTGTCTCCTTGGCTCTCTCCGGGGTTCACAGAATGCACTCTGCAGCCATCAAAGGATACAAAGGCAGATACAAAATGTTATGGAATGGGAAATGGTGTGATTCTGGAATATGAGGTGGAGTTTTGAGTCAGTCTATTAAATACACTTATCTGAGGTTACAAAGAAAGGAGGCAAAACATAATTATTTATTACTTCAGCAGCATCCCGATACCAACTGAGGAGTTCTGCAATTTTGAGAAGTACTGATTTTTCACTCTGCTGTAGAAAGCATAACCTATACCTGCTTGGTGACAGTTATTCTTTCACCTGCTTGGTGACAGTTATTCTTTCACCTGTTTGGTGACAGTTATTTTTGCAGAGACCAGGAGCATCTTGATTTACCATAAGAACCACGCAATATTTTCACTCAGGTAACAGTGGAAATTTTGATTATAACAATGGTATTTCTATGCAAAAATTAATTACTGTAAGAAGTGAAACTGCCCAAAGCTTCACCTAACTCAGGATGCTCCCTACAAAGGGGTAATGTCAGCTGATTGAGAAAAAGGTGCAAGAAATTTTGCAATGGAGAATTATGGAGCAACCTCTCTGCAGAGAGGTTTTCTGTAGCTCTAACCCAGGACCAAAACTGTAACTTCAAAGTGGACTAACAAAAAAATACTAAAATTGGTTTTATTAATTATCTATACCAGATCTTCACGTAGTCACAGCTAAGTATTTTCAGCTAAACTTTTAGTTATAAATATGTTTCCAGTGTATAGAAACAGATAAACTTATATCTGGTAAGTCTACTTAGTTCTGGTGATTTGCACATTCATCCACTGAACAGTACAAACTATGGCAGTTCATGGATCTGTGTGAAAAAATAAGATTAAAAATGAAAAAGAAATTTAAAAAATTAAGACAATGCCTGTGCAGCAGCTTCCAGCACAGGATTATACGAGGACAGCAGAATAAACCACCCTGTTGCACACAGCAATGTGGGATTCTTCTGCCAGGTTTTAAAATGCAGCAAAACTGATTTGTCCAGTGAGATTTAACAAAACCAAAGCTCACCCACCCCACCTGGAACAACCTCCCCTCTGCAAACAACCATTTCCAACCCTCAGGATCCCTCCCCACACCAGCAGTGTAACTGTAAATCCATCCAGCTTCTGACTGGAGATTAAGAGATAATTAAGTGACTGGATCAGAAACAGGAACTATTGCAACAGTTGTATTTTTACAAAAGAATAGCTGTGGTGAAAGCATTGGTTGTGTGTAAATGTGCTATAAACACTTCTGACTGATTCAGTTACCTTACCCAAATTCCATGGATTTGAAGACATGGCAAAGCACGGACCTGTGGACAGAAATTCCCTTTAGCTCTCATGAAACAGAGAATGCACAAAAATTAGGATGCAAGGAAAAAAATAGAGATTCCTAGGAGAGGATAAGATCTGATTGTGTATTTTATTAAAAAAACCCCTCAAGCCCTGGATTGAGCCATGCTTAGTTATTATTATTGTACCACTGGTAAAAGCATGTAAGAGAAATCTAAGGAGGAAAAGCAGTATCTGTATGATAAGAATGTGCAATGGGGAAAAAGCATGCATTAGTTTATAATCATATCATTTATAATTTTGTAATTTATAATTAATTCACACTGCAACTGTTTTAGTCCAATAATAAAATCTCAGTGCAGCTATTTTCTCAAAGAAGCAAAATATGATTTACTATTTGCTATCAATCTCAGAACATTATTTTTGTTCTTTACACAGATTTTTTTTCTCTATGATCCTGTTCTAGCTAAAATTTTCCACAAAATCTCATAAGACTGAGAAATTTTCATTTGTAAAACAAGGACTTTTCTTCTTTTTTTTAATTCTTTAGGTTTGGTGGGTTTTTTTTTGCTTTATGTATTAAATGGTCACTCTTTTCCACATAAATGGTGTATTAGCAAAAGGATATTTTAATCTCTGCTAAGCCTAAAAGCAATCTCTAACTAAAAGAATTAAATATTTAAAAAACCCAAACATTTAACTTGCCTACTATAAATCTCACTTAGATGTAATGACTAAAATATTGTGTGTAACTGCTTTTGAAATCTGTAGGCAACTTTGCAAATATCTAATAAACTTGTGGTGTTTCTTAAGCACTTAGATTTAATCAGTATTTTCCAGATGGGGATGCTGGATGAATCTCTAGCCTCAAGAACATTGACAAACCCCATCTGCACACAACGTGGTTCCACAGATTTTAATAGGATAATTCCTGTCCACATTTCAGGGGTGGAACAGAAATTTCCCCGTGGGTACTCGAAAGAATATTAGCAATTTGGGACAGGAATTCAAAAATAATTTATTCTAATTTCAGTAAATTTTTTAATTCTGTTATTTGTAAATCTCAAGGTGATGAATTAAAGCTTTAGTGCATCATGAAAGTTATTTTAAAACAAACATTTGATTATTATAAATCAAAGGCTTAACCACACCAGGATCTAATAGTTTTTCATAACAGACAACCTGAATAATAGCCAATCCACCTTCCTACAGTTTAATTGGTAAACCTGCTCTTTCTTTTACTAATTAAAGGTAACCACATCTCCCTTCAGAAAGCATGACAGAAGGAACACTTTGGTTTAAATTCTAGGGAAGCAAGAATCTACTGGGGCAAGAGTTTGCAGAAAAAACACTGGCCTCTTTAACCCTTCTTTTGTTGTTTTCTTGTTGTGTTTTGTGGGGTCTTTTGTTTATTTTATTAGTGTATTCGTGCTGGATAGCTTTTAATTGAAAATTGGCTATAATGCTGTGGGTTGTTTTATTTTTACTATAAACCTATTTCGGTTGCCAAGTAATCTCACCTTTTAGCAAGGTATAAACAAATACTGGGAAAAAACCCCAGACTGAGACCTGTGATAGGAGGAAAAGTGATGCAATACTGTATCTCTACTTACTTTTCAATATTAATTAGGGTTTCAGTATATGAGTTCTGGTGGGAAATGGTTCCATTTTGTAACATCTCTCCTGCCTGGTTTACATGAGATCCTATCTGCAAGACAGAAATTGCAATTTTTGTGCTTCCTTATTATTTTTTTTTCTACTTTCTCGTTCATGCAAACCCTTCCAGAGCAGTGATGGATGCCGTGAGGAGAAAATGAAAAGAATGCTCTGGAAACTTTGGCTGTGTGAGTACCTTTATAAGCAAAGCTGGAAAAAAACGTTAAGTTCTAGGCTACAGAATTGCTGCTTGTCAAGTTCCTGAGGGAATGATCACAGAATCACAGATTTGTTAAGGTTGGAAGGGCCCTCTGGAGATCACCCTGGCTAAGGGAGAGTCACTTGGAGCAGATGAAATAGGAATAGTGTCGAGGTGGGTTTGGGATGGCTCCAGAGGGAGACTCCATGCCCTCCCTGAGCAGATGCTCCCTGCCACCCTCACGGAAAGAAGCTCTTCCTCATGCTCAGGTGTAACTTCTGGTTTAGTTTACAGCCATTTAGTTACAGCTCCTCGTCCTGTCGCTGGGCACTGCTAAGTAGTCTAGCACCATCTCCTAACACCCCTTGGAGGTATTTTTATTCATTAATGAGATCCCTCCTCAGTCTTCCCTCCCCAGACTAACCAGGCCCAGCTCCCGCGGTCTCTCCTCACACGATGATATGAAGGTATTTATTGCCTGCCAGCCTCTTGTGGAGCAGCATTTTAAGGCCTGTGGCCTCTCTCCCGCCCTTTCCCACTCAGCAGCCCGGAGCGCTCCCATTTAACGTGGTGTGGAGGCTCTGCTTCTCCCAGCCCTGAGCTTAAACACCATTTGTGGATTCAGTTTCGTGCCTTTTGTTCCCATCCGGCTCTTTCAGACTTGTTTTCGGCCTACAGGGCCGGCGGGGCGGCCGCGATCGCCGCGCACGCTGCCCGCCCTCGCCCTTTGTTCGCTGAGGGGAGGGAGCGCGCGGGAGCGCGGGCGGGAGGCGGGAAGCGCGCGGCCGCCGCCAGCGTAAGGGGCCGAAGGGCGTTGCCCGCGCGGGAGCGCGCACCGCGAGGCTCCCGGGAGCGCGCACCGCCCGCCCTCCCTCCCGGCCGCGCTGGGCGGGTGCCCGGTGGAGGCGGCGGAGCCTCCGGTGAGGCTCGCGGCGGCCGGGGCTGTGCGGGGCCAGGGCGGGGCGGCGGAGCCTCCGGTGAGGGTCGGCGGGGAGCGGCGGGGCTGCGGGCCGGGGCGGGGTGGGAGCCGAGCCGGGGTTTCCCGGGCGGGCAGCACGGGCGGGGCGGAGGGAGGAGGGGAGGGAGGGAGGTTCGCCGCGCCCAGGCTGCCGCTGCCCGATGGCTGCGGGGAGCTGAGCGGGCTGAGGAGGAGTCGAGACCCAGCGACACCCCCTCCCCCGCGGATCCCTCCTTCCCGCTCGGCTCTGCCGCCTTCCCCGGGACCCGCCGGGCGCAGCGCGGGCGGCTCCCCCGCTCCTCCTCCGCCGCCTCCTCCTCCTCCTCCGCCCCCCTTCCCTCCCCAGGCCGGCGGGACGCGGGCAGGACCGCGGGCGGCGGACGGACCGGCCCGGTTCATGAGCAGCGGCCGGGAGGGCAGGTAACCGTGTGAGGGGTGCGGGGAGGGCGGGGGTCCCTCAGAACGCGTTTCCCGCCCGCCGAGCCCCGGCCGGCCCCACCCCGGGGCCATCTTCCCTCGGCTCCCCCTCAGCCCCGCTCCTTCCCCTCCCCCGCGCTTCCTCCTCCTGCCGCACTTCTCCTTTCCCTCTCCTTTCCTCCCCTGTCCTCCCCTTCCGCCGCCGCACCGGGGGCCCCCCGGGCCGCCGCCTCCTGATCGCCCCCGTTCTCGGCGACCCCCGGTATGGCGGGGTTGGAAATAGCCCCCCTCCCCCGCGCTTCCCACCTCCTCGGGGCTCCAGCTTCCCCTAAAAAAGAAGTGTGTTTGTAGCTGGAGGAGGAGGGGAAAAAGGTGGGGGTGGGACTGATTCCCTCTCGAAGGCTTCCAGGCGAAAAGGGAGGAGACCTCGGATCTTGCGGGGTTCCATTTTTAATTATAATTACGCTGTAGTGGTCTCTGCTAGACGGTTTGGGGGTCTTGTCTTAAGCCACGAAAGGATAGGTTCCCGAGCGATCCAGCCGGCAGAGGGAATATTTGGAGAGAAATTCAAGGGGAGAAAAAAAAAAAAAAAAAGCAATGGTGTGGCTGCTGTAATGGTGGAAAACTGATTAAGAGGAGCCGGGGGTGAGACAAACAGGGTAAGGCTGCTTCCAGCACCCCCAGCCAGCCGAGGGCTCGCAGATGGGGCTCATGCTGGGTGTGCTGGGCGAGGGAGGGGTAGGGAAGGTTTTGTTCTCGTTAGAACCGGAACCGAGGATGGATTCAAACCGCATATTTGTTCCCCCATGTATTACGGTGCTGCATATTTTTGTGTGCCCGTAGCAGCGATAACGAAGATCATGGAGGGTGTTTGCTACAATAGAAAGATGGAGTTTTCTCCTTGGAAATGCTGTTTGAGATATTACTTCAATTCCCAGCTTTTTATCGAAAGGATTTCAGCATTATTTTTTTTTTATTATCCATGCGAGGGATTGAACGTGTAGGATTTTTAATCCTACAGCTTTGTAGGGAATGAAGATGTGTAAAGCCTTGCATGTAAATATGAAAGAGATGAGGCGTTCTATTAACAAAAAAATCTTGTCCAGAAGAAAATCAGAATGATGTAGAGGTTGTGGTAAGATGTCAATTTATCATTCCTGAAGATGAACTGAAATTTTAACGAATGTGATATTTCATTATTCTCTAACAAAGTCATGGCTGGGACTCGTTTTAAACCAGGCATCCTTTCTAGGATGTGCCGACTGCCACGTTATTATGCATTGTCTCCACAGGAGGAAATAGGAGGAAAGGACTGTAAATGTAAGGCTTAAGTGATTATTGAAACAGCTTTTGAGAATAGTTGGCTCAACTTGGAGAGGTGATTTAAGACGGAAAAATTAAACGTTTTGCTGCTGTAGGATATCTGCACCCAATTGTGAGAGATTTATCCCATATTTTAAGCAGATCTGGACACGAGGATATGAACCAAGACAAAATGCTGTCGATGTGTATGTGAAATACGTGTGAGGAAACCAAGATGATATGTTAATACCTAAATCCGTCCCTAAATGTGATAGATCAGAGTTTTATTTCTCTCCTTTGTGTGCTCGAGGAGAGGAGAAGGAGAAGGGGTGATAATAGTGTAGTTGTTTTGGTGGCTGCAGATTAGCCAGGGTGTCTGTTTGATTTTCTTTTTGCTGTGAATGAATGGATCTCTCTGTGCCTGGGCCCAGTAGCTGCAACAAGATGGCGTTTGCAGCAAGGCAGCTCTCATTTTTCAACTCCTCCTCACCCCAGCTTTGCCAAACTAGATCTTATTTCGTAATTGTGTTTTAGATTTACTTTCTCGTTCTCTTTGCTTTCTTCTGTTCTGGGGTGGGGGTAGGAGGAGCATTTGGAAGATTGCTGAGAGAAATCTGTGGGGTTTTCTTTTTTTTTTTTTTTTTTCTTAATTTTTGTGAGCTCCTCCAGATAGGAACTAGGTGGGAGGAGTAAATAGTTTTATTGAAATGTTCACACAGGCTCTTAACTGAATAGAGGGGTGACACAATTTTCGTTGTTACCTTGCAGTGCCTGCTTAACACCACCAAAATGTTCCTGGCTTTTATTAAGCCTGTTGCTAAAAACCAGTTTTAAACGGAGAGCCCGGGTATGCAAAGGCTGCTGGGCCGTGGGTCTCTGCTGGCCAGGTAATCATCAGATCAGAGCCTGTGCAGACAGGTGTCTTTCTGTGACACAAAAGAGTCTCCTGTCTGCTTCAGAACGCTCACAATTTGTGGAGGGTTTAAGACTGCTGCTGACCCAGAATTACTGCCATCCTCTGGATAACTGTTCTTTTAATGGGCAGGAATAAGAAAGGCTTGGGGGATTTTAAAACAGCTCTGTGTCTGAGTAGTCTGTTTCAAAACGACATTACAAATTTCTAAAGCCTTCTACGTGTGTTTTTTAGTATCTTTTCAGAAAAATGGACTTTTGATTTCTAACTCCTGTGGTATTTCACTATAATGCCAAACTCCTTAACTTTGGTAGCCTAAATAAAATTGCTTGGTTAATATTTGATATACTGGACTCAGGCTTAAAACAATACACTTCCCTGCAAGAAAAAATAAGAAATGCTTGTTATGTCTCCTGTATTCAAGTGACCTCCAAACCTTTGATAGTATCAAACATTTTAGTACTGTTTATCTATTACTTAATGTATAATCAGTTGTTTGTTAGTTTATTGTAGTAACCCAGCTGTAGCTCGTGCAGAAGGAAGCTGGGAAGCAGCAGAGCCGATTTTCAGTTGGGGCTTGTGGTGCTGGTGATTTTTTTTTATTAAAAAACCAAACTGAAATTAGCTGAGTGCATTTTACTCCTGGTGTTTCAAGAACTTTTTTTTTTTTTTTTAATTAATACTGTCCAATAAACTGTTAGTTCCATTTGGTGTTAATGTCCTGTTAAACCTGAAATTACTTGTGCAGTTTTTTTTTTTGCTACTACTTTGGCCTTTTAGTAAAGGATCAGAAAGGAGCAGAGTGAAGTGAGATTCTGTTTTGGGTAAGATAAATTACATTTATCCTTGTTGAGTCCTTGCAGCTGCTAAGTCAGTACGTAGCAGGCATCCTAGCATGAAATCTTTGACAACATGGTAAATTAAAATTCCACAGGAAATCTTAGCAGAACAGGTTTTTAAATCACCTCCGTGCCTCGTGGAAATGTGGAGATGCTGTATTTGGACTTAATGAGAATTCTTGTGTAAGTAATCAATGAAGCTCTGTATAATCAGGGAGTGGATAGAATTTTGTGTAGCATTATTCTTAATATTATCCCAGAAGAAACACTCCACAGCTATTAAAAAATTTAAAACTCGAGCCATTAAACTAGTTTACTTAGAATAAGAAAACCCTTCAACTAATGCAATTTTTCAAGGCCCTTTAATTATAGTAGAAATACATATTGTGTTTGTAGGATGCCTTTTCCTGAAAATGAAGCAAGATGTTGGCTGCACTGTGTAACTTCCTGGTGCTTTGGAGGCTTCGATTTGGTCATGTGGAAAACAACTAAACTGCTTCTTCTTAAATAGTAACTTAGTTACGATTTCTCAATCCCTGTGAAACCAGATGCCAATTCATCTGAAACTTTTGTTGTTTTTGTAGATTCCTACCAGGCCTGGAGCTGTGGTTTGGGGATGTTAGGCAAGTGTTGGGTTCAGCTGGTTTTGTAGTTACTGCAATAAAAAATTGGAGTTGTTTGCGCTCTGTGGAACGAGCGGTAGATTTGTCTCCTCTACGCCGGGCTCAGCTCATGTTCTAGGCACTGAATTGGATTAAATTCTTACTGTCCATGGATTTTGGCTCTCAGCATTAGTGGATTGGTAATTGATATTCTCAATTTTAATATCCAGTTTTAGCCATATGGCACACCGTAATGTCTCAGCAATTGCATTTAGCGCTGCTTTGTTATGAGCAAGTTGAAATGGGAAATTGGGCATTCTGGTTGTTGAATTACCTTTAGGTGAGTTGTCCTTGGAGTCTCTAATGTCTGTGGTCATGACACAATTTTAGCTGGGGTCTTCTTTTTAACAGGATTTTACTGGTTATGTGGCAAAAAAAAACCATAACCTTCAAAGCAGCTTGCCTGCATTAATGAAATGTTTCTTAAGCATGTGACTGAAGATAAAGTGGACATTTTTTGAAGGGAGTCTTTTGGTTGCTTCAAGTGCAGACTGAAAATGAAAAGAATACATACTCCATTCAAAATGTTTTTTTTCTCCCCACTGATAAAGTTGGAACTAGTATTAGCCAAGGTCATGATAAAAAACAAAAATACCCTCAAGCCCCTATGTTTCTATTTAACATAGTGTCTTAATTTATTATTTCTTCACAGGGTGTCCAGTGTGCTGGGGATTTTGTGAGTGTGGATTTGTTTTTCACCAAACAGAAATAGATGCAGAATCCATAGATACTTGAGCCAACTGGTAGTTGAGCAGAACATTAAGAGGTTTTTAAAAGCTTTGAGCTGGCTATGAGCAGTACCTTTACTTAAGATGCCAAAATAATCAACGTAAATTAGCGTGGAAGGCTTCCTAGTACAAAAATATGGACACTCCAAGTCAGGTTTTGAGGCAGAATACTGCATTTTTATTAAAATAGTAGAGGATTTCTGAGCAGAGAGAAAGGAGATGGTTAGCCTTGGAATAGAAATACACTCTTAAAAATAATTTCCTGAACATAAAAGTCAGACCATCTTGGCCTCTTTTTTTAACAGCTGAACTTGTAAAATGAGTTCTTTGCAATTAATACCTTGTAAGAATATTCATTTATATTAAATACAAATGAATTAACATATGAATATATTAATACTTGTCCACTGCATTTATTGGGGTGGCATAGAATATGTCACCATTTGTTGGTCTCTTGAGACGTAATGGAATATTTCTGCCTGTCTGAAGGGTTTGAGTGTACTGGTTCCAGGGGGTGATGTTTGCCTTGCCCGGTGTATTCTTAGAAATGCAGGAATTTTCTGTCTTGAACCCAGCTAGGGAGTAAGGATAATACTCCTGGGTGCCATCTGGAAGCAGCCAAGATGTGGTGTCGCTTGCTATGTATATCTTACGCTCCCTTTTAGTGGGGGTGCTGGAATTAGATGCCTGCATGGGAATTTTTTTATGTGTTAGCCAAAAAAAAATACTTTTTTGGGGGACGTTTTGGAAGTGTAATTTGTAAGGAGCCATGGAAATAATAACTTCTAAATTCTCTCCAGGGTTTTCAGTGCTGGCCTAAAGTTGGCAGAGAGTAAGGGTACGTCCAGATGTTACACATTGACCTGGTTATTGATATTTGGGGGTGGACACAGGAATAAGGGCTTGAGAATGCAGTTAAAAAGCAAATGTTGAAGGTATTGCTGGATTTAAGTCTTGTTAAAATCCAATAAAGTAACTCCAGCAGGTTTAAAATTGGGATCCTTTGGAAGGTGTTGGAGACATTTTGAAGACCTGGCTTTGGATTAACAAGTATGTTCCCTCTGACAGATAATCCATGGTAATTAAGAATTGCTGAAAACAAGGTATTTTTGTCACAAAGGGAAGACCTACAGTTACTTCTGCATTTGATGGGACTGAAGGGTTAAAATTTGATCTTCCTGTGCTGTGTCTATTTTGGAATCCTAATAATGGATAAGTGAAAATGAGGCTGAAGACCTGAGGAAGGTGATCTGAGGGAGCTTAAAGGAGACGAGCTATAAGGTAGCTCTGTAATTGAAGGTGGTAAAGAGAGGCTAAATCCTGAAGTTATTTTCATAGATTGTATTTAGAACTTGATGAGGGAAAAATTAGTAGCATTTAATACAGTGAAGGGAAAGAGGCTGATTAAAAATCTAGTTGCCATTTTAATGGGAAATGTAATTCATTTCTGTAAGTAGTTTGCCTGAAAATGCTTCATTAAAAATAAGTATATTAATTTGAGGAGGTAGAATATCAGCTTGTCAAATCACTGTATTTTCTAAAGATTCTCTGTTTAGAAGAGAAATACATTCTAGATGTTAGAAGAATTAATTGAATTGTGTATGGTTAAATACTTTTTTTCTGTGTGCTCCTACCTTGATCTGAAGGTTTGCCTACATTTCATGCCAGTTATGTTTATCATGTTTTTTTCAGATGAGAATATTTTTGATGTCTTCTTGAAAACTGCAGTAATGCCTGCCAGCACTCCCCAAAAAAAGAAAATATTAATTATCTGTAATTAGATAGATTAGATAATTTTTTGTAGCTTTATGTAACGTGGTCCTATATTCAAAGCTATGTATAGATTTTTGTCACTATTTTAAGCTTGTTCTTTTTTTCCCCCAGCAAAGGGGAAAAAAAAAAAAGTAAAACCAAAATACTTCTCTCTGGAAGCTCAGAACTCCATCCAAACTCCTGCATGCTGTGTATGAAAGTAGGTTTAGGGAATATTTTATCAGTTCAGATATCAGTGCTGATTTGCCTCATCCTCATTACAAAATCAAACTGTGTTGGGGATGAGGGAATAAACAAGAAATTTCAAGGCTTTCTGTATGACTTTGAGACAGGCAGCTGTGGGTGTTGGCCTTCACTGACAGGAAAGGGATGCCTTGTCTTCTGTGCCTTGTTTTGTCTTCTGTTACAGTAACCTTAATTACAGCAGCTGATGCCAGTTATTTTCTTTCTTAAAGGAAAAGAGTTTCTGCTGAACTGTTACAGGTGAGCTGTTCATTCTGTGCATCTCGATTTTCTTACTGCATTTCTGGCTTTTTTGCCTGCCTTGGGTTAGATGAAGGGAACCATCTTAAAAGTCTTCTCAGGCACATGTGCTTTGTGTTTATCCTGCCATTTCAGGATTTACTAAAATCTGTCAATAAATAGAGGTTATCTAAAATTACTTGCAATACCATGAAGTTATTTGACAAGCTGAGTGGGTTTTGTTTTATTTTTGTGAAACGTTGAAATTTCCAACACTGATCTGACAAGAAGAATCTTTAATTGTGTGCCTCAAAATTGGAGTTTAACTTCCATGGATACAGAACTACACATGCCCAGTATTATTGGGGTGTTCCTCACTGTAGGGACTTTCTCACTGGCACATCTGTGCTAACATGGGATGTTTTCCCAAATTTCTTTTCCTGAGGGTGACTGGGCAGGATGTTGAGCTTACAGATGTTGTTGGAGATCACATGTCCTGTCCAGATGTGCCTTGCAAGCTTGGGGTGTTGCTGCCCTTCTGTAATCTGTGGGAAATGTGGCTTTCTTTGGGAACTGGAGAAATTAAATCTCTTAAATCACACAAAACACTTTGTATTCAGTCCAATTGTTTGGAGTTTTGTAGGTATTTGAGGGATTTACCAAAACAAATGAGGGATAGGAGTTGGGTCAAAGCTCCAAGGCTAAAAACCATACAGAACATGGAATAAATGTGCCTTTTTGTTGATGCAGAGATCTAAAAAGTCAATGCTTTATTATCTTCAGTAGTAAAATTTGTAAGGCCAGGCAGAAACGTGACTCTGTCGACAGCACTGATCAGAAGTCCCTGAACTCACTTCTTAGTTTGAAATGTGTGCAGTACTGATGTTTTCTAGTAAGATCTTTGTGGTGAAACCCAGTGCAGAAAGTCTGGTTTAGTCACATGTGTGAAGCTCTGTCGTGTTCAACTTTATTTAAATAATATTTTAGCTGATACATCTTGGTTAACACCAAGTGGTTCAAGGTATGTGTTGAACATTACAATGCTTGAATCTCAAATAAGTAAACTTAGGTTTCAGTATCTAAAATATTTTTTAAAAAAGAGTTCTAACTGCATAATACAAAACTTAGATTTTGTTTCCAGTAAATGATATACCAGAGCTAAACAGAGCAGGCCTACGCCTGCCTCAAGATGCTGGGAACAAACCTGTTTATGGTCCTCTTGCATTTTATCATTTTGGTTCCCAAAACTCTGAGGGGTTTTGTTGTTTTTCAGATAGCCTAACAAATGTGTTGGGAGGTTGGTGTGGTAATTTTCTCTGTTTGTCTAGAAAAATGAAGTAGATGTGATAGTCTGCTGAAATCTTTGGTGCTTGAAATAAGCTGATACTGTACTAATTAAGGAGCTGTCTTTGTTGGAACATATGTTTGATATTCCTGTTGCACATTCTCTGTGAAGTGGCAGGACTCTGAAGATAGGCTGCTGTCTGTGTAACAAAGGTGGTGTCTGTACAAAGATCAGGAATGGGCTGCTTGATGCTCATGGCAGTTTAATTGTGCTGCAGGTTACCAAGTCCTGCATTTCGCTGCAGCTGTCAGATATTATCTGGCCAATGCCTGAAAACTCACTGTGCAAGTTCCTTGGTGAAAATGCTGTGTAGTGCTCACAGGAAATAGGACTGAACAGGAGCCATTTAGCACATTTAAATCTTTACAAAGTAGTGGGGTCTTCAGTAGGTTCCTGAGGTGCTGGGGAAGTGGGTTTCTGTGTGTGGAAACTCAATTATCACTGCCACTTTGGACAGAGAGGTCAAATTGGTTGGTTTGGCAGAAATTCTTCCTTTCTTCTTCTAAGCGTGGACAGCCGATGAGGTTCCAGCGTTGCAGGAAGTACTGAAGTTCAGCATTTCAGGAAGTGCTGTGGTTTATCCTACTGAGCGGCTCGCTGCTGCTGTAGGGTGGGGGAGCTTGTGCAGAGCTTGCCTTGGGGCTGGAAGCTCTGGGCACAGCACTTAGGGGTGGGAGCACTCAGCAGCTCCAAACAAGCACCCGCTGCTGGTGCTCATCCAGAGGGGCTGTGCTTAGGCTCCAGGGTCAGGGCAGAACCTCAGCAGCTCCAGGGCTCAACCGACCTACCTGGCTGCTGGTTTGGCACCACTTTGCAGGTATTTTTTTCCATAAAATAGATGAGATTGTCTTCTGATGTTTTCAGTTTTGTCTTTCTCGATTAATTCCCTGGTGTTACTTTATTTTTTTTTTCTACTTATCATGTTTTCCTCTATATTTTGATCACCTAACAAGATAGATAACCATCTCCAGGAGTGCAACCGATACTTAAAGATTAATGCCAGAAATTTTCAGAGAGTTTATGCAGATCCTTTGGGAAGAGGAATGTCCAAGGGTGAAAGCAAGTATTTCCTGCTGTACCTTTGTGCTTTCTGCTGTGATACTGGCCCTGGGCTGTGCTCTCCTATCAGCACTGCGCATTGTTGCCTTGTGTGTTCCCAAATTCCACTTCTCAGTCTAGTGGATTCAAGGTCTCCTGTGTTACTCGACTTTTCAGGCTCAGCCTTGATTTTCTTGTTCTTCTGTACCTTATTTTGTACAAACAGTACGTATCAAAACACAGCAATTGGGAGAAATCAATGAGCTACTCAGGGCATAAATCATTGTTATCAAAACTAGGGGAGCTGCTTGCACATTGATTAAAGATGGGGCATGTTGATTTGGGGGCTAGAGAACAAATTATTGCTCAGTCTGTTTTGGATGAAAATATTAGAGAAATACCATATTTTAATCTCTGCTGAGTATCTTTTATCTGCTATATGCATATAATATATTTTGTTGATTTTTAAGGTCCACTGAAATGCTTATCTTCAGATTGGTGCTGGAAAGCAGCTGTTTTTCATGGTATAGCTAAACTTATTCTAACAGTGCTCTGGTAATCTCTTACTGAAGATCACTGTGCTGTTTGAACACTGAATTCTTATTTCAGTAAATTAAATGTATTCTGTTTTTTAGCTGGGGCTCGGATAAAGATCTCGTACACGGTTGTAAAGAATGAATATTTTGCTTTTAGCTGATCTCTGAGGCTTTGTACAGTCTGTGTAGCAGAGGCACAAAGGAGCAGATGGTTGGTTCCAATGCCTTAACTCCCCTATTTTTGTTGGGGCAGATGTGACAGCAGCTGTGGTGAGAAGGTAGTTATCAACTCACGTCCAGCCTGCCTCGAAGATGGGGTTACTTTTGTTGCTTCTGTTGGATTTTTCTTCTTATTATTTTTACTTTATAAAAGCTTAATGTAGTAAAAGCTTGCTTGCTTTCTCTGAGTCGTTCTAAGGCAGAGCAGGAAGAATCCCTGGTTCCTGGAGAGCTCTCTCAGGATTTGATCCTGACAGCGAAAGGCATTTAGGGTGGAACCCCTGATCCGTATGGAGAAGCACAATTGAGGTTTGATAGAATATGGACTATCTTGCTGCTCCTGGAAACACAATGTGTTTCTCATTAGTGTTTCTCATTAGTGTTCTGAGGGCCTTGGTGCAGTGAGACATGGCAGCATGTGAGCTTCTCAGCCTGTGCCTGGTGCTCAGAGCAGGGAAATGCTTTTCAGAAGCAAAGTTGCCCATAAACACTTTACATCTGTGAATGTCTCCCTTAGATCAAGAGTGGAGATACACCAATTTGGTTGGCTCTTCATCCTTGGTTTTTAATGGTTTTACTTTTAAGGATGTAAGAAGTAGGGTTGCTAAGTGTAGCTTTCTGGAATTTGGTTGTATTTTTTAAAAGGGTGTAGACAGGAAGCAGTTGATTCTCCTTTGACTCAGTTGACTCTTTATTAGCTGGCATATGTAGAACAAAATGGATGATTCAGCTCCTGTTGATAAAACAGCGGAGCTAAAATTTATGGAAATACAAAATACAATAATGGGGATTTCTGCTGATTTGCTGTGCTTATGCAGGCACAGAGTCTTACTGATTTATTTTTTGTGTTAGTATTTTTCATGTCTATTTCGCTATTTTTGCTTCTGGGGTTTTTTTTCATGTTGTAAATAAGTGATCACATAACCCATTTCCTCCTCTAATGTAATAAATATTGTAGTGAAGATCTTAATGTACCTGCTGATGTCACTGTGATGGTAACATCTGAACCAGCACATGATTTTTAACAAGGTGAAGATCATTCCAAGACAGATGTGTTGGCAAGCAGAGCTGAGAGAAATCCCATCCAGGCTTTTGGAACCTACTTGTTCTCTTACACTTTAATCCCTGACAGGGCAGCTGATCCACTTGATGGATTTCATTGTAATCTTCGGGATTTTGGTAACAGGAGGTGCCTCTGCCAGGTTTTGCATCTCCCCATTCATTTATTTGCCTGGGAATTCAGTGCAGTGTGATCCAGTCACATGCTGGGCTCTCCGCAGCACCCACTGGGAAATATTTGGGGAGAACTTGAGCAGAACATCATCCTGATAGAGAAATCCATCAATCTTTGTGAGGAGTTCTGAGCATTTTTAAATCACAGAAAATGAGCTGAAGACTACTTGAAAATTGGCTTACCCAGAAGTGACTTTTAAAAGACAATATTTGGATACTTAATGGGAATTCTGAAGAATTATGTTTCTTAATAGGATTGCAGTTTACTATAAGCATGTTCTTAAAGTGTGGATTAAAAACTTATTTTGATACCTGAATAAACATGGTTTTAATGGTGACTTCCATTGAAAAGAAACAAGTATATGAATTTAGGCATGTGAAGTGTTTTCATTTGCTGTGTAATGATTCTGTCACACTGGGACACTGTGAACTTCTCCTACAGCTGTGTGCTTCCATTTCTGGCTTCCAGGAGAAAATGTTCCCTGGATAGCTTGGATTGTGAACTACCCCAAACCTATAGATTCAGCTGATAGACATGAGAGATCACAGATTGTATCAAAAGATAATATCCTGATACCGTGGCATTACTTGGTAATATCACAGCAATATTGCAGTCTTACTTTAATTATTAATTATTAAAGCAAGACTGCAATATTCCTGTGGTGCATATGCTCTGCCCTGCTTAGATAAACAGAGATTCTGGTGGCTTTGCAAATGAAGTGAAAATATCAGTAAAAAGTGGAGGTTCATGATAAAAGAGTTGAAGGAAGCAATGAAAAATGACAGTTGAAGTAAGAAACAACTGTTCAGTTCTGTAAGGCTCTGCAGATAGAAGCATCTAGTAATAAATGCTTAGTCATTTCTCTGTTGGTTAATTAATAGTAACATATTCTCCTTCAGTGCTGCCTGTGTTTTGTTTGTCAGTTTGAAGGGAGATGTCTGGTAGTATGTGACAGCAAAATTGCTTGGGTTTGGATAAGGGGATACTTTAGGAAGTGACAATTTTCAGTGACTTTTTTTTGATAAATATAGCTAGAAATTTATTCATAAGCAGATTCAAAGTTTTTACTTACTCTGGTTTTGGGGTTTTTTTACATTCTTTTTAAATGGTAAGATCAGGAAAGAAGACAGTCAAAAACATCACTGAGTGGTTGGATAAAATTGATGAGCTTATCTATAAATGTGTTGCTCTTCAGAAGGACTAATTGCATAGAGAAATTTGAATAAAACCTAGAATATTGCCTTTTTTTGATTTAATAAATACAGGTTTGTTGAAAACCTACACTAAACACCAGTAATTTTTGTTCTTAAAATAAGTTAACTTTCCATGCCTGCTTCTTATCAGGAAGTGTAAAAATGCTCTTAAATGGGAATTTCTTTGAGAGGAAGACAGAAGAGATGTAGTTAGGAAATGTTTGAGCTTGGGTCACTAAAGTACCAAGAGTTATTAATATTCGTGAACTACTTCAAAGATCTCTTAAGACCCTTCTTTTTTAAAAGTGTTATTTTAAGCATTTGGCTTCAGGCATCTGTTAAACTTGTAATATCAGTTCTTTTAGATTTTACAGGAATTCTCTGCTGTACCTAGAATATTAAAATGATTTTTTTTTTCAATAATGTACATGGCTTCCAGATGCATTTAGAACGGATTAATGAAGTGACCTGTTAGAGTCCAGATTTTTATGCTTAAATATTACATCAGTATGATTCTTTTTTTAAATGTAGGTCATGGGATTAGCATCAGGAAATGTGAGTATTTTGGCAACATGGGATTGTGTCTCCCATGAAGACAGCTGGAGTTTGTGCAGAGGTGGTGGCAGGAGACACGGACCACTTCACATCGGAGCTGTTTATTGCAGTCATGTGTCCTGCCATGATCTTAGCATTGTTGTCTGCTTGTTAGGCTGCTATTTTGAGAAAGTGGTAAACTATCCAAAAGGTTGGTTTTCAAGTACTTGTTAAACAGAGGGAGGGATGACTCCTTGGAAAATCGAGGCATGCAGGCAAAGAGCTGATGGATTATGCATGATTAGCATTTTGGTGACTTTCAGTAGGTGTTGTGTTGTGTTGCTGTGTGGTAACAACCTCTGGCATATTGAGGAACTTGAACATTGAAGTTTAACTTTTATGGTGAATTATTCATATTCTGTAGCAGTTTTGGAGGAGGCAAAAATGCACTGTTCCTCTGAGACAGTGGTTCCAATTTGGGACTTTGAATGTGAAAGCGCCTTGCTGAATTTGGGTTTTGCAAGGTCTTTCAAGGTTTCCAGATTCATATTTTCTTTCTTCCCTTAATTTTCTGAAATAAAAGCTTAATTTTATTTTTTCCTTTTTTTTTCTTTTTTTTTCTGAATAGTAGCAGCTATTTATGGTGGATGGGTTTGTTCTGAGTTTTTTGTTATTTTTGTGGGGGTTTGGATTCTGAAGTGCCAAATTGAAGCAGTGAGGCACTTGTGAATTGCCTCAGTGCCTCACTGAAGGCAGATTGGTGGAAGGCCACATTGGCTGATTGGAGGCTATTCCATGTAGGTCTGTTCTGCCTGGCTTTTCCTGTTGTATGTGCTGTTTTGTGTGAATGAGGTTACAGGATAAAGGAATGTGGCCAGAACTTTGCAAGGACCCTAGAACTGACCTTTATTCTTTAGCCAACAATTTCCCTGTGTTCTGTGCAGCGAGGAGAATTTTTTTTTATTCCTAATGTGGTTTTGTAGATCCATCGGGCTGAGTAGAAAAAGTGCACAAGTTTCTTCAGGAGGAAAGCATTTCTAGAGTTCTTCTACTTGAAACAAAACACACAAAAGCTCTAAAACTCTCAACATCAGTGGCTCTAGAAAGGGAACCTGTCATTCCATATTGAGCTATAGGTAATAGTGAAGCACTGAGGAAATCAGGTTGTTGAGTTGCAGCTATTTTTAGCTTGTATAATTAGCATTTTACTCATACACTATATTGCAAATGGAAATTTGTGAGCTCTCCAGCCAGCCAATGTGGCTGCTGCAAGATGAGCATTAACACTGATCGACCTGATGCTTGTTTTGTGTGTACTTCCCACTAATATATGGAAAAAATGTCTACTGAGCACAGCAACTGCTTCAGCTGGGAACTTGGCAATTCTTCAGCACAAGAAGCAGCCAATACCTCCCACAGAAACGTTCAGCTGTGCTGGCCTTGCACGACACAAGTGCTTTCAGGAAGTTTTCGAAGGAGTTGTACAATCTCCTGTTGTCCTTAGCAGGGTGAGCTCTTTGGCAAACCTGTTAGGAAGGTACTGCTTGCTTTTCAAAGTTTGTGTGCTTGGAAATTACAGACGTGGCAGATGGTTCCCAGAAAGGAGACTTCAAATAAAGGAGGAGTTGTAGCCTTTTGCTGTATTTAGATTTATGAATTAGTAATTATTATTTTATACTTCTCTAGGTTATACTTCAAAGCTGCTCTTGGAGCAGGGGACAGCAAAGACTTGGCTTTCTGGACTCCAGCTCTGCACTCCCCAGGGAAAGTCTGAGCTGGAATTAACTCCTGGAGGGGCACATGCAGATCCCAAAACATCCTTTGAGCTTCCAGCTGTCTGCTACAGCACTTAATGGTGATAGTTAGGGCCAAGTCATTAAACTGAGGATGGGGTTTGTTTGAGAGTTTTTTGTATACGGAACAATCTTGAAAGCTTAAATTTGAGACTTAATTACTGTTGCCTGGTGGCACATAGGAATTTCATGATGCTGGCAGTGATTTGGCAAGGTGGTGTAATCTCTTGGGCATCTAGCTACTGTTCTGTGATAATAATCAGCTATGTAGACTGTAAGAAATGATTTTAATAAACTAACTTGCAATTGCTGGTTTCACAGCCATTATCTCTGCCTCATAGGTGATATATTACAGTGATGATAATTTTGGGTACCTGAACAAGAGCATCTGCAGGCTAAATTAAGAACTGCCTGGCTCCATCCAGCCATCCCTGCTGGCTCAGAGGTGCTCTTCACAGGGGTGCAGAGCAGTGGGGTAACTTCACTTGAAGTTGCTGGTTTATCTTAATAGTAATACTGAGCTTTGCTAGTAGATTTTTGGATGATTTGAGGGGGTTTTTTGTTTGTTTTTTCTTCCCCTCCAGTGAAGTTATTTTTGTTAGAGTGCCTTGAATAGAACAATCCTATGTGCCACATTTGCAGGAGGATGTGTTATGCAAGACATTTTTAAGATTCACGTAGTTTAATGGTCATGAAAATGAGTTTTTAGTAGTGTTGGCTGAGATCAGTGTTAAACTCTGTTAATAAAGCCACTCAAATACCTGTGTCTACATTGATCACATCCCTCACTGAGCACATCTCCCAGCTTCTCCATGTTCTTACAGCAGGGACACCTGCTGGGAGTCCTGGGCAAACCTCATCCCAGGGTTTGAGCCAGGTCCTCAGTATCTTCTCTGATGCCCTGCATCACATCATTGTGCATGAACTGCTGGGGTGTTTTAAATATGAGAATGCCTTTGCAGCAGTTGAGATATTAGCCTTGGCATCTAGTCAATGTGTGTGTAAAGCAGTCTTGAGAAAGTTGGAATTAACATGCAGAATATTTGGGGTTTAAGTCTCTCATTGAATCCATAGGTCAAGAGAAAAATGTGTTTATGTAGTTAATGGCTTTGGAGAGGGTACAGTGAATGTGTTTAATCTGTTTAGGAAGTTGATTAATTTTGCAGGGTTGGTCAGATTTCCTATGTTGTTAAAATATTTCAAAATGCTTTCCATACTCTTCCAAGTCCATTTTCTTCCTTTTCTTCCCTGCTTTCCCCAGCCTCCTAAAAAACTTGTGGTGTCTTCTGCAGAAATCTTCATATGTAGATTTGTACCTGGAATATGCTGGACTTGAGATAAATTTTTAGGCTGGGTTGTCAGCTCCGAGTAACTGCTTCAGTATCTGTAAAGAAAAAAGGATATTGGGCTGGCAGCAGTTAGTGAGGGAAGCTTTACCCAGAAATGATGAAGCTTTTGACTTGTGGAGTTACTTTACTCTTTTTTAGCCCAGATGGCTGGGCTGGTTCTTCACTTGGAGCAGGAGGCTGTGGGCATGTGGGGACACTGGGAACACCAACCCTGTGTGGGGCTGGCTCGCCTCCAGGTGCTTTGGTGTGATGGTTTAACCACTTGAACCATGCTCTGAGTGTTCTGTGGAACTTTTTGTTCTCTGCTGTTTTTGAAACCTCAGTTTTTGGTGTCAAGGACCTGCAGCTCTGGGCTCAGCAGGGCTGTCAGGGCAGCGTGTGGAGCTCCTTACAAGAACTCTTTGCTGAGCCAGTGCTGCGGTGCACGGAATGAACTGGCCTCTAATTTTCATGTTGCTTTTACCAGGCTACATTTTAGCTAAAAATGGAAGCTTGTGGCAATGCAGATCTCTTTTTTATGAGTAGCTTGTCTGCTTTTGTCCTTAAATGAGCTCCATCTTTAAGGTAGAATTGAAAATATCTCCGTTGCCAGGACTGCATTCTGTGAGCATCGCAGGGTGCTTTCAGCATCCTCAAGTGGAAACTTAACCCTTTGAAAAAGAAACTCAACTTTTGTGGAAAAGTTTGCTGTTTTGCTTCCTTCCTCTTCTTTCAGGCTAGTTAAAGTGCCTTTTTTGTTTTGTTTTGTTTTTGTTTTTCTTTTTTGCAGAAGGCATATGAAATCTGCAACACCTCGCCTGCATTAATGAGGGTGCAGCACAGGACAATAATGGTGTGTGTTTTGGCCTTTGCTGTTGTATATTCTGTGTGCTCTTAGTGTGCCAGCATAAATTTACTTGTTTACATTTCAGGTAATTCTTTCAGAATTTCATTAGATTTCATTATCTCTGTAGTGGGGACAAATTTTTTTCCTGTCAAGACTTCTGAAAGTTGACTGGAGTTGCTCTGTTTTCAGAACTTGGAGTGGTCATATCATGTTTTTGTGTCTGGGGGATTGGAGTTTGGCCTCTAAGTGTGAGTTACTGTTTTGTGTCCCAAAGTGTGTTGTTCTGGCAGTAACAAACAAAACTGCTTACACTGTGATGGTTTCATAATCACAGTATTAAAATGTTTATCTATAAATGAGCTTGGGTGAGGATGATCCATATCCTAAGTAGCTTAACCTCCATACCAGACACTGAAGTGGTTTGTAAATTCTCCAGCTGGTAGTGAACTGTAAAATCAGAAACACGCATTTTATATGAGATTTCAGGTAAAAGTGTGTGGAGTTTTAGACTGGCTTTCTGATTTAAGGTCATTTTGCTTCAGTACCTTCTTGCTTTGTGCTCAGAATGATCTCCCCTGTCCTGACGCAGCGGCTTTGAACACTGAGGGGTCCCCTGGCATCACCCCCAGCTCTTGTCTTGGTGTGTGACAGAGCCAGATCCAGATGTTTGGGAAGTAGAAGTGGTTGTCAGTGTTTCACATCTTGGGGTGAACTGAAATATTGCTTTGTGCTGCCATGGGAAAAACTGTTCCAAAATTTCTTACATTTTTCCCCTTGCTGCAAGGCCAGTTTGTTAAACCAGTGCAGTGCAGACTGTGAGTGTGTGAGTTACTGAACATATCAATTTTTTTTGTATTTTCCGATACCATTAGTGATTTAAAGTTGTAACTCTTCTAGAAGAGCGGTGTGCTCTCACTTGAGCTCATTAGTAGGAGGTTTATGTAACAACTTCTGATAAAATAGATATCATGATATTTAACTGTGCTTAGAAGGCAAATGTAGCTCAGGGACAGGACTGAGCAGGAATAATTCCAGTGTGTTAAAAATGCTGATTGAGGGGGGAGAAGGCACTTGGTAGTACAGTGAAAATTGTATGAGTGAGACTGTATTTTCTTCTAATCCTGAATTCTCTAGTAGCATGGACTTCTCTATCACTAGGGCGGAAGAATGATGTCAGGATTGCAAGTTTTTTGGGATAAGGTCAAAATGAGCTTCTTGATACGAATCCGTCTTCTGGTTGTGTTACAGTTAATGAAACTGTGCCCATTTCCTTCATGAAGGCAGGACAGCCGCTCAAGTTAGCTAACAGAAGTAGTTTGCACTTTGATAGTAGTTGAATTTCTGTTAGATTTGTTCAGAAACTGGTGCTCTTTTGTGATAATTACATTAATTGTGGTTTTGGTGTCTTTTTTTTTTTTTTCCAGAATTTACATGTTTGACAGCAGAAGTTGGCTTTCTACTGTAGTGAGAGAAAATGTAAGTAGAGAAAAAAATGGTTTTTTTCCCTAGTCCTTGAGAAAAATCCTTTTTTTAAAAAGTGATTAATTCAGATTTTTGGCTGTTAGTCTGTGCAAGCCTAAAGTGGCTGTTTTCTCCTTTAGGATGTGTATTCTTGTGTTAACAGGAAGGATTTTAAAATGGCCAGGAAACCTGCTAAATAATAGATGTTAGTGCCTGCCTTCTGTCAGAGAGGGAACTGGCAAAGCAGAGGGAGACCACAGATGAAACTGTTTCATCTCAGTGGGGCAGGGAACTGTAATAAATAAAATGATGAGAATAGTCATTCTCTCATGAATGAAAAATTACTTCTCCACCATGTTTGACAAAAGAAGGCCAAATTTCTTTTGAGCAAAGTGGCTCTTGTCAGAATGTTCTTTTCAACGTGTCAGTATTATTTAAACAGAACCTAAAACTTTCAGAGTTTATATTCTGTGTAATTGTAATTATTACTATTGTTCTTGGAGCAATAAAATCTTCATTACCTTCCAGACTTTAACTTGAATGTCTGTGAGGAACATTGCTAATTGGCCAAGTATTTGCTGAGTTAAATCTGATGCTTTCAATTACTGGAAGTGTACCTGTTTTTCACAAGGCAAGCAGCAGGCTTTATTCCTCTGCCCTTATCTCCCTCTGGATCCAAGGGGACCCTGAATTTTTTCTTCAGTTTTAGTTTATATAAATTGAGAGAGAACACCTCAAATTTGTTCCACAAGCAATTCTGATCTCACTGCCTTTCCCACTGAACAAAAGAGAAACAAGAAATCCATCTCTGCTGCTGAAAACAAAAAGAACCCTCAGCTTTTCAAAGCCACTGTGACGTCAGCTCACTGTAACTAACACTGAGTTGTGGATAATTCCTTTGTCATTGTGAAAATGTCCAAGCTGCTGTGCATGTTGCTAATAGGATTTGTGGTATCTGCTAGATTAGCACAGCTTCATTTAATCAGATGACCTGCTCTGGGACTGTCTGCTGGCTGTGCTGGGAGCTCCTTGTTAAGGCTGGAGAGTTTGGGCTCTGTTCTTGCAAATGTTTTGCTTTTCATCCATGTTGGAGTGATGGGTATTGGCAGGAAAGAGGTTGAGGGAGCAAATGTCAGACAGCCTGTTCATGGGAGAAAAGGGATTTGCTAAACCTCCTTAGAAAATCACTGTGCCTGAGTAAAATATGAACAATTTAGCTTTAAACCCTCTGTGTTACCAGACTTTGCATCCACAATGGCTTGGTGGGATTATGTTAGGCTTTGGTAGTAGTAATGTCTGCTAAAAATATCTTGTGGCAAGCAAAGTTTGGCCAGCAAGGGATAGAAATTCTAAATATTTGACTTAATCATAGCTGTGATTTCAAATGTGGGTTTTGTTTTTTTCCTTTTAATCTGTAAAGACTATTCTCAGGACAGAGAGAGGGTGGGAGACTCCATCCTTTTTTTTAATAGGAATGGTGTAAGGAAATGAAAAGGTTTATAGTAAGCATTGCTTCATTGCTGTTAACAGCAGAAGAATTTCAGACAGGAATAATATATAACAGGAATAAGTGTTTGGATGGGTTGTATTCAGCTCTCAAATATCAGTTTACAAATAAATGTCAGGGTATTAATGATGCTTTGGTTTCAGTAACTGGATTTAATTGGATCAACAGTTTGAGCTGTGGAAAGGACACTGGAGTTGTTACAATAAAATGAGTCAATTTGAGTTCTTCCTCAGCCCTTGAATTCTTGTGTCACTGTTTTCTGAGCAGTGAGTGAATAATTACTCTTCTTTAAATAAGAATTAGTCCACTGGGACCCTGAGTAGATCTCCATTTGTAGGAAGCACATGGAAGTTCTGTAAGGCTTCCTGCAGTTTAAAAATTTAGTGCAAAGCTGTTGGACACACAACTGACTGGACATACATAACTCTCCTCTCACAGAAGAATATAGCTCATGTTAGAGAGAGTTAGAGAAAAGCAAACCCTGAGCTGTTCCTTTGACATAAATGATATAATAAATCCTTTTGACACAGCTGAATTGTGAAGTTTTGTTGTATGTGGAAAGTAACAAATCAGGTAAAGTCAGGCAGGCAGATATTCCTGTGTGGGAAACAGAGGAACAAAGTGACTCTTCCATGGGTACCTTGTCAGAAGAATGAGAGACTTGGGTCATCTGGAGGAGTGGGGAGTAGTGAGGTGCCCTGAGGTGCACAGATTGTTACCCAGCAAGAGAATTACCCACAAGGTGTACTGGTCAACAGGATTAGGGGAAATAAGCTTAGACCAGAGACACTTAAGCACTTCAGCCCCTGGAAAGGTCTTGAGGGAGGTGAGAAAAGTGAATGTGTTATTCCTGAGAAGCTGCCTTCAGGGACACACTCACATATTCCAAAGAAAGTGAGGTAAGCGTGAGCTTGGCTCCTACCTGTTTCTGCACAGCTCTGGGGATAATGAGGGAAAAAGGAGTGTGGAAATTGGAGTGACTTTTTTTCTTGAGGTTTGTTTGATTTGGAAATGCACTAACTTCTTTCAAAAGCCCAGAAATAGAATCCTCATCCACATCAAGCTTATAGATCCTTCTAGAAACCTTGTAAAATGGGGTTAAATGCCTTTAGAATATGCCAAGAAATAAAAACCTATTACTTCAATTGTGCTTGTTTGTGATGAGCAGAGGCTGTTGAATATATGATCCATATCTATAATATAAATAAATCTGTATAAAATTTCACATGTATTTTTCCCCATGCATTCTTCTGACCTTACCTGATATCCTTAGTCTTTTAAAGATACTTTTTTTAATACAAGACTGGTAAACTCTGATTTGCAGTATAGCTAAAAAGGACACGGGAGGCTGGAATCTTTTTTTCCTCCCACAGATCTCATATTTCTACCATAAATTCAATTGTCTTAAACTTAGTATAAAAGAAATAGTGGAACAGCCAAGCTGATTTGCTGTTTGTCCCATAAATTTTACAGTTTGCTTCAGAGAACTCCTATATTTTAGTGCCCTTGGCTGCTGTAGGGTTGTCATTTCCTGAGTGAGTTCAGTCATATTGGCAGGAATTAGCACTTCCTGTTGATGTTGAAACAACAAAGACTACAAAGAGAATGTGGAAATGTGCTTTAAACAATTCCTATGGATGCTGACAGAAAGGCAGTTCAAGAGTTTGGAATGTATAGGGGCTAAGTTTGGATTCTCAAAGTGGATCTATCTTCAAGATGGGAACTTGGATGGATACAAGATGGGAAAATGAACTTTCTTCATGTGACTTTCTTCCTAGGGTAAGGGTTCATCTCCTTAGGCCTCTCCCTGTTCCATGCAAAGAAGCTTTGTTTCATTTAAATGCAAGAGAATTCTCTCTCTCAGTGCACAAATTCTGCAGAAATAAATGGGTGCTATTTTAAGGAGAGCATATCTGCTCTGACTGACGTGAGATTATTCCTCCTATTGTATTTTTAAATAAAGCTGCATGTAAGATCCTCAGTGTAGTTCCTTGTACCTGCAGCTGGAATTCTTGGTGTCCTGAGTCTTTATTGCAGTCTCATCAGTGAGTTGCTGTGACCTTGGGCAGAACACAAAAGTTTTGGCATTTCTTGCTCTGAAATAGGAGTGATACCATCTCTAAATTCTTTGTCTGGAGTGGTCAGTATTTGCTTAGTAGGAAATGGGCTTATATATTAACTTAGAGAATGGCAGAACTGGAGATGAAGAAGCAGAAAGATCTGAAAAAATGCAGTTTATTCTTAAATTAAACTCCTTTCTGACAAAAGCAGTGCATAAGTGTTTCACCAGGTGTGTGAACAGCCCAGGAGCTGCAGACATGCTCAAAATTCCAACAGATCCAGCCCAGAGTGTTTGTCTGAGATGCAGAATGAACAAAACATCTTGAGAAACAAAAGAGCATTCAAAAGAAAAGCCAGGATAATGAAACACTCAGGATGGGTTTTGTCTTAGCTGGATTTTGGGTTGAGCTGAACAAGCAATCTTAAAGGGGCTTAGAGATGACCCTGGAACCAGAAGAGAGAAGGAAGAGACTCAGTTTCACAATGAAGTGAAAGGGCCTTGAAGTTGTGTGAGTGGAGGTTTTGGGAGAGAAGCCAACTAAAATTCCTTTTCTAAGCTACTGTGGGTTTCAGAGAAGAGGCAAAAATGGTAAATGATGCTATGACAAGATCTGGCATCTGTTCCTAAGGTTTTCAGTTTGGAATAACTACTATGGAGAGAGCTTCAGCCTAAGTCTGGTTATGGGGGATAGAAATATTTAGGGAATATTGAAGTCTAAATTATTTTGAAGCTTCTTTTAACAGTGATGTTTGTTCTACTGCTCTAATTTACCTTGACAGTACGCTTTTTCTCTGTTACTGTGACTGCATAAAAATTTGGAAGTTATCCTCATCTTTCTCCTTGGGAAGGGCTTTAAGAGGAAAACAAACCCCACATGCTTGCAAAGATAAATAAGCTGATTAAATCTTAACAGAATAATAGGTAAAGCTGCTAGCAAAGCATTTCCTTTATTTAATGGTAAAGGGTCAATTCTGGCTAATAAAATGTTCTGAAATCACACTATCAGTGTTAATTTATAAACTCCAGGTGTTCTGTGTAGTATTTGAAATTGGAACCAATTATCTGGTTCTGCAATAAAAGATAAAATTCATCAGCATGTTTCTTCAGCATCTCCCATTGCTATCAAGCTGCAGAGATTTTAAAACAAAAAGTTTAGGAGCAGCTGAGTTGGAGACGTGGAATGCTGGAAAAAATGCCAACAGTATCTTTCTGGAGCAGAGACTTCCAAAGATAAGTTGTACATTTAATAGGAAATATTAAATATCACAATATATGATTGTGATATTGGGAAACAGCCCAATAGTTGAGCTTTATAGGTAAAAGTTGAGGTTGTTTCAGTGGTTGTGATGTTTCACAGAGCCTCTGTCTTGCTGGCTCTATAAGATATATGTTATTTGGTGCATATGGATACTGGGAAAACAGAGGCTTAGAGGGGAAAAGTGTCTGATGGCTGTGGTTTCTCAGACTCCTGCCCTCAACCCAGCAAAAAAATCCCTGGTTTTACTCTGATAACGTGTTCATGTTACAATCTGCTCTGGGATCTCAGACATTTTAGCAGTTATCAAATAAAACCCTGAACATTTGTGAGTGATCTCCTTTTCTCCAGATAGCAGAACAATATTCTTCCTAACCATGATGTTGCAGACAGTTCTTACAGCATTTTACAGGTGCTTGTGTCAGTGTAAATCCTTTTTCTTTGCTGGGAGGATTCCTTACTCTGGTCTGAAGAGCTGCAGGGAAGTTCTGACTTCCATGTCTAAAATTGGTGTTACATACTTACTCAGTCTTGGGCAACTTGAATTTATACAAAAATGAACCAGAAACACTCTCATTAAAAAAAAAAAAAGAAAAAATGAGGTGACCTGGAGGAGAGAAATAAGTCCAAATTCAGTTTTATTTCCTGTGGCTGGAAGCAAAGCACATCCATTTGTGAGAGCACCTTATGCTGAGGAGATTTCAGACACACATTTTCACCTGTACTCCTGTGTTTATAAATCAGTCTGGCTTTTTTTTTTTTCTGGTTCAAAGTGGTTGAAAGGACTTGTAGTTTCAAACTCTGAATTCTCCTAATTCTCCTGCTTCTGCCCTGTCTTTCAGATTTCTGGTTGTTTCAGAGGTGGCAGTGGAGCACACCTTTAGCACAGGAAAATGAGCGAGCTTGACCAGTTACGCCAGGAGGCCGAGCAACTGAAAAACCAAATCAGAGTATGTATGCCTCAGCACAAATAATTATGACTTGAGGAGGACAGAAATGAGGCCTTAAATGTTTTCCCAATGTCAGAGTTAATGTAGAAAGGGCAAGCACATGTGACTGCTTTAGAAAATTACTTTTTGGTCTTTTAGATTGCTTAGAAAATAATAGTTACAGAAGCAATGCACAAAATTGCTGATCAAAATGAATGTTTACTGAAGCTAGAGCATAACTAAAATGAAAAAAAAACTGCTTAAAATAAGGTCAGTGATAAAGTCAGAGCTTTGTCCATAAGTTCTGAAAAACCTCTGAGGTTGGAGGCTGCACAACCTGTCTGGGCAAGCAGTTCCACTGCTTGAGTGTCCTTGTGGTGAAATTCATGTTGCCTTTCGTCCAAAAGAAGAAGAAATGTCCAAGTTAAATGCACAATGTGTGTTGACAGCAGGCAGTGTATTATGGTAATGCTGCTGTTAGGATGGGTCCTCTGTGGGTGACAGGCAGAAATGTTTTCTGAACCTTGGGTTCAGGGGGCTTAATCAACTCGACAAAACAGAGAAAGAAATGTACAGAACTCCATCCAATTTCTCTAATTTCCTTCTCTTGCAGGATGCTAGAAAAGCATGTGCAGATGCCACCCTGGCTCAGGTAAGAATTTCAGAGTTTAACAGGAATTAAGAAAATTTGTCTCCTTTACAAAAAGAAAATACTGTGTGAGAAGGCGAATGAAAGTGAATCTGGTTTTGCCTCCTGTAGCAACTTTTTTTATTTTGCCTTTGGGTGTTTTTTTCCAGAAATAAGTACATGTTTGTCCAGTTCCTGAGGGCAGAGACCTTGAGCAGTGATTTCTTTGAGTGACTCAGGGCACATTTCTGCTGCTTAATGGAAAATAATGCTCTGCCCTGGAGCTGGGAGCAATACTGTTGTTACCCTGTTAATCAGAACCATAAGGCCTGCTGAGGTTAAACTGCTTCAATGTCTGCCACATTTATCTGTGCAAGAGGAGAAAACCCAGATCAAAGGTCTGAAATCCTAGAAGTCTAAGAAGATATGACCTAAGCAAAACAATTTCTGGGAGTGTTTATAAATGCAGCAGGCTGCTTGCGTCATGTGATAAAGACATGCAACTTAAAATGACATAACTTGTGAATGGGCAGTTTAAAAAAAAATCAGTCAATATTGAGAATGTAGGACTGTGGGAACTGTGTGTGAGATGTTACTTCTGAACAGTGAAGGGAAAAACTCAGTGTGTGACATTTTCTTGTTTCAGATCACAGCCAATATCGACCCAGTGGGGAGAATCCAGATGCGCACTAGGAGAACACTCCGGGGACACCTGGCCAAAATTTATGCAATGCACTGGGGGACTGATTCCAGGTGGGTACAAAACTGCCTTCACTGCTGTCTAGAAAGTTGAGTGCACAGGCCTTGGGACCACATGGAATTAATAATTCTGAGAGAACTTGGACAACCAGGCAGTCAGAGACACTGAATGCCACAATTTTCCTCCATGTTTTTTGTAATCCAAGTCCATGTTTGATGCCAAAATCACAGTCCTTGTCTACGTGCCTGAAAAATACAGTAGTGGTACCACGTGAATTCTGAGGAACTGTGAAAATAAAGTAGATGCCATTATGAGTTGTCTTTTTTTCCTTTTTTCTCCTTTTCTGTTAACTACTGATTCATTTCAAGAGAAACTAAGTGCCACTGGTATCAGCTGCTTTCATTCTCTTTTCTTTACAATGTTTATCACAAAGGTATTCCTTGGCTGCCCAAATGATTGTGTTTCCCTCCTGTTTCCTTTCTAGGCTTCTAGTTAGTGCCTCCCAGGATGGCAAACTTATAATTTGGGACAGCTATACTACAAACAAGGTAAGGCCAGCTGATCCATTGCTGTGTAATTCAGCTGTGAATGCATCAGAAGGAAGTGTTGCCCAACATCATTTTGGCTCTATTGCTTTCCTAGTCCTAAGTCCAAATTTTGAATTCTCCAAAACAATCAAGCTGTTTGTGTAAAGAACACAGCAATGTCTTCAGTGTGTGAGAATGTGCACCACAAATGGAGAACAAGGAAAGACTTCCTTCTAAATAATGTTTTGATGCTGCAGAAAAGTGATTACCAGAGAGCAGGCAGTGATGAGCATCTTGCACCAGAAGGGGCAGAGATTTCAGCATAGCCAGATTAATTTCTTGTCTGCAGTGAAGTCCTGAAAGACCTGACATGTTCTAATGAGTCATCACTTTGTGGCTGCAGTCACATGAGGCAGTTCAGGACTACTTTTACTTTCTTTTGATAGTGATTGGTGTTTTCTGGTCATGGCCACTGTTACAGGGCTGGCAGCAATTCCCATGTAGCCCTTTGTGGTTAAGCTGACAGAGCTGCTTGAGTCTTCTGCAAGGAGCTGGCATTATTCTGAATAAATTTTCCTAACTTAGCTCCTCATAGCATTAAAATCAATGTTACCAGTGCACTGGAGCAAGTGGCATCACTTTACTAAAAAGTTAATATAATATGGTTTGCAAATTAAAAATAAACCCTCTCCTTTTTACCTTCATCCTCATCCTTTGACCCCAGCCTGCAGGTAAATGTCATCTAAATTACTGTGACTGCTGTAGGATGGTGAAAGTATCATTGCATCCCATGATTTCTGTATGGGTATCTTCAATTCTTACATCAGTGCTAATTAATCCATGCAATATTCTTCTGGCAGTTCCAGCACGCACTGGAAGTAACACTGTGTTGTCATCAATTTGATCTTTGCCTAATGATAAAATGAAATGGCTCAAAGTGAATATTCCAAACAATTCCTTGGTAGAAGACTTCCAAAAATGAACTGGTTGTGGTTTTAGGACAGGATTGGGGGATTTTTAACTCTTCTTTGCTGCAGGATCACTGATTCCTGGCTGCTTCTCTGCTTCTAATGAAATTTTTCCTTAAGAAATTTAGGCATATTGTTAGTATTGCATGAATTATTACCCTATGTCTAAGGGCACCAGACCTTTCCTAAAGACTTTATGAACAAATTTAAGGGATGAACACAACGAGTTAACAAGAAAGAACAGGTTTAGCTTCTATAATTATCTAAAAAAAGTTCCTTGAGCACAGAATGACAAGGAAACATGGGGTAGTTATTTAAATGTGAAGCTTGATTGCCTGCAGTGGGTTTCCAAAGAAGGATTTAAATGGCAGTGGAAGCAGCGATTTCCTTACTTGTTCATTCACAGCATCTAAGCCTGGAATTGGCAGTTTTGCTGACTGTGCTTGGAAGTCAATATTTTCCTGAACCTATAATAAACCAATAGTAATCAGAGCACTGAAATGAAATAATTCACTTTGGACCAAAATTGCTGATGAAACTGGATTGAGGAAAAGCAAATCTGAGGTTTTATTACGTCACTACTCGTTCTGACGAGCTTCATATGCAAGTTACCCTCAAAATAGTTTGATACTCCAACAGCTGTTTTATTCTTGCATCTCTGCCAAAAACATGCTGCCTGTCTTGAGAGGCAGGTGAGAAACTTCCTTTTGGTGCATCACTGAATGCAGTTTTTGCAGCTGAAATCCATACCTGTCTCTGTCTCAGGTGCATGCGATTCCCCTGCGCTCCTCCTGGGTCATGACTTGTGCATATGCTCCCTCTGGGAACTACGTGGCTTGTGGTGGGCTCGACAACATCTGCTCCATTTATAACTTGAAAACTCGTGAAGGGAATGTCCGTGTCAGCCGTGAGCTCGCTGGGCACACAGGTGAGTGCTGCTCAGAGTCACCTCAGCACACTGAAGATGAAAAAAAATCCTTTCAGTGTAATTCCCTAATAATTCCCTTCTTTCTTCTGGCAGGACCTTAGCTGCAGACTGCTTGGTTTTAAGTGTTTTTAAACAGTTTCTCTGCTGTAAAATTGAACAGAAACTTAGAGCTGGAAGTTGGTGTTTTCATGTTTTCTGTTGTAGTTTGAATTCTGTGCTTTGTGAAATGGAGGTGGTTGGCAGGCAGGCTGATTCTGTAATCAGAGTGGTTCCACTGATGGTTTGGCAGATGGGATTTCAGGAAAAAAAGATGCTTCAGAGCATTCAGATGAAATTCTTTGATGCCACTGTTGGGAAGCATCCAATGTCCATGCTCAGGTCTTTGTACTGACCAGGAATGCAGTTTATTTTTCCTCAATAGTTGTCTGATACAGTTGAGGTGATCAGCATTTGTTGCTGCTGCATGCAGTGACACTGAGATCCACTTTGTTAGAAAGTTGAGTGTGTGCAGTGCAGGCTCACTTGGACTCCTGCCCAGCTTGGCCAGTGGATTCCACACTTGTGTGCCCCTTCCTCTGATTGGGTCGGGGTGGTCTCTAAAGACCCAAACCACATTTTGTCCAAACATGGACAGATTCCTATACAAAAACCATCTGTTGCAGTTTAGGCTTTTAGTGTTTCTTGCTGCAGCTTCAGGAGAGGAGGAAGCAGCTTATTAGCAAACCAGTTTGCCTTTGAAGGGTAATCTCTGGCCTTATTTGTGCACCTTTTACTCTGTTTCCAGGCTACTTGTCCTGCTGTCGTTTCCTGGATGATAATCAGATCGTCACCAGCTCTGGCGACACCACTTGGTAAGCTGGGACATGGGGACAGCACTGCCAGGAAGAGCTTTTCTAATCCATTTCCTGTGCCTGAAGGAAACTTTGTCCTTCACAAACTCCATCATCCCCCTCAAGACTGTGGTGATATTGCTCAAATGTCACTTTTTGCTGGTAGCTTCAACTCTGTGAGCTTCAGCTGTTTCCTTGTGCCCATGTTCTGAATTGAAGAGTCTGACCTAATTCTGTGTTAAGATGTTCTGGGAATTTTTTTCTTAATGTAACTATTTGGTTTTCAGAAATAACTGTATTAGACTAGTGATTTTCCTCAAAACTCTTTTTGTATTCAGTATTTATTACTTAAAAAGTCATGTTTGGATATTTCTAATACAGAATTTAGTTAATGTTGTTACTCAGAAGAGCTCCTAGAAAATATTCTCCAGTGACAATAGCTGGATTTTTTGAGGAGAATGTAGGTGTGTATCTTCATAAATACTGGCTTCTGAACTAAAAAAGGCCTCCATCTTTTTTTTTTTCATAGATTTTTCTATTATATCTCTTTCTTAAAAGCATTGCAGTTCTCCCAAGCAGCAGCACTTAGAGCAAAGGTTGTCTAATAAATACCTGTCCTACACAATGCCAGTCTCTTTGAATGCCTGTTTATTAATCCACTGATTCTGAGTAGCTGTGGAATATATATAGGATTAAAACCAAAAAACGTTTCTGAATCTTTGTTGGTGTTTAGAGAACCCAAAAAACTATAACAAAATGAGAGGATTTGTAGAAATTAGGCTCTTTGTAGGAGAATACAGCTGCTTCAGGAGTTCTGTAGTAATTCTGCAGCTGTCCTTGACATCACCTCAGTTCAGCCAAGCCCCAAAGGACTTTGTCAAAGTACAGGCATCTCTTGTTTGCCTGGCTTGAACCTGCTGCTGATGGCTCTGGTTTGCTGAGAAATTACAGAAATTAAAAATCCCGACTTCCTAAAATGTTTAGACCTCTTCTTAAGGAGGGGATAGTATTCTTTCATCCTTTTATACTCTTAATTATCACTGTAGTAGTGATTTGGCTGACTTGCAACTTTAAGATCAGACATAATTCACAAAGTTACTCATCCTCTGTGAGTTTATAAAAATGAGAAATGCTGGCTCAGCTTTTGCTGTGGCCTTACCACTGCTGCTTTAAATGAAGCTGAGGTAGTACTGGATAAGAGCCATGGCAGAGAACTTTGGGATGAACAGCCCTCAGTGCCAGTCATCAGTTTTCCCCTCTGTTTTTCAGTTTAAAACCCCCAATGTTTTAAAATTAAAGATAGCTTTAAGGTCTTCTGTGCACAATTAATCTGCAACAGCCCAATAGTTCAACCAAAAATACTTATTTCTATTGTCAGTATCAGTGTTGTTAATACTTGGAGTTTTACTTCAGCAGTGATAGAAAGACCTTACGAAGGAGCACAAATACGCTGATTTTTGCCTCTTTTAATTCTTCTTTCCAGTGCTCTCTGGGACATAGAAACTGGTCAGCAGACAACCACATTTACTGGGCACACTGGAGACGTGATGAGCTTGTCCCTTGCCCCTGATGCCCGGTGTTTTGTTTCTGGTGCCTGCGATGCCTCTGCCAAACTGTGGGATGTTAGAGAAGGAATGTGCCGGCAAACCTTCACCGGCCACGAGTCGGACATCAACGCCATCTGTGTACGTAGCTGCCTCACCTGGCATTTTGTATTTCCCTGCTCTCAGCTCTTGATTTGATGAAGAGCTTCAATACTTGATTGAAGTATTTTCAGGGTTTTTTAAGTTTGTAGAGCTGAGAGAATTACCTGAAACTTGTGAATGGAAAGCGGGTATTTGTTCATGAATTTCTTTGCTGGGTTTGCCCAGTGTGGAGAGCTGCAGCCTCCTGTTTGCTGTGCTCTGGTGTGATGCAGAGGGATCAAATCTGAACCCATTTGTGTTTTTGTCCTCCCCCATGAAGTTCTTCCCCAACGGCAACGCCTTTGCCACGGGCTCGGACGATGCCACGTGCCGGCTCTTCGACCTGCGGGCTGACCAGGAGCTGATGGTTTATTCCCATGACAACATCATCTGTGGCATCACCTCTGTAGCATTTTCCAAGAGTGGCCGCCTGCTCCTAGCTGGGTATGATGACTTCAACTGCAACGTGTGGGACACGCTGAAAGCTGATAGAGCAGGTAAATGAATGGGTTTGGGTATTGGGAGCTCAGTGTGGACGTTTTATTGGAGTCCCCACCCCTGGAGATGTCCAAGGATGTGCCCTGGGCAGGGTGACAAGGTGGGGACCAGCCACAAGTTGGACTCAATGGCCTTGGTGGCCTTTTGATTCTGTGGTACTGAATGTGTGAATTGAGTCTCATGCACAGATCTGTCAGCACTTGGCTGTCTCAGCTTCAGAGCTCTCTGAAAACTTCTTCAGGCTGTGATGGTGCATTGGAATCTGCTCGAGGATGGATGCTTGAGAACAGGAACATTGCCATTAAAAACAAGGGCTTGGGGTGGAAGGATACTCTTTTTTAGACTTTATGGCTTTGTTTGTGCATTAACTATTCAAAGCAATTCAACATTAATGTTGCTATTTATACACAAGAATTTTTTTCCTGGTATTTGTAGCAGTAGTTGTAGAGACAACCAGCAAAACAACGGTTTATCTTTTGAGGAAACAAACATGAAATTCATGGTCCAAAGATGAAGAGAATTTAACTTTAGTTCTTTAAAATGAAAACTTTTGTTGGGAAAAAAGATATAAATTAGGCTACAGATGCTTCATTACTCTCATCAGAATTGGAGATGAGAAAAATGTTCTGCATATTGTTCCAAGGCTTCAGATTGCCAGGCAGATTTGGCATTTCTGATATTAAATACTTCTATATCTTCTGATATTGGCACTTCTGTATTAAATACCTTTGTGGTTGTGTGTTCAGTACAAATATTTAAGACTTCTTGGTGCTGATTTTGTTTTACCAAATTGCAGCACTTCCTATTGCTGCTGGGGGAATGAGGAGAGTCCTGTGAGCACTCTAATTCATGTAGAAAGATTAATTTCAAGTCCATCAAGAATATCTTGGCTCAGTGCTGTGGACTGGAAAGCTTGAACATAATTAGGTTTTCTTTTTACCTCCTTGAAACTGTTAAATTAAAGGGGATAGAGGAAAATGTTGTCTCCCTTAATTTTTCTGTTTAGTGTCTCAATTCTTTCCTTTAATGGTGCTATAATTGAATTGTATTAGATCTCCATATTGACAAATAGATTGTGTGGAGGAGTCTGTCTTGTGAATGTAGTAGGAGAAAATTGGATGAAAAATGCTTTGGAGTTCATAGCATAATTCAGTTTAACATCCGGTTTTAAAAGAGATTTTTTTACAAATGTAAAAATACTGTAAAATTTAACTGATCCTTATCACTATGGTGAGGAGCAAAAGCTGTGCAGTGCATGGTTATAGTGACATTGTCAAAATCTTCAGGGCTGTCACTTCACAGATCATGGGAGACCAGTAAAGGTCACAGGATGGGAAATATATGAGGAAAATTTGGGAATAATGCATTTACTGAATTATCCCCTTGAGAACCCACCCAGCCCTGTCCTGAGCCTGTGCTTGTAAAACCAAAAGCATTTAAAAATTCCAGCCGTGTTTGTTCAGGATTTTTGACTCCAGAGCTTGGCTAGTCCAAAGGTGCTGTGGTGTAACTTGAACAGACAGGAAAACACCAAAACAATGCCATTTATTTGTTCCATTTCTCATTTCTAGGTGTCCTTGCTGGTCACGATAACCGTGTCAGTTGCTTAGGTGTGACTGATGATGGCATGGCAGTGGCAACAGGGTCATGGGACAGCTTCCTCAAGATCTGGAACTGAAGTAGGTGAGTCCCCAACTCATTAGGTCTGCTTTGGGCTCCAGAGTGCTTTTTGCCAGCAGTGCTGTTACTTGGTGCTGATCATTCAGGTTAGGAAAGCAGTGAGGAGCAAACCCAAGCAGTTGGGGGGGTTTAGATGACCATTATTTTAATATCTGCACTGACAATTTTCTGGTGGCCTGTTTTTGACTACTGCACTTTCCTGTGTGGGTTTTTTGAGTAAGTAAATGTCCTTGGGGAAGGGGGGAGCTAATGCTTGCATGTGTCAGTGGTGGGGACAGCAGAGCTTGCCACTTGTTTGCAGTTTTCTCAAAGTGCAAACTCTCACCAGATGTTTCTGTGTGCCAGAAGAGCAGCGGACTCCACGACTGGAAGAAGTTTCCAACGGTTGAAAATTAAAAACGATAGCATATCCAATCCAACCATACTAACTTGGACCCCCATCCTCCCCAACTTCAAAGGGCAAGATCTTTTCCGTCTCCTGTTGCTGAAATGAAGAGCACAATTACCTTTCCAAGAAGAATTTCTGTGTTGTAAGCAAAATGAAATTGTGCATTCCTTTTGGGACCATTTTTTTTGTCTTGAGAATTTAAAAACAAATGAAACACTATCATAAAAAGCATGACCAGAAAATAAACTTGAGCATAATTGTGAAACAGTTAGCTTTCACTGTAGTTTCCAAGTTGAAGTTAAGGACTTTATCTCACACACTTGCAAATTTTAAAGTCATGTTTGTAGCAGGATTTTTTTCAAGTTTCCTTTTTAAATACATTTCCTTATGTATTTAATTGAGCAAAACAAGGGAGTCCTAGCCCAGAGCACCTGGGGGTTGTTAACGCTGTAAATTTAGTCCCTAATTTTTTTTATTTTTATTTTCTAGTATCACAGATAATTGTTGCACAAAACTTGGCATATATAGGATAATGTTAAGCAGTAAGGTAACCAAGCACATGCTGTAAAAGGTAATGAATGCTTGTTTAAAGAATCCTTTCACCTTTTATGGATTACAAATGCAATCCTTGGTCCCTCCTGCCCCCCCTTTTTCACCACACTGATTTTTTTAATCTGTTTTGGTTTGTCCACTTGGAAGGGCAGTTTATATATCCTAACACTATCCTATAAGTCTCAACAACCAGGAATCTCTGTTTTCAAAAGAGACCTATCCTACACTTGGGTATTGAGTCAATTCTTTGTGTATGAAATGATGTACAAATCAATGTTTTGAAAATAATGATCTTGAACTTTCTAAGTTAAACAGAAAAAAAAAAACCTTTTTTGATTGTTTGCCATATTGGGTGGGTTTACTCTTAGAATCGCATGCTGTAGAAATGCTAAAAAGTGCATATTGGACTAAGTCCTTAGATGTTTTTTCTTTGAAGAAATAACCTGTTTAAAAACTGTAACCATTGTCGCTGTATTCATTTATTGTTGCTACTCTGTGCATAAATCTATGAAGAACTCCAGTACAAAGCTATGCACGTTTTGGAGTAGCGTGATAAGTCACTTTTTTTTTTTAAAAAAAGAAAAAGAAACAGCCTGTTCAAACAATCGCTGTCAAAGATTCTGGGGTGTGGGAGGAGGGAACCTAGACCATCTTCTTTCTAAATCAGTTCCTCACAGCCAGTTCCTCTTGCAGGATGAGTCCTTTGCATCTGATCAGAGTCATTTTTGTAATGAGCAGATTTTCCTGGCTTTCTTTTCAAATAAAATGTTAAAAGCAGCAGTGTTTGGACAGCAGATTGTTCTGTTAAACTTTCCTATCTTCTCACTGTATCCAGAAATGCTCCTTCCTAGCAGCAGTAGTAGCTTTTCTCCATTTTGTTTTTTCTGCAACATTCTGTACAAAAATGTGCTGTAATTGTGCGTTAGGCCTGGATTTGGCATAAAAGATGAGTTCCCTCTTACTCTCTTTCATGAAACTACTCTGTAGAGCTTTCTCCACGCCCTGTATCCCTCTTCACCTTTTGTATTTAATTTTAAAGTCAGTGTACTTCAAGAAAGCTGGATGCAAGATAGATACTATATTAAAATGTAATGTTATTTAAGATGTAATAAAGCAGTTTGACATGAGTTTGGACTGATCTGTTTTGCAGCTTCTTGTTCAACATGCAGAACATCTTTTGAATTGTGAAATGAACACACAGGAGGGGGCAATGCTGTCCCCAGAGAAATGGTTTGGTGTTTTTAAATGGTTAATGGTCAATTATTGGGCAGAGTGTGCACTTAGCTCTAAATTCAGAGAGCCAGTATGGTTCATGAGGTGCACATCACAAAAATGCTTTGTGCTGTAGGAGTGAAGCACCTGAAGTAGAAAATCAAAGCAAAATGCTGAGTAATTTCTTGTAAAACTTTTGTGTCCTTTAATAGGAAAAGAATTGAGTGGAACATCTTTGTGTTCCTGCCACGTGAGGATCTGGCCACAGCAGCTCTGTTGGCACGATGAGATTGACAGGGTAAGAAGTCATTTTCATGCTCAGTAAGAACAAAGTCTCCACGAGGCAGAATTTATCTAAAAAAAGTTGTTTTAAAAATTATTTTATACCCAGAGAAGCAGATTCCTGAAATGAGGTGTTAAAAAGCAGTTGGTTCAACAATTTGGTGTTGGTTGACTTGAGGGTTTTGTGGTTTTAGTGGGTAAAGTCCCATCTCTTGTTCTGATCTAAACAAATACGAATTTTCCCTCATTTCACATCAACCAAGAGAAATTCCAAGGCCATGGCTTGGAATACCAAACATGGAAATTCTCAGCCTCAATGGAGAGGTTTTTAAAAGCTGGGAGTATGGAAAATATGATGGTGCCATTATTTAACCAGCAGCCATTACCTGACTGTGAGCACTGGGGTTTTGGGCTGCATGAGACTGGTAAATAGCTCATGGCTGGAAACGCTTAAATTTGGGAATTCAGATTTAGTGGTTTCCAATTCCAAATGCTGTGGCTGTGGGGTGTCCACTCACGTGGAATATTTTTATTCCAAAGGATGTTTCATGTGCAATTCTGTCTGGTCTGTAATAAAATCAATGATTTTACCTTCCTTAATCTCAATCTATGTTTTACATTTCCATGTCCTGCCTGTGCTGGCAACAGAACACCTGCCAAGACAGTGACTTCTTGTGTCAGGAGGCTGATGTGCAGCCCCTTGGGATTTATTTGAAATGTAAACAGTTGCAGTTGCCTTTTACTGGCTTCTTTTCATGTTAACTATGAAATTTGATTTGATTTAAACATCTGTCATTGTGTGTTGGGTTATTCTGAGAGCTGCTACTGGAGGAAAATGGGTGTGCAAAGGGAGCAGCTCTGAACTCTGAACTCTTGAGTCTGGGCCAAAACTTGGAGTTTTGAATGACTTTAATTTTAGGATCTGCCCAAATCAAAATTATGTAATCTTACCTACAAACTCTCCTAGTGGGCTTTGAAAAGAATCTGAGTTGGAGATAGTTGTGGGATTGGAAAGAGCAAATTCCCCCAGCTGCTGGTGAATTTCTGGAGCTAATTTCTTATTTCTCATTCAGATTCCATGACCTGAGAACACATATCTGTGAGAATGGGATTGGAATCCTCTCCTGGAGTTTCAGGGAAGGGGTGAAGGAAGAGAGAACGGATTTCTTAATCCCAGGACCTTGAGTTAAGACCTTTTAGCATTTTCTGTGCCCCTCAAGGCCTTTAATTTCTTCATGAATTAAATAAAAGATCTGAGGTTCTACTACCAGCAGAAAAAAAGATCGAGTTGGGCATTCTGCCTTTTGACCATGAAGTCCCCTGGAGTGTTTTAAATCAGCTGTGAAACACACTTAAAATGACTGACTGAATCATGCCCTATAGGAGCTAAAAATAGAATAATCTGGTTTCTGGGAAGTGGCAGAGTAAATAAAGAATAATAAAAGCTGTCACTCGTGCTGAGCTCTGTGCGCCTTGGTCTGCAGCAAGGCAGGATCCTGTGTGGTTTTATGATTAACACTTCTTAGTGTAGGTGTAACCATGAATTCAGATTGGAGGGGAAAGAATAAAAGAAGTGGCTGATGAACAAGTTCTAACAGCAGCTGGCTATTTTTGCTTGGTGCTGTTCTCCTTCTCTTCATGTAATTTCTGAGAGTCTGCCTCTGCTTTAACCATCAGGCTACTCAGTTATGAGTTGGTCTTACATTGCATGTGTAGGAATTCTCCTGAAATACGTGGAAAGTTGAATTTGTTCTGTGTCAGGGTTGTATGAGGAAGTTGGGAAAAATGCAACCCCAGATTTCAGTTTCCCTGTTGCAGAACAAGGATGGCTGGAGCATTGCCTGTCTCTGCTGCTGGGAATGGCCCTGGCACATGGCAGCTCCCAGAGGTGGCAGCAGACATCTGCTGTCCTGCATCCCTCAGATGTGCTCTTTCCTTGCTGATCTAAACATCATTGCTTTGGTCCATTTTACCTGATAAATTTAAAAATTCCTGTTCTGTCCCCTGCTTTCTTCCTGACCACTCCTGTCCTCAGTGCCCTTCTGAGCCTGAGCTGCTGCTAAATGGGAATTCCTCATCCCTCCCTGGGGCTGGGAGAGCGAGGGCTTTGAGCCCGACCTGCCTGGCTCCTGATCCAGCCTTAACTGCCTGGGTTAAACCCTCTCTGCAGGAAATGCTGCTGGGACAATCTGCAGTTCCCATTTCCTGGCAGGAGATGCAACATGACTGGCACATTCCTGGCCTGGCCACAGGGCCACGGTTGGAGCTGGGCTCTGCCTGCTCACTCTGTAACCTGGTGGTGCAGACAAAGGAAGAATTTCTTCCTGTAGCCCTCACTCTGTGGTTAAATCAATTCAATGGAAGCAGGAAAGCTTCAAATATCAGTTTTGAGGTCCCAGATCAGGAGTTGCTGTTTCATTTTGGTAATCTGGGTTTATTCAAAGTAAGTTCATTAAAGGAAAGCCAAGTTGAATCATTCTGAGACTGCTCAGCTTTTTCTTCTTATATCAATACTAAAGAGTCTCTAAAAAACTTAAATGTTAAACTAAATAATAAATTATAAACTATCAAAGTATTTTTAAATAAGGTATAGTAACTGTACTGGTAAAATTATCCAGTATTTCATTTAGCTGGGAAAAACAGAAGCCATAGAAATTGTGAATAAAAATGAACTTCTCTTTGTTTAGAGAGCTGGCTGCTCCAAACTCACTCTTTAGGAATAGAGGCCCTGCTCAATACTCATTCAAGTAATTCCTGGCTTGACCCAAGACAATTTTGTCATAAAATAGAACAAAGAGAATCTTCCTGCTTTAATTATTCATAAGCCATTTGCTCTGGCTGAGTGCAGTGAGATGTGATTGACCCTGAGAGGGAATAGTCTGGGGAGCTGGAAGTGCAAAATGAAAAGTTTATTTGATGTAACAGATTTTTAAATGGCAAATAGATGAGGGAGGGGAAAGTCTGTTTAAAAGGGTGGGGGGAAAAAGAAGTCTGTTAAGAAGGGACTGAAGATGGGAAAATGCTGAGTTCCCAGGAACGTTGCGTGGAAGCACAAACAGTGCAGCTCCATCTGGTGGTACAAAGCCCATGAAATGAGTGGTCAGTGCAGGGAAAAACGTGTGACAGAGCAGCCTGTGCTGGATTTGGCTGCAGTTCGTGTTCCTGCACATGGAACCCCTCCTTCCTGCGTCTCCAGGGTCCATTGACTGTGTTCAGATTTTTCCATAAGGCCTTACAAACAAAACAAGCTCTTCCCCATGTGAAATTTTGGAGGGATTTTCTTTCCCAGTGTTTTATGTAAAAACCTCAGCTGGTGAAGATGGAGAGGTTAAAAATGAGCCAGAGTTAACTGGAGCAGGAGCTCTTGGACAATTTTAAATCCAAGTCTTATTTAGAAAGAATTCCCTGCATTTCTCTCCAGCCCCTCTCCCCCAGTATGCCTGAACTCCCTCTCACATTTTTTGCCGCGCTCTGTCACAGCCCTGATGAGAATCCCTGATGGTTTCAGCCTCCCTCCTCTCCTTTAGGTAGGAATGGGGACCTGGAGTTTCTAATGAAGATATTTTGATTGGCAGGGTGCTCGTGCTGATCTCAGCCTGGTGCCCTGTGCTGTGGCAGGGAAGTCCCTCTGCAGTGGAAATTTGGATTTTGCTGTCACACACACTCCTGCTGCACCTGAGAGAACCATCACATCCATTCCAAACCCTCGTTTATAAAAGCAACCATATTTAAGATGTATGGAATTCTAATATTTAGGGTATTTTTTCTCTTTTGCACAATCAGGGTTGCTGTTGAGTGAGAAGCAGTAGGCAGCAGCAGCTCCTTTCCTACCCTGGCTGGTGCTTGGCAGGGTGAGTCATCCTGGAAAACACGTAACTGCATATATTTATCTCAACTTCCATTGATTTTTCACCAGAGTTCCTTATCTTTGCTTTACTGATTTACTTTCTGGGATTATTATAAGCAAAACTGAAAGGAGGTCCAATGGGAATAATCATGTCTGATCCTTGGCTCCCTGGAGCTGCTGCTCAGTCCAATGGGAAGAAGCAGACAGGATTTAGAGTGAATGGGAGGCAACATCTGACATTTAAAACTACTCAAGATTTGTAACTCTGAGTTATTTTGTTTTGTATTCTATTTCACACAGAAGGTGCTCAGGATTCCCTGTTAGTACCTGAGGGTCTTTCAGTTCACCTTGGGAAGCCAAAGTTCACCCCCACTTCTGCCAACAGGAAAAAAAGAAATTACAATGGATGATATTAGCTGGAGTTGAAGGCATCCCCCTCCTGGAATCACTGAAAATTCAGCCTCACACTGATTGGTGTTTTTCCTGTGTTTAAGAATTTAACAATTCCTTCCACCCCGAAAGCAACAAAAAGCAGGTGAGGAGCTGTGAGACCTTGAGCTCTTAAGAGCACTGGTTCCACCTTCCCTCTGGCCCCTCCAGGTTTTTTTTCAGAGCCCAGGAGCTGTTAACTGCTAAAATAGCTGCTGTTCCTTGCCTGGTGGGGATCTGAGCCTTGAATGAACAATAAGTATTCAGGGAGTGACAGCTCTGGGAGTGATGGACACCAGTTTGCACTAATGAGAGATCTGGGAGCTTTGCCAAGGATGACTGCATCACTTAATTGAACAATTCTATATTTCATCTGCCTCTTGCATCAGACGTGTGTTTAACCCACTGCATTCTGAAATCTTGGCAAATCTTGGCCCAGGTGACAGAGTTTGACAGGGAATGAGCTCTGAGTGAACTCTTAAGGAAATCCAGAGAGCCAAGAACCTTCAGCATGGAGGAAAAATGAATGAGATTCATTGGCCAGGCTGGTGTCTGTCAGTGGCAGCTCTAAAAAGTGATGTTGGAATTAAAAAATGATCCTTTTGAGCCGTTCTATCTCCCTCCCTCTTCCCAAGGCTTATTTCAATCAAGTGATAGCATCAGCTGTGGTGGCAGGAAATGGAGCAATTACAGATAGACCTCAAGGAACAGCTTATCAGAACTGAAGGTTAAACTTTCATAAGCAAAAGGATCATTCCTGTTCTTTGAAGCCTGTCACTGTTCTATCCACCAAGAGTAACTTAACCAGAAATACCAGATGGGAGCCAGGCAGCCTCTGACCTCAGCTCTGATCTGAAAGTGAAAGCTCCTCATCGAGTTGTAGAGCTTGAATTAACAGGGCTAATTTATCTTTCTCCACTAAAAAAAAAATAAATCCAAACTCTTGGGCCTGTTTTGTGGTGTGTCAGCTGTATTCACCTTTAGAGTCCAAATTATCCTGTCAGGTCTTGGCACTTGAACCAGCCCCATCAATTAAAATCTGGTGCATTCTGGATGGGAAACAGGCAGTTAAAGTTGGTGGTACCTCTGCCAAGAACTCCAAAACCCTGCTATCCTCGTGTTGGTTCTGAATAGGTGAACTTATTTATATACTATTCCTAGTGCCTCACTGTTTATATTTTGAATGGGAAACAGCAGCATTGGCAATATTTGCTTTTCCAGGGTGAGGTGGTTTGCAAAGAAGCCTCTTCACCTCAACCATTTTCTTTTATTTTTAAAGAAATCCAGTAATTGTTAAACCTGTGTGCCCATTTGAATCCCTTTGATAAAGCAATGCCTCAATGTCTGTCCAGCTAAAAAGGCAAAACCTCCCAAAGCATCTCATCACATTCCTGTAACTGTAATACATTTGGGGGTGAGCCAGAGACAGCACAAATACTCTTAATTTTACAGTTTATTCTCATAGAGATCATCTCAGGGGTTGTGTCTGGCTGAGTTTTCATGGGACATCCTCTGCAGTTTCAGCACAGGGAATTTCTAAGCCAGTTCCTCCTCCTCACTGCTGGTTTTTTGGGGGTGGTTGAGAGGATTTAATCCCGTGCTGTGTGGACACCCAGCCCTGTGGAGGGAGGCCAGACCATAAAATAATTGTCTGGGCTCTTTGAAAAAATTACATAACTGGGCAACTGCATCACATGGGAAAGCTCCTTGGATCTTTCCTCCTTCTCCCTCCTTTTCCATGTCACAAAGCCAGCAGCTTCCATCATTAATGCAGAGCTGTTCAGGGTCCAGTGGTGAAACAGTGCTGGTGAATTTAATTTGTGTCCCACCCTTGCAGGAGGGCTCGAATCCAGCCTGGGGATCCTGAGCAGAGCCTGTGCATTAAGCACTAACTCACAGCAATTATTTAGGAGCTTTCCTTGCTTGAGTGATCAGGTGCTGTGAGCATCAAATGCTGCTTTTCCTAGGCGTGTATGACATTTGGGGGCTGACTTCCAGCTTCTAGTCATAACTATGTAATTAACCATCGGCTTAATTACAGCAAAATAATTTGATTCCTGGTCACTTAGGTTGAAATTTTGGGTTCAGTGGGATGTTTGACAGAATGTGCTTGAATTTCCTGATTTTATAGAAGGAAACAAATATGAGGTGTGGGGAACAAGACCCTAAAGTTCATTAGCTGTGGATTTTGCCCTATGCTGGGACGTTTTTATTGACACAGAACAGATGCTGCTCATCAATAACCAATCAATAACTGCTGTATTTGACTCCTTTGGCAAGGCATCTTCTCGTGAGGAGCATGAAAACCGCACCAAATCCGCTGTGGTGCTGGATAATGGGACAAAATTCTCCTTTTTTTTTTCTGGAAAACATCTCTGTGAGAGAGAAAACCAGGATGTGGCTTCTGCTGCCACCTGGTGCTGGCGCCCAGTTTGGCCGGGGAACTGGTCCCAGTGATCCACGAGGCAAATGTAAGGGTCTTTCTCTTGCCCAAGGGCAAATGAGCCACCAAAATATAGGCTGGAAAAATATAGGATTAATTATGAATATATAAATATATATAATATAGGAATAAATGGACTCTATGGTACTGGGTCCAGTGGGTTTGTGGGGTGTGGAGTAGCTTAAAGCAAGTGCTGAGAGGCCACTTGGATGGAACACAGTGAGCAAGAACCATAATTTCCCCAATAAATTATTTGTAGCAGCAAAGATGCCCCCCCAGAGCACGTTGTATTTCAGTGGTTTGGGGATGGGCAGCTGTTCTTGTCAGGAAATAGTTACAGGCAGTATTTCTGTAAAACCTGCAAAGCACCTCCTGCCACATCCTTCTGGCCCTGTTAAGCTTCACAGGGTGAAATGCGAATTTTCTGCATTCATTTATAGACATGAAGTCTGATGAGAAGGAATCATTTCTTCTGTACTAATCAATCTTTACAGCCAATGTGTAAAGTAGTTGCAAACCCAATTTTTTTGTGTGTGTGTTCCAAACAGATCTAAAAATGACCTGCAGGGAATTGTCTGGGAAAGACAAAACTGAGCTGACCTGGCTGTGCTCTCACCGAGGTGGTGGGAACAGCGTTACTGAGCTCAGGGGAAAAGTTCATCTTTGGTGTTTAAAACCTCTGAGCTTGATTAAAACCTTCTGAGCTTAATTAAAACTCTGGGTGAAGAGCTTTGCCTGATGGCAGAAGCAGCAGAGGGCACTGCTGCCGTTCTTACAGCAGCTCCTCGCTGGTTTCCAGGGTTTCAGAGAAACACAGAACAGGCTCAGGTCATCGAGTCCAACTCCTGGCCCTGCACAGGACGCCCCAAGAAGCGTCCAGCTCTGTGTGGGGTTTGGAGCAGGGTTTGGAGCAGGGTTTAGGGCTGTGGTGAGCAGCCAGACTCAGGGTGTCCCTGCCCTGGGGACAGAGGAGTGACCCTGTGTGTGCCATGGCTTGAGCATCTCTGCCCTGAGGGGTGACTGCACATGACATGGACATGCCAGGGATGAAACCGAGCCTGAGGAATGTGTGAGCTCCTCGGGGATCCCCCAGCCCTGTTTTCCTGGGGCTGGGAGTTGGTCAGCCCACTCCCATTCCTGGGGCTGGGAGTTGGTCAGCCGCGGATTTGCAAACGTCACGTTGCTGACCTGGTTGCTGAGCGTTTTCTTTCACAACAGGAGGATGCTCAGGGACAAAACAGGAAGAGCAAACAGGATTCGGGATCAGCCTCAGTGCCTGGGAATCTGTGGATGGTGAGGGGGGAGCACTGCCAGCCCTGGGAATGATGCAAAGTTTGTTCTCCTGCAGTATAGGGAGAAATTGGAAATTGCAGGAAACTAAAAGGTGCCTGCTGGGTTCAGAAAAAGCAGAGTTTTTAAGGAAGAGGTAGTTAAGAAAGGCGAATGAGGTGAAGGCAGATTTGCTGGGAAAGGGCAATGTGCAAAGGTGTTATTTTGGATGGCACTTGGGTGATTTTTTGCAGTTTTTAAAAATATCTGCCTGGCCACAGAATTAGGAACATCATCCGTGAATGAAGAGGGAAGGTAAATGGGTGTCTGAGTGTAGTTAGTAACCATGAGAACAAACCAGTCCTACCAGAATAGGCTGGTACTTTTCTTTCTGGTGCTTTTTCTAACAAAATGTTTTGGGGAAAAGAGAAGCTTCACTGGGGGCCACGGTTACTCTCAGCTGCCTGTCTGAGGCAGCAGGACCAGTAATTTTACCCAGGCTATTGTACATGCAGGTGCAGAGCTCCTGAGTGTGTCATTCTTTCATCAGAAAAATTACCCTGCTCTTTTCTATGAAGAAAAAGGATCATTTAACTACAGTGCAGGATGTTCTTTTAATATGGGGTGTTAGGGAGGTATATTTCCTTTTGTGCAGAGGCAAAGGATATCTGCATCACCTTTCTGAGAATTAGAACAAAGGGGGTGAATGGGAAGGTTTTCAAATGCATCTGTGATCTGAGCATCTGCAAAATACAAGGGAGTTGAATACATGAAAAGAAGAAGTTAATAATGCTGGGCTATAGAGAATTCTGATGCAAATGAACCAGAAGTTGGCAGAGACCAGTCTCTTTTCATTTCTGTTTTTGACAGTCACAAGAGTGTGATGTAAGGCTCATATTCAGAATGAATCCTACCTTGTGCTGAAGCTTCTGGATTCCAGACTGATTTCCTCTGCATTTGTGTTGTTCTGATTATATCAACTGTTTTGCTGTTTCTATTTTCAGAAATAGATTTAATTTTTCCCTTTGCAGAGACTTTTCCCAAGCCTTAATTCTGTCTCTTCGAGTCCACGTGGTGTTGGCACTGGCCTTAGTTTGACTCTCCTCTTGGTGAAAAGCTCCATCTGATCCTCATCAGCAAATTGGATTCAGGCACTTACTTTTGAAGATCCTCCATCAAGATTTCAGGTTTCTCAACATGAAAACTGTTTTGTTTTGTTTTTTTTAAGTGTCCTGGTAATATCAAGTCACTGGTCAGAATTCTCTCTTGTGCTATCAAATGGCTCCCAGGGCAGCACAAGCCTGAAGGTCGAAGGAATAAAGAGCCTCAATTACAAGAGGATGAGCAGCTTTTTTAATCCCTGGACTGTTTTGTGGGGGGGTTTAACCACTGTTTAATACAAGGGTGGAGTGTTTGATAAACCAAGGCTGGTAACAGGGCGGAGTCACACAGTGAGGTGATCTCAGTGACTTTGCTGGTTGGGGACAACAAAGCTCTTGAACTTAAAACTGCAGAGTCTTAGTGCTGAGAAGAAATTTTTGGTAATGACCAAGCAGTAAATTGGCTCCCTGGTGGCTCTGAAAGCAGAAATTGGCCTTAACTCCTGGTGAGCTAACAAGGATCAGCCTCCCTGCAGGATGGATGTGTTTGCGGTGCCCCAAGGATTCTGGTACCTACTGAGCCTGCTGGTTTGGGGTGAGGTTTTGCTGTGGCAGCTTAGAAAAAAAGAATGAGCCCCCCACTACCTTTATTCCCTTTGGAACAAGAACATGGTATTTCACACCTGTACAGAGCCTGCAGTGATAATCCTTCCCCTTGCCAGTAACAAAAACGGGGTTTGGCCATTTCACTTTTCCTGTCACCTGTTGAGCTTGTGCCTGTTGCTATTTCAGCCCATTCCACGGCTGCCAGTGCCTGGTCACACGTGATAACAAAGAGGTATCCAGTGCAGAGGAACCATCTCACTCTTGCTGTCACTCCTCAAGCTGTTTTCAAAACCTGGGCAGTTATGAAAGCTGGTGACCCAACTTCCTCCCTTCTTACAGCAGGGTGTTTATCTCGCTGCTCGACTTGGGTGACTTCTGGCAAGGAAAGGCACCAGAACAACCAGTCCCCACCTATCAAGGGCCAACTGGTGGCTGGAGTGGCAATTCCAGTATCTTTGAGCAGTTTGTGATGCCGTTGGGGTGTGTTCAGGTGATAGAAATAAGCCCTTTTCCTTGAAATACTGAGAGCTGGAGCTCTGTGAGGGATTCTGACATCTCTCCTGTATCCCTGCCATAAATGCTGGGAGCACTGGTGGCTTGTGGGCAGGAAGCAACTGCAGTTCCCAGACCTCCCCAAAGCAAAGGTATTTTATAGGAAACCAAGAGGTTTTCCCCACAGTTCCCTTCAGCCTCTCCGCTCAGAATTGCAGACAACATTGACTTTGGCAGTGTGAAAGTTTAGCCTAGTAAAGGTTTAAGGGCTGTTTGACTTCAAAGGGATCCTACAGAAAAAAAAGAATTAATTCCTCTGGGCTGCACATCTCACTGGTAACTTGGTTTAAAATCCAGTGCTGCAGGACTGTGCTTGCAGAAGCATCTGGAAAACTGAAGCAACCAGAAGCTTTTAAATTTTCCAGTTCATCAAGCTGCTTTCCTAAAAAGAATCGAGAACCAAAGTCCCTCCTCAAAAGAATCACCAGTTTTCCTGGGAACAGTGAAATGGTATGATAAGTAAACCAGTTTTTACATTTATTTTTATTTACAAGTGGAAACCCATCCACTTCTGAACGCTTCTAGGGTGCATGCAACAACGCATTTCCTGTGTCAGGGAGATTACAGTCTTGACAAGGTTGATAAAGAGGAAAGTAATGGGGTTTATCTGTTTTAAAGGCAGAAAAGCACACTCCATTAGTCACTCAGGGAGACACAGAGCACCTCCCAAACACCCCAAGCTGAATCTCAAATCTCTCTCTCCTCCATGTCCTGCTTTGAAACAGGAGGTAAGTCCTGGCTGCATATTTTGATATTCCCCTTCATGTTAGACTTTTTCAAAATCTCTCCACTGCTCTCACCTAACTTTCCTTTCCTGGCTGCCAGCAGCTCCCAGTCCTACCTTGTCAGAGATGATCTGGGGATGGAGTTTGGGTATCAGGCCAACATTCCCTCGCTCATCTCAGATTTATTAACCCTTATGCAAGTCAATTAATGTAGTTCAGCCTCAAAATTGGGACATTTGACAATGACAATGACATTTACATAACGATTGGAGGTGTTGGTAATCAGCCTGAATAATGAAAAGCATTTCCCTGTCTTTGTGTCAGTGTGTGGCCATTGGGAAATAATTTATTTGTCACATTCACGTGCCACCATTTCCATCACAATTTAGGCTTTGTGGTACCTTTTTACTTCTTGTGATCCCTCAGGAATTCTGAGTCATCAGAGGCTGTTTGAAATTAAGGTTGAGAGGTAAGAACTATGTTCTTCAACCCTGCTAGATGTTAATAGAGACAATTTGCTAATTGCTTCCTGCTCACTGGAAATGCCTCTTGCTGGAAGGAGGTTTGGGGTGTAGGTGGAGGCTGAACAGAGCTGCTGTATCAGGCACATCTGTGCAAGTTGTCAAACAACAGCATTTTCGTGAAATTACCTTTTTTTGTTATTTCTAGGAACTGAGGGCCCCAGTAGGAAAAAAAAAAAAGCAGAACGTTTTTATGCTCATTTCTCAAGTGCCTGCCAACATTTCTCTTTGTTTTCTTCCCTGGAAGAAAGGAAGCACAACTTGGCTTAGAGTGTTGAGCTGCAGTGCTCTGCTCATGGTGTCAGGGAGGAGATGTTTAAAAGGGACCTAAAACTCTTGTGTTTCTCCTGTCACTTGCAGTCTGTGGAGGGAAGAGCTGTCACAGCCCGGGACACTCATTCCAACACCCAAGCAGAGCTCCCAAGGTCGCTGCTGAACTTGCCCAGCTCAGAGCTGCTGTTTTAACTGCAGCCCTTTTATAAATAGGACAGGCTCAGCTGCTTAGCAGTCTTATCTCCACCAATTACCAGGGATAAGAGCTCCTCGTGCTGCAGAGTTCAGGCCTCTTACAAAATGTTGAGCAACGGCAGGGAAGCTGCTGCGCTGTGGGAAGAACAACCTGGCCACTTGAAGGGTTTATTTTTGAGCAGCCAATGTAAATTGTCATGGCTGTAAGTGGGGATTTATCACTTTCACCCTGGTGAATTTGGAAATGTCCATCCCAAGAGCCAGCCTTGGTCAGTGAGTGGTGGCTGGCAGAGCTTCCGTGTCTGAGCATCTCTCCTGGGATGGTTTTTCACTTCAGGTTTCAGGGCAATGCTTTGACTCCCTAAAGCTGAATTCCTGCCTAGTGTCATGTTCTGGTGTCGCTTTACACTTTGAGAGTCCCTTTCAGCACATTAAAGACATTTGAGGCTCTGAGATATCATTAACCCCTCAGAGTGTGTATTGTTGCTTTAATTCCTTGCACACTGGCCTCTGGAATGAAAGACTAAAGAGAAATTTTGGTTCAAAATCCTGTACTTTCAAGAGTGGTGTAACATGGCCAGTGGTATTTTCCATACTATATATGCTATATATGTAGCATGCTATTCCATGCTATATATGTAGCAACTGCTTCCTCTTTTTCAAGTTTGTTTTGGCCTTTACTGACCATCAGTTATTTACAGCTCCCTGGTTACCCCAAAACAAATTACTACATAAAGGAAGGAGAAAAAAAAAACCCCAGGTGCCATATTCTCATGTGGTGTAACTTGCTCTTAGTGTGTGGGTTTATCCTGGTATGATTTATCCAGCGAGCTTCATGCGTGAGTGTGGCCTCTTTAAAAACAGAAGATGCAATTCTGAAATTACAAAACCTGATGGGTTTGGTAACTGAAGAATTGTTTTCTTGCTGGCATCCATCCACGGGCTTGATCCTACCTCTGCTGAAGTTGTGACAAAGCTCCTGGTGATTTTGAGGTACCAAAACCTTTGGGGTTTTTTCAGTTCAAGTACAGACTGGAAAATGTTTTTTTTTACATTTCACCACTTGATGTCTGTACTTGAGATGGGGTGATCCTCGCAAAGTGGTGTGAGCTGTCACACAGTTTTTTGTCAGAAAGGGCATTTACCCGATGATGAAAGGCCCGATTAAGGTAAAAGTTCGTGACAGGTATTGTAGGGAGATGTGAGCAGGGTGTGAGGGAAGCCTGTGCCAAGAGCCACACCCTTGGCAAAAGGCGGGGTGTGAGCTGGAAGGCAAAAGGCAGCTGGAGAGGAGGGGATGGTGCAGTCTGTGCCTGAGCTGAGAGGGCACGGTGGAGGTGAGATGGTTGGGGACATGGGATGGGGGGAACTGGGGTAGTTGGAGGGATGGGATGGTTGGAGAGTGGGAGGTGGGATGGTGAGAGGTGGGATGGCTGGAGGGATGGGGAGAGGTGGGATGGCTGGAGGGATGGGATGATCGGAGGTGTGATGGTTCAGGGGTGTAGGGTGGTGGCCGGACGTGTGAGATGGCAGGAATTTGGAGGTGTGATGGTGTGAGATGGCCGGAGGTGTGGGATGGTTGGAATTTGGAGGTGTAGGATGGTGTGGGAAGTGTGGGCTGGTGTGAGGGGTGAGGGATGGCTGGAGGTGTGGGATGGTTGGAATTTGGGGGTGTAGGATGGTGTGGGAAGTGTGGGCTGGTGTGAGGGGTGAGGGATGGCTGAAATTTGGAGGTGTGGGGTGGTGTGAGGGCTGGTGTGAGGGGTGTGGGCTGGCTGGAATTTGGAGGTGTTAGGGTGGCGTGAGGGGTGAGGGATGGCTGGAATTTGGAGGTGTTAGGGTGGTGTGAGGGGTGAGGGATGGCTGAAATTTGGAGGTGTTAGGGTGGTGTGAGGGGTGAGGGCTGGCTGGAATTTGGAGGTGTTAGGGTGGTGTGAGGGGTGAGGGATGGCTGAAATTTGGAGATGTTAGGGTGGCGTGAGGGCTGGTGTGAGGGGTGTGGGCTGGCCGGCCGTGTCCGATGCTCATGTCCCCCACTGCCACCTCTAAGGCGGCTATAACCCCATGCGATGCCGGCCACTCAGGCGGCCGCTACACACACACAGCCCACCCAGCTCCCCCGCGCCTACCCCGCGGCTAATTACTGCTAATTAGCGCTAATCACCCCGCGGGCCGGCGACGGCCCCGCGCAGCCGCAGCGGCCGCGCCTGCGCGCCGGGCCCGCGGCCGAACCGCGCCTGCGCGGGGTTGGCGGGGAGGGGACGATGGAGGAGCGCAGGGCCCGCCGGCCCCGCGCCCCTCACAGCGCCCGCCGCCGCCAGCGCCGCCAGCACCGCCGCGGGGCTCGGCCCTGAGGGACGCCGTGAGTCCGGGCGCGGGGGAGCCGCGCAGGGCAGCCCGCGGGGCAGCGCGGCCCTTAGGGGGGAGCGGTGCGGGTGTCTGCGGTGCGCGTGTGTGTCTGCGGTGCGCGTGTGTGTCTGCGGTGCGCGTCCCTCTGTCCCCCTCAGTGCATGTTCCTCTGTACCCCCCGCTGCCCGTCCCCGGTGCGTGTCCCTGTGTCCCCTGCCAGGTCCCTGTCCCTGCTGGAGCCGCCGTCCCGAGTACCCGCATTCCCGCACCCCGGTCCCTCCGAGGGCTCCGGGCTGGCTCCGGCAGAGCCCGGGGTGATCCCCGTGGGCAGCCCCGAGGCCGGACAGCTCTTCCCGCAGGGATGGATAACGGGCCAGCCCCGCTGTTTGCCCCCCCGAGGGTCCGGCCGTGGGTTTGGGGGGTTCGTGCCCCGTCCGTGTTGGGGTTCCGGAGAGGAAGGGTTAACAGATGGGCTTGTGTTGGCCTGGGCCGTGCACACGTGATGGTCAAACTGCCTGGTTTTTGGTGGAAATAGCATTGGGATGTGTAATCAAAACCTAAAATTGCCGCTGCTGTCAGACTGCTGGGTTTTAATAGGGGTTTTGGTTTTCTGCAGGCACGCTGGAATATGAAGCTCTAAACTGAACCAAGATTTGTCTGTCTGATGGAGTTGTTCCTTCTTTTTTGTGTGTGTGAGATTTAGGGGTTTAGTGACTTCGGGCTGGAGTCGTAGGCATGTAACCTCTGCTGGAGTGCTTTATTCAGCAAAACACAACAAAAGAAAGCTCCACAGAGCAGAGTGATCAAGCACGCAGTGCTCTGTAGCAATGGGACGAGAAGTACAGCTTTGGATAGAACATTGTCCTATTATGTTCCAAGAGAAAGTCAATAATAAAGTACAAAATGAGTTTTGAATTACTGATATAATTTCTAAGAAAGCAGTACAAATGCTGCAGCCTTGGAGGGGGTTATAGCACTGCGAGGACTTGGTCAGGATGGACCCTGCAGTAATCCTTTAACCAGGATGATTTAGGGCAGGGCATTTAACAGGAAAAGTTTATTATGAAAGAGCAGCTTACAAGCATGGTCGTTATAAAATAAAATTAAATCAAATCCCTTGGTGATTTGCAGCCTTGCAGTTACTTTGAGGGATGTCATGGGGTTGTATAAAGGTGGTTTGATGAAACCTTGGGAAGTTCTGGTTCAGGGGAACATTCAGTGACATTAAAAATGGGAAACTACAATAAAACTGGAGTTGGATATGTGTTAAGAGGTGATTCACCTGGCTGCTGTCTCACCATCACAGATATTTATTGCTAGATGTTGACACTTCCTCACTTGTCCTTCTTTCTGCAGTGCTGGACATTTAAATACTTGTTTTTCTCGTGTTTTTGCTTTGGACATGATTTAAAACAGAGCAGCCTTTTCATTAGTTTGTTACCATGTGCTTAAAAGTTTTTTGGATGCAATCCTGGAAGCTGTTCAGTGGCAGTTTTGTCTTATGTCAAGTCTGCTTATTCAATAAAGGTCTTGTGAGGGAATGTTAATTAAACAGTACATGGTGTAAGCTGTAGTTAAAACATCCTGAATTGGAAAGTATTACATGGAGGGAATATCAAGTTCTTAGGCTGTATTTAGTAGGTCTGTACACTTCTTACTTCCAGTTTTGTGCTAATCTGATTTTCTTTACTGTCAGCATCTGTCAGATGAACATTCTTCAGTCAAAGTCACATGGAAACACATCTTGCTTATTACATAAATAATTTTTCTCTGCCTCCCTTGCTCAACTAATGGGCACAAAAATTTGATATCAAGCTCGAATTGTCTATAAATAAAGGTACATTTTGCTAATCTTAGCTGGACAGAATTGCAAGTCTGTTGCAATGGCTGTTTCCCAAGCTGTGGTTACAAGTGACACCGAGATGAGTAACCCCCAGCTAAACATTGATACCTTTCAAGGGCAGGATGCTATAAATCATTAATGGCTGGCAGTAATTGCACCTCTTTGTAGTGGTGCTCTCCTCCGGTAAGCCTAAGCTACAGCAGGAGCAAAAGCACTTTCTAATTTGATTAGGTAGTGGTGCTGTCTAATTTAGTAATGAGTCTAAAATTACAGCTGCATTTCGTTGATGGTTTTGTTGGGGTTCTGGGGAAATGATGGGGTTTGCCATTCTCTGGGGACTTTCCCCCCAGCTGTCCTCATCGTGTGATGATTTCTCAGAGCCACAGTCCATTTTTAATGGTTGCACCAATGTTTGGTTCCTCTCTCTGCAGGATGAGGTGGGAACTTCATCCAAAGTGATGCAGCTGTTGGAAAAAACATCTGCAAATTTTTACTGAACCAACTTCCCCCCCCCTCCAGTGTTGTAATCAACTGACTTGAGGAATGTGCTGTCCCTCTGGGCTGCACTCACATGGATACTATTTGTTTATGGTTTAGTGTTTGTTCATACACTGAAAGTTGGTTGCTATTTTTATTCTGATAAGGCTTCTTCTCTACTTGCTTCAAGTAATGGTGAGAACCTCCCCACAAGATCTCTAGAATTTTTACAGTTATTTCAAGTTTGGGGTTTGTTTTGGGTTTGGGTTTTGTTGTTTGGTTGTTTTGTTGTTTTTTTTTTACTTCTGCAGAGCTGTGCTCTAACCAGCTGTTTATCTTCCATTTGTGCTGGTTGTTCGTGGAACTGAAATGCTGCACATTTGTCCTTATTTTGTCCTGTTTGTTTTGGATCATCCCTCCAGTTTGTCAAAAATGAGTTAAGGACTTAGGTATTGTCCTCCAGCTTGTTTTTGTCTCTCCTCAGCTTGATATTAACCTCTTTTTTTTGCAAAAGCTGAGCCTTATTAAGGTTCTGTTGCATTATCTGACAGGTTTTTGTTGGTTTGTTTTTTGTTTTGTTTGGGTTTTTTTGCTCTTATTCTATTTCATCTGTTCAATATATGTATCACCTCATAGGAGGCTTTATCACTTTTCCTGAGCCTTGAATCCTTGGCACATATTTAAAGCTTTTCTTTCTTTTCAATATCTATAAGAAATTAATTTTATCTCTTATGTAACTGAAGACACGAATCTGTGCTGGTCTTGAAACAACTTTGTACTGAGCCTCTTCTCAGTCTGGGAACACCCTGGTCATTTTTAATTCCAGGAACTTCTGATTACCTTGAAGAACTTCCCAGATTCTTTGGAGAGGTCTTTATTAGTGTGGGTGAACTCATGTTTAGTCTAACATGCTCCTCCAGATTTTCTTGCAGGCACTTTAATTGCTGAAAAAGAATTGTAAAAACCACTGTGGGGGCCCTGGGAAAACTCCACCCTGGTCAGCAGTGCTGACCACAGAGCAGGAGCTGCAGAAGGCAGGGAAATGGCTCAGAGCACCAGCTCATCTCAGCAGCAACGCTCATCTTCTGCACAATTCCAGGAGTTTCTTGATGTTAAGCACAACTCCAGTAATTTTTTGATGTTCTGCATGTTGAGAGAAGAGGGATTATGTTAGCAAAGCTTCTGTTTTTCTGAGCCAGCTGCAGCCATAACTCAAATTGAAAGGAAAGCTCCGTTACCTTGGCGGATACTGAGATTTTTGCCTCTCCCTCTCCACCGCAGGGATTGAATTTCTCTCTGGCTGAGGTTCCTTCAGCTCCAGCATGGAGATGAGTCGGGAGAAGCTGTGTGCCAGCAAGGCTGACGGGAGCTCAGACTCTGCCTACCACTGCTCCGCGTGTCACGGCGATGAGGAGTGGGGCAGCACCAGCCGGGGCCGAGCCAAGTCACGGAGTTTGTCGGCTTCACCAGCCCTTGGAAGCACCAAAGAATTCAGGTGAGGCCCCTCCTTCTTCTCCTTGTTGCTAAAATATATGAAGTTAACTAGATTTTAATGTGTTTTTTTTTTTTAATATGGTCATGAGGGATTCTTAAAATGCGCCTCGGAGGTTCAAAGCAAAGGCAGGGAGTTAAAGGTGGGGTGTTGACTAAGAGCAGACTCAGAATCAAAGCTTCATGGCTTGTCAAAGCAGGTGTCTGCAGAGCTCAAGTCTCCAAAAAATAATCAGCCAACAGTAGAAACAATTCTTCAGACTTCTACAAAAGCTCAAGCCAGAGCTTTAGTGCTGTGTGTTGAAAACCTGTGTGTTAGGTCACGTATGAGGCAGCAAAAAGTTGTGTTTGCAGTTTCAGAGCAGTGAGAAACACCCATTTTTTTTTGGACCAAAGTTCTGATCTCATTGCAAGGCTCCTGTCATGTGGGCAGGGTGGGTAGAACTTTTGATTTGGTGATCTTTGGACCCGCTGTAAATATTGAACAGCGGGCAGGGGCAGCGCCGTGTCTTGTTCTTGTGGGAGACACAGCAGGACTTCACCTTCCTTGTGCTGGGACTGTCCCTAAAGCATGGGCAGAGCCACGAGGGAGCTGCTCAGCAGATGAAATTTCTGTTCAGAGCTCCTGCTTTGCTGGTAGGAATGTTCTTGGGAGGCAAGAGCACACACGGGTGAGGCTGAAGAGCACAGGGGGTGGCTTTGTGGTGAAGGGAGGCAAACTAAAAGCCTTGAAAGGTTAGGAGAAGAACTGCTCTGTGTTTGTAGTTCAGTGTATTTGATGCTTCTGGGAAGTGTTTTCTGAGGGCTGTGCTCTGTGGTAGCTCTGGTGATGGGTGTATGGTCAAAATGTAAGACTTGATATTTAAATTGTGCTGTAAAACCAGTGGTTTTCTCTTCTCTACTCAAACCTTTCAGTCAATATGCATAGAAGACCATGTGGTCTAAATTTTGTGTATTATTTCCTAGCTAAACAGCTGCTTTTTCAACCAGAAGGGCTCTGTCTGTTGTGGGTTTGAATCAGGGTAATTGCTTCTGAGATTTTCCTTCATTAGGATTATTGTTCTGCAGCCTTTCACTGGCTGTCTTCACTTCAGGGCTAAATTGTCTCAAGGCATTTTGCAGGCTGTCAGGAAGTGCTGCTCTCAGGCTTCCTCTGTGGTGTTCAGCTCCAGGTAGCTGCCCAGCTGCTGGGAACTGATAAGTATATTTCCCTAAAAGATGAATAATTTCCAGGGCACTGCTGCTCCTTCTCAGCAAAGGCAGCCTGACTACGAATAACTTGAAATTCTGTTCACTCAAGCACTTCATTGAGCACTAATAAAAACCAAGTGAAATCTCAGGGAAAATTTACACCAGTTATTAAATAGGGCTTGCAGAGGAAACTTTTGGAATGTCACGAAGGTCAGACGTGGATATTTGATGCCTCACATGGGAACAGAATTTGGCCAATTATTGGGAGTGGCATCAAATAATGACCAGTGTTGGGAGAAAGCAAAAATTACAGTTATCTGGAATGAAGCAAGAAGTGGGAGGGGGTGCTGCCAGGGTGTTACTTAACCATCCTAATGCCAAGGGTAATTGTTCACAAGCAGATATTTATCAGCCCTTTGCCCATATTGACACATTAATCTCTTGTTATGTCGGTTCTTGCTCATTTTTCTGTTTTAATATGAATAAGGTAAACTATAAAACACTTAGTAATGCTCTCATCTGACTTGGTCAGTTATGCCTGGACTTACAGATGGAAATTATTCTGGTTTTGTTACTGGAATTCAAATCTTAGGCTGGCATATTTTATTAGGCAAGGAACAAATAAGATGTTGCTGTTGTTCCTTAATTATATGTTTAACCTGTGATCTGGTTTTGATTTTTATTAAATTTCTGAGGGTTTTTTTAGCCCTAGGAGTGAGTCATCAGGCTGGTCTGAGCTGCTTTGTAACACACAATAAAAGGCACCAGCAGCGATGATTGTTACAAGCAAGATGTGATTGAATTAAGCCCAGGAAAGAAATGTTTTCCCCTTCTTTGTAATGGAATAATTCTAATAGCAGTCACATAATGTTTCAACAGTTCCATGACTTGAGCAAGTTTTGCTCTCAGTTCCAGCTTTGCTGGAGGAGTTTGGGAGGGGAGTGAGGCAGAAGAGTTCTGCCTTTCTCCAGATAATCTCATCCTGGAGCCAGGAATAACCCTGTGTCCTGGTGGATTGAATTTTGAGGATGAATGACACCTCAGAACCCCTGTTTATGTGAAGACAAAGACCTTATTAGAGAAATAAATGGGGGGAAATAGCAGTTTCTTTTCAGCCTGTTCAAAATTGCAGCCTGATACTGCAGATACAAATCTCCATGTGCCTCAGAGTTGAAGAATTTGTTTGATTGATTTGTTAAGGGTGTTTCAATGATGGAGACACACATCACTGTGACTTGACCATGCCAAAAACATCTGAAGTTGTTGGAGAGCTCCTTGTAAATGTTGTTCAAGTCACACACTGGGAAACCCAGTGTCTGTACATTACTGCCCTCAGTGAGGGGAAGAGCACTCACTGAGCTGTTTCAGCTGTATTTATACCAGGTTCAGTCATTCTAAAAAATGTGCTTTTGGATAAGGTGTAGTGCTTTGAGAAACACAGAATAAAAGTGTTGTTCCTGTGCCTGCAGCAGTGAAACTGGTGTCCCTTAGGAACTGATGCAGCCATTGGAAATGTGAGAGCTAATCTGTGAAATTACCCTGCCTGGGAAGCACTCACATAGGTTTAAGAATGCACTTTGCCCTGTATTGCTTTTGTGCAGCTGGTTCAAAGGAGGTCTTGGTGTTTGAGCAGGCAGACAGACCCAGTTTGTCACCACATCTCTCTTACTCAGTGATTATTTTCTCTGCCTTCAGGAGAACACGTTCCTTGCACGGACCATGCCCAGTGACCACGTTTGGACCAAAGGCCTGCATGCTGCAGAATCCTAAAACGATTATGTGAGTACTCATCCCACCAGTGGCACTGTGCTCCTTCTGTGACCAAGAAAACCACTTTGCTTTTCCACTTTTTTCACCCCCTAATCAGCCCTGTTTGTATTTTACCTGATATTTCGAGGTTTTCATGTTGATTGCCATCCAGGGCACAGCTTTGCCAAGTTGGCGTGGTCTGCAATCCATAGTTTGGTGTGTAAAAGGCAACTCTCATATTTCCAACTCAATAAAAATTCTTCTGGGCACCACAAGGGGAGGAAGAGGAACTGTTCTGTGTGCTGTGAAATCTGAGGGAAGCCTTCTCCCTCCCTTGGTGATGTTTGAATTTGTACTTTGTATTTTTGTGTTTGGTCTCTGGCACTTTCAGTTAGAGCAAGTTTGCTTTTAGGCTGTTGGTAAATGTGGAAATAAGGGCTGGTTTCTGCTTAGTGGGCAAATAAACATTTTAATTTTGTAGGTTGGGTGGCATAAAGTGTTGCTTTCTACACCAGGTGTTATATACTTAACAAATGGGGTCTTGACTTGGCCAGGTGAGGAATTTCAGGGTTTAACCAAGGTAGTGGTCCCTATTTTTGGGGGGCCCTGGCACAGAGAAGCTGTGGCTGCCTCACTTGGAAGTGTCCAAGATCAGGTTGAATGTGGCTTGGAGCCATCTGAGATGGTTGAAGGTGAGACTGGATGGGCTTTAAGGCCCTTCCAACGCAAACCATTCTGTGATTTTTGCCCCTTGAAAAAAGTTTTATTTAATTGCTCTTCCAGTTAACTATAAGATGTTGCAGTCAACATTTATTTGCTTAAATATCTACCTCTGTAGACTGTAACCTTCTTGGTGATAGGCATTCCTTTCCTGGAAAAGTGTAACACAAATCCCTCCCTTTGGCAGCTCAGAGCTTCCTCATTCTCCCCTGGGGCTGTAAAGAGCCCTGGGGTGCTGCAATGCAGCTGAAAGCCAGCCCAGATTGTGTTTACCCACCTGACCTGGGGAATTGCTCCTCCCAGGGGCTGGCCCAGGCCAGGGATATAAGGACAGGGACAGGATTGTGCAAGGGAAAAGCTTGAGCAGGCAGGGCTGAGAGCAGAGCTGCCCCCAGGCTGCTGAAGGCAAGGGCTGTTTGAAAAGGAAGTTGTACATTTCTTTTACTGCAGACGAGGTTTTGTGGGTTTGAAAAACAAGCAAAACCTTGTTGATGTTTCTTCCCCTCTGCCGTGGGTTATTTTGTTAAACTCTCCTCACTGCAGGGATTATTTTTAACAGAAAATCAGAGTTTTTATGTGCAGGCTGAAGTTAGAGAAGGCTGGGTGTCTCTTAATACATCCAGCAGCTCTAGAACTTGCAAACCTGCTTTTTGGTGAGCAGATGAATTGAATGAATTCTCAGTGAAAAAAGGATCAGGGGCTTGTGCTCTTGAGAGAAGGGGAAATCAAATACCTGTTTATTTTTCTTGAAATGGGATTTTCTTTGTGAAACCTTGCCTCGAAGATCTGGAATACAAATTCTACACAGGATTTTTTGTGAAGCCTCACAAGTCTTTATTGGAACTGATTGAAATCTTCAGCAGAAGAAAAAAACATTTTTCAGGGAGAAATGTATTCTTCTGAGGTTGCAGTTATTAATAAGTGATAAAAGCCTCAGCTTTTTATTTTATTTGGAGCTGTTGCATTTGCCTGAGCCCTGGACAGGAACATGAAGATCTTAAAGCAAGTTATGAATAATTTTTCATTCAGTAGAAGTGGATGGAATTGGTGAGTACAGCTGAACCAGGCAGACTGGCTTTTGTTTGAATGAAGTTGGTGCTGGTTGTGGGTTTATTCAGTGCTGCAATCCCTAGTTCTTGTCAGCATTATTGATATTAGAGCCCTGCATTAACCTTTAGCTTCTGCTGTGTTTGTATCTCAAATGTGAGCCCTGAAATAAAATGAATTTTAAATTTACATTAAGCTGTTTGACTTAGAGTTTTGGATGGGGAAAAAAATTATGCTGTGACTTTTTCAGATCCTCTAATTCAGTGTTTCTCCTTTGAGTCAGCACTAAGACAAGAGGAAACCAGCACTGTGGTGTCAGACAGTTGAGGAACTTGATCTGAGAGGTTTTGTGGTGCTTCTGTTCAGGTCCCTCTTGGCACAGGTCATTCACAGGGCAGCAGGAACCAGAGTTATTAATTCTTGGTTATCACCTGCACGTAGTAAAGCTCAGAAACATCACTGCAATGTGAATTACTGCCTTTCCTTGCCTGGTGTGTAGGGCTGTGTGTTCCCCATACTGGAGGATGTGTTTTTACCAGGTCAGAAAAGTGTCAGATGCAAATGTGGTGATGTTTGGGGATTTTTTTGTCCCCCAGGCACATTCAGGATCCAGCAAGCCAGCGGTTGACATGGAACAAACCTCCCAAGAGTGTCCTTGTGATTAAGAAGATCCGTGATGCCAGTCTGCTGCAGCCCTTCAAAGAGCTCTGTGTGTACCTCACTGAGGTGAGGAAATACAAATTACACCTCAGCTCTCTCCAGCTGCTCATTCTGTGCAGAATTTGTGCAGACAAGTCTTTATACCAGCTGCCACTGGGTGTACTAAAATTTGTTGCAGAAGTTAAGATCAATATGAAACTTAAAACTAAAACTATTAAAGTAAAAACTTCCATTCTGTTTGCAGTTCTAAATTACAGGAATGGGATATAAAAAGCTTAAACCTCCAAGCCTTGAGCAAACACAGAATGTTGCTCTATCATGTAATCTATATGCCAGGCTTTAATTTCTTAAATGGTTTGTGCATGCTGTAAAATTCTCATTAGGATCAGACCACACATTAAAAACAACCAGCAGATGCAGAACACTACTCTAAATATTATTTCTAGGTCTTAAATTAATGGAAATTATGGAGAGAGTCAAGTGTGTTGTTAGGTCCCTCACAAGGTTATTTTCTCTCTCTTCAGGAGAACAATATGATAGTGTATGTAGAAAAGAAAGTGTTGGAAGACCCTGCTATAGCTAATGATGAGAATTTTGGACCAGTGAAGAAGAAATTTTGCACCTTCAGAGAAGGTATGGAAATGAGTTCTTGAAAGGACAGTTGGAGTGGATTTTTTTTTTTATCTTGGTGTTTTCTTAGTTGTTGTAAATTTGTAAAACTTTGGTGTCTTTTGCAGACAGTTGTTGTTACATCCTAGTTGTGCTTTTTTATATATTTGTGAAGGAATGTTTGCATGCTTCAATTTGTAATTTTTCTTCTTTTTTTTTTTTTTTTTTGTTAGGAAATTAAGATTTTGGATACAATTTAATTCAAAACTTTTTATTTCAATGTTGCTCCTAGACTATGATGATATCTCCAATCAGATAGACTTTATCATATGCCTGGGAGGAGATGGGACCTTACTTTATGCTTCCTCACTTTTCCAGGTTGGTTTTGATGGGAAATAGACCCATAAACTTTTGCTTTTGGAAGTATTTAAAAATGTTCCCCCCCTCTTTGTTGCTGAGTTCAGCTTTTGTCTTTTGTTCCTCATTCCCTCTTTTTTACTTACGTGAAAAGAATGTCAAATGTGTTGTTTTTTATTAAGCACAGTTGAAGTTTCATCAATAGTCACAATATTTACAGGCAAATAGTTGAAGTATGGATTGCTTTGACTGAGTAGCTTTAAAATTCTTTTTTTTATTGATAGGGTAGTGTACCTCCAGTTATGGCTTTTCATCTGGGATCCCTTGGATTTCTTACTCCATTTAATTTTGAGAATTTTCAGTCCCAAGTCACTCAGGTTATAGAAGGTAAATTTAAGGGGACAAGGTGTGGTGTTTGTTTGTTACTTTTTCTTAATCAACTCTTTTAGGTTGGCCCTTAAGCTTTGAAAGTTGAGAAATGTATCTGAAATTAAGAGAAATCTTAAATTATCAGAAACTTATCTTAAATTAACAGAAGCTGTGCATTGCATTGACCCATCCAGTGCTGCTCTCTGTACTGCTCTGTAAAGGAAAAGGGCTAAGAAATAATTTTATGGAGTAAATAAGTGTAAGATAATGTAGAATTTATGGTAAATGGCAACTAAGCATAGAAATAAAGTGCAGTGTTTAAATACTGAGAAGTCAGGGAAATAAAATATTTGAGGAAATAAATTCTTTGTTTCTTCAACATGAGGTTATTTGAGTTGCATCCAAAATAGATTCCTGAAAAGATGTATAAAACTCTCACTAGAATGTTGTTTTAATACATGTTTCTAATGCTTTATGTTTCTTTAAGCTTAGCTTTTTGTCTTACTGAAGGTCTCATGAGCCCAAACAGTGTTTTCCCATATTTTCCCATTTTAATCATGTCTATATAAAATTTAAATTTTCTTTTTGCATAATGAGAAAAGTGGGAAGGAACTGGCTTGAAATTTGACTTTGATTTTTTTGCTCGTTGCTCCTAAAAATCAGTTTTGAGCTTCAGCCAAGTGTAGCCAATTACGTTGTGAATGAACCTGGGAATGTTGAAAGCTCAGGGATAGATGGATGGCATTTCAGAGAGTGCGTTAGTCATTGCTGGGGTTATTTCCTGTGCCAGCACTCTCATTTTTGTGTCTTTTCCCTGTGTCTCCCCTGCAGGCAATGCAGCCCTCGTTCTCCGGAGCAGGCTCAAGGTGAAGGTGGTGAAGGAGCACAGGGAGAAAACCACAGTGCAGAATGGGATAGAGGAAAATGGAGTCGTGTCTGCAAGCCTGGAGAAAGAAGTGGGCAAGCAAATTATGCAATATCAGGTCAGAGGGCAAAACAAGCCAAAAGAACCAATCTGTTGTTTGTAATTTGTATTTGTTTCATTGAAACCCTCTCCCAGCAGTGTGGGGCTGGTCCTTGCTGCTCCAACTCAGCATGTGCTCTAAATGCTGAGGAACTGCTGCACACATTTCTTTTGTGCAGTGAGAAGTGCTAATCTCAGACTTTGCTGTAGAAATAATTTCACAGATTTTTTTAGGCTGGAAAATATCTCCAAAATGAGTCCAGCCTTCCTTCTATTTTGAAAACAAAGCAGTAGCTCTAGAGTCAGACACACCAAACATTTTTATAAATGAGAAGAAAAACCCTGCATGTTGTTAGTGACCAGCTCCTGGGACTAATTCTTAACATCTCAAAACTTCAGGTGGCACTCAGTAGGACAGAAATGTAAAGACACTTTAATTTGCAGTTACTAAATCAGCAGGAATTTTTAGGAGATCTGCAAAGCATGTTCTGTTTTTGACATTTTTCATTGCCAAGACAGCAGCAGCAGAGTGGGGTAATGTTTGGTGTCGTGGCAGGTCCTCAATGAAGTTGTGGTGGATCGTGGCCCTTCCTCCTACCTGTCCAACGTGGATGTGTTTCTGGATGGGCACCTGATAACCACAGTGCAAGGAGATGGTGAGTGCTGCTGGAGCTGTCCCAGCTCAGGGCCAGGCTGCTGGGCTTTCCTGGAGGATTTTCTCTCATGGAAACAGAGCTCCAGTTCACTGCTGACAGCAAACATGAGTGTGCAAAGAATGGGTGTGTTCGTTCCCACAGTGAAGCTTTAAGTGCTGAAAGATTTTGTTTATGGGCATGCAAGGGCAAGTAGCTCTTTTTTTGGGTATTATATTTCAGGTTAAGGGTAAGAAATAGCTCAGAAAAGATTGGCCTGGATATCTGGGATTTGCTGAAGGCAAACGATCTCAACTCATGAATGACAGGGGTTAATCTTTAAAGCTCTTACCCTTAAAGAAAAAAAATGAAAGTCACTCTTACAAAATTGTGTAACCTGAGTTTGTGCAACTTCTGAAACCACGTGGCAGGGTCAGGGGGGGAGTTTCTCACTTTGTGTGTGTTGGGCTGCAGTAGAGCTGTGAAATCCAACAGGAGAGGTTCACTTGCCTAGCATGGGATGTGTTGGTGTCCCCCAGAACAATCAATCCCTGAGTTTTAGAGCTGCTGGCAGTGCCCTGTTTGCTGTCCCCAAAGTGAAGGTGGGATGTGTTGGTGTCCCCCAGAACAACCAATCCCTGGTTTTTAGAGCTGCTGGCAGTGCCCTGTTTGCTGTCCCCAAAGTGAGGGTGGGATGTGTTGGTGTCCCCCAGAACAATCCCTGGTTTTTACAACTGATGTTCCTGTCCTGTTGCTATCCCCAGTGAGGGTGGGATTTGGTGCTGATGTTCCTGTCCTGTTTGCTGTCCCCAGTGAGGGTGGGATTTGGTGCTGATGTTCCTGTCCTGTTGCTATCGCCAGTGAGGGTGCGAATTGGTGCTGATGTTCCTGTCCTGTTGTTATCCCCAGTGAGGGTGGGATTTGGTGCTGATGTTCCTGTCCTGTTTGCTGTCCCCAGAGGGGAGGGTGGGATTTGGTGCTGATGTTCCTGTCCTGTTTGCTGTCCCCAGTGAGGGTGGGATTTGGTGCTGATGTTCCTGTCCTGTTGCTGTCCCCAGAGGCAGGGTGGGATTTGGTGCTGATGTTCCTGTCCTGTTTGCTGTCCCCAGTGAGGGTGGGATTTGGTGCTGATGTTCCTGTCCTGTTGCTATCCCCAGTGAGGGTGGGGTTGGTGCTGATGTTCCTGTCCTGTTTGCTGTCCCCAGTGAGGGTGGGATTTGGTGCTGATGTTCCTGTCCTGTTGCTGTCCCCAGAGGGAGGGTGGGATTTGGTGCTGATGTTCCTGTCCTGTTGCTGTCCCCAGAGGGAGGGTGGGATTTGGTGCTGATGTTCCTGTCCTGTTGCTGTCCCCAGAGGGAGGGTGGGATTTGGTGCTGATGTTCCTGTCCTGTTGCTGTCCCCAGAGGCAGGATGGGGTTTGGTGCTGATGTTCCTGTCCTGTTGCTGTCCCCAGAGGCAGGATGGGGTTTGGTGCTGATGTTCCTGTCCTGTGCTATCCCAGTGAGGTGGGATTTGGTGCTGATCTGTCTGTGCTCAGTGAGGGTGGGATTTGGTGCTGATGTTCCTGTCCTGTTGCTGTCCCCAGAGGCAGGGTGGGATTTGGTGCTGATGTTCCTGTCCTGTTGCTATCCCCAGTGAGGGTGGGATTTGGTGCTGATGTTCCTGTCCTGTTGCTGTCCCCAGAGGGAGGGTGGGGTTTGGTGCTGATGTTCCTGTCCTGTTGCTATCCCCAGAGGGGAGGGTGGGGTTTGGTGCTGATGTTCCTGTCCTGTTGCTGTCCCCAGGGGTGATCGTGTCCACGCCGACCGGCAGCACCGCGTACGCCGCCGCGGCCGGAGCCTCCATGATCCACCCCAACGTCCCTGCCATCATGATCACCCCCATCTGCCCCCACTCCCTGTCCTTCAGACCCATTGTGGTTCCTGCTGGAGTGGAACTCAAGGTTGGCTTCTGTCATTTCATTTCTCCTTGTGGATCAAAAACTTCTGGAGCGGCCACGGGAATGTGAGGAGGGTGGGAAGTGTGTGGCTCCTGTTTCCTCTCACTTGGAGCAGGATCAGACCAAGTCTGGTTCAAGGTTGTGCTTTTCTTTAGAAAGTAGAATACCAGTATTTTACTGGTGTTATACCAGGAATACTTTACACTTTTCCAGCTGGGTTGTAGCTCTGTAACATTCTACAACATGGGAATTCCTACATTTGCATTGTGAAAAGTGTTCCATAATGTTGGCTAAAGTGCCTGTAAATGGTCAGTGCTGAAGGGAATCAGAATTCTCCTTTCATGCAGAAATATTGCAGATCTTAAGGATAAACTGGTAGCATTATCTGCAACTCAGTATTTAGCTTTTGTTAATGTTGTCTTGCAGAAAAAAGACATTTAGTAGCTGAATATAAAATAGACTTGGTTACTGGGTATTTTGGTCAAATACTCTTGTGCAAGGAAGAACCCCTTTCTCTTTTTGTCTCTGTTACCAGCCTGCTGAAGTAGGAAGGGAGCTGATTTGGAAGGGCTCCTAGGGATGTTAGAGGATTAGCATTGAGAAAGGAGTGTGTTCTGGACTCTTTGTTCCTATTTTACAACATAAATTCAATGTTTATTCATGGTACTGCTCTCAGCCTACACCTTCATGTCAGTGGGTGTTACTGGCCAGGGGATAATTCTTTTAATAGGAATGTAATTTAAGTAGGAGCCAAACTTCCTAAATTTGACAGCTTTGGATTCATTATGTATTAAAATCTATGTATTTTTCTAGATTATCTTCATTATTTTTCTTGAAAGAAGAGCTAAGTCAGCTCTTGTAACTGAATTAAAGTTATAGAAACTGAACTGGCTGAAACTGGAAGGTGTGTGTGGGTTATGACCTTGTACTTACTTACAAAAAGGGGATTTAGTGCATATAGAAAAATACATATTTATGAACAAAAAAACTCGAGATTTGAAGCTTGGGTGGTGTTACTGCACTGCTGCCATGGACAGCTGAGGAATTCCAGTGCAACTCTGGAGTTCCAAAGACTCAGTTCTGCACTCTGAGGGAGGATGGAGGAGGTGTTTGTTCCTTGCTCTTGAATTTTTGGACCTGAAGTTCAGCTGATTCCTGTTTTTCAGATTATGCTCTCCCCAGATGCCAGGAACACGGCGTGGGTTTCGTTTGATGGAAGGAAGAGGCAGGAAATATGCCATGGAGACAGGTCAAACCTTTTTTCTGATTGTATTATCTCTAAGTATAGAAAACCCTGATTCATGCAGCTCCCTCATTCTCTAACATCTGCCAAAAGGGTTTTTGGCAGTGAGGGAAGAAGCTTTTATAAACCCTAACACCTCCTAGAGCACAAACTGCACTAAAAGAGTTTGATTTCTAACTTGAGTTCTTTAGATCTTGCCATAAAAGCAAGTGAAATGTGCAGGCTCTGTAAACATTGCATGCTTGGCAAGGAAGATGGGCATATCTTTAGAAAACTCTGTAAATTTTAACTTCAAGATAAATGTTGGGAATTCTGAAAGACACAAACCAACAGGAGGTGCCTGTGAGCATAGGTGCTGGAAAACTCCACATGGGTTAAACTGGGTTAACTGGGAGGGGTTAATGGTGACTTGCTCTGGCCTTGAGTGAGCAGAAGGGTGTGAAGTCCCTCAGTTTTGTGTTCAGGATGTGGTGGAGGTGACTAAAGGCAGCTCTGGGAAGGAGATTGGCAGATTTGTTATTTAAGAAGTCCTTTTTCCTCTTGGCCCACACAAGTTGCCCTGAAGGAAAATGTCCAGCTGGTGCAACCCTCCATCCTGAACAGATTTTATTTCCTCTGAGCTGGGATCATCTATAAAGGAGTTCAGGAGCCCAGTAGAGATTCAAGCACAAGGTTTGGCCCTTGGTTACTCTCTGGAATCCTTGGGCTTGTTGCTTAAAACTTGAAACCAAAAGGCCAAGGTGGTGCCTCGGGTTTCCTTTGTGCCTGTGTGGGTGATGCCAGAGGCTGCAGGATGCCCTGGAGGGGGTCCCAGACGTGTCACAGAGAGTGTTCCCAGAGCTCTGCCCAGCTGAGACCAGCTTTAGTTCTGATCATGGCAAGCTGTCATTTGGCAGTGAGTGAGTGCTGTGCAGGGTGGGGACAGGCTGGGGGTTTGTTCACATTGCTGCTGGCCCTGCCTGACTGCCCTGTGCTGTTGCAGTATCAGCATCACTACCTCTTGCTACCCCCTCCCCTCCATCTGCTTCCGGGACCCCGTCAGCGACTGGTTCGAGAGCCTGGCCGAGTGCCTGCACTGGAACGTCCGCAAGAAGCAGAACAACTTCGCCGTGGAGGAGGAGGAGTTCTGAGTGTGCCCAGCCAGCAGGGCTGGGGGCAGTGCCACGGGGCAGAATCCCTCCCCTCTGCTTGGATCTTGGAGCTCTGGGTGCGGGCACTGCCCCGGAGCTGCCGTGTGGTTGTGGTTTCTGTCCCTCAGATGCTGTGGCTGGGAAGGGTTGTGCTCCTTCCTGTCCACCAGGAGTGGGAGTGGAAGGCTCTGATGGTTCCAATCCAGGGTGAATTTCCTTCCAAATGAGCGCTCTGAGAGTGGGTTGGTCCTGACTGCCATCAAAAACCACATCTGCAGATTTGATTGTAACCTCTGACTTACCAGTTCCATGGTAGGCTGAATGTAGCTATGCCAGGGAAAAGTGGCAGCAGAAAAGTGGCATTAAAATCTCCTTCCTTTGATAGGTTTGTAACTCCATTTAACACTACTTTAACAGAAAGGCTCTGAGAAGTTTTCTTCAAAAAAAAAATAAGCTCCTCTTTGTTATCTTAAATACCCCTTGCCCAGAAAACACTTTCTTACTTGCAAGTGTGACACACTGAACAAACACTCACAAAGGATGTTTTTTTATTAATAGATGGAATTAGTAATAAAAAGTATATATATTTTTATATATACATTTCTCTCTCTTGTGCCCATTTGAGCAGTGGTTGACCCTTGGCTGTCAGCACTGTGGAAATACCCACAAACAGCAGGGATGAGCATTAATTATTACAGGTTTCTCTGGGTTTGTAGCTGAGCTAATTCACAGCTCTGCACTTCCTCTTGGTGAGAATCATCCATGTGTTGGTTTTTCTTATTATTTTTGTTTTGATTCCCTGGGATAAATGGTAGCATTAGAGACTATCATGTTTTTTTAAAAAAAAAATTCTCCCAAGTGTTCAAGAAGAATCTGGACTTCAATTGCTACTGAATTCTAGTCCCACTGTTGTCCTGAAGAAAATATCCTGTTCTAGATCCTGAATGCCCTCAACTTCCATGGATACCTTCCAACTCTTGGTGCTGAGTAATCCAGGATGGGATTCTGCATTGGTGGGCTGGAGAAATGAGAGGACACATTCCCAGTGGAGTAGCAACGGTGCCTTCAGCACACTCAAGATATTCTCACATTTACTTTTTTTAAGATGCTTTCAAACATTTCTAACTTCTCTCTGTACGTATTTTATTGTATGTGCTTTTATGAAAGAACAAAAAGAAACACTACCCCAACAGAAGAACTGGTTTGGGGGATAAAAAAGGGGTTTGTACTGTACTTTAACTGCAAACTAGCAAACCCAAGGATAATGTTTACATTTATGTTCTCTGTGGTGCAGTCTCTTGATCATTTTATCCAAACTTCATCATTTTCAAGTCTTGCTGCATCGCTCACTAAAGGAGGGGACAGGAGCTGTTCAATGCCTGTGGCAGAATCTTGCCAAGGAATGAATTTACTGACTGAGGTGGGGTTTCCTTGGGAAAGGAGTGAGAATCTCTGCTGAACTTTATTCATGATTGTCTTACGTTGTTTCTGTGGTCCAAAGTGGAAATGGGAAATGGGTTCATTTCCAAACTCTGCCTGACCTGTTGTCCTCTGGTGGTTTCAATAATGTCTCATCCCTTTTGGATGCTGCCCTGGGCTGAGCTCATGAAATGCAGGTGAGAGCACTTTTCCAGAAAAGAGAAGCAAACTCTTGGGTAACGATTCAAATCACAAAGTGTGTTCATAGAAATTAACACTTGGTTTGTACATTTTGTAAAATAGAATATTGGTCAAAATTTTGGTCAAAACCAGATGGATTTTGGGATATCTTGGAGAATATCCAGAGAGCTTTTGGGATTTTCTCTTTCACTTGAATCTGCAGTAATTGTTTTATCACTGTTTTGAAGCTGCTTACGGGTTTCCTATGTGGAGTATTCAGTTATTTGATAACTGGCTACTTTTTGAACTAGAGAAGTGTCAGGCTTTTTGCTTTGAAACTATTTTATTTAAACATGCAATAATTGAGAGAAGGAACAGGGTATGGTGTCTAGAGAAAGGTGTGGATGAGTGGAGAATGAGCAGTTCTAGGCACACTGGGGAGTGGAAAATCATTTTGCAGAGGTGAAATGATTTATGAGCCTTATCTAGTATTTTTTTAAAGATAAAACTATATTCAGCACTTTTTATTTATGCTTTTTATAATAGTAAAGCTATTCTTGACTAAATTGCCGAACTTTTAATTTTCAGAGTGCACAGGTAATTAAATCTGTAATCAAAGTGTACTGAACTACTTTAGATCTACATTAGGGGTTGGCTTGAAATTTCTTCTTTCAATTTATCACCTGCTGCAGTTGCATTGCTGGCTCTGAGGCTGCTGCAGCTCTGCTTGTGTGGAAGTGCTGCTGAGAAAAGGCATTTTCTGAGTGGCTGCTGAGCCCAGGCAGAGCTGCAGCCCTGGCTCAGCCCAGGCAGGGTGGGCACTCAGTGACTGCAGTCCTGGCTTTTCCTCCAAAAGCTGCCTTGATTCTCCCTGGCCCAGCTGCTTTCACAGCCCAGGCTGTGTTAATACATCACAAAGTTTATCTGAGTGTACAAAGTCCCTTTCCAAGGCTTTTAATCTGCAAACTGCAGGAGAGCGAGGCTGGAGCAGCAGCCTTGGAGTTGTGCATTTGAACTGCTCCAGGAGTGGGGGAGCTGAACCAGAAAAAAGCTGGAGTGCACCTCACTTTATTGGCAATAAAACCTCATTTTGCTGATGTAGCTTATTCAGAATAACTTGGTTAAACTGTGCTAAAAAAAAGGGGGTTTGCTGATTAAGAGTTTTTAATAAAAGGGTTTGTAAGTCACTGGCACCTACAAATCCTGTCATCTACAAAGGGCCAAAATGGAAGCTGGGAAATTAATTTGGTTTTTCTTTTTAAAAATAAAAAAAAAATGTTACCCTCTGGTAGAAATTGGAGAAGTTGTTACCAACTTGTTGTAGGGAATAAAGAAGTGTACTGAATTTTTAAAAGATGAAAAATCCTGTTACATATTGTTAACACATTGAAAACTTGGTTTTAAATATTGTTGAGAAACAAAAATATTTTTCAATCCTTTCAATAAAACCTTTTTTAAAGTTGGATTGGTCGATTTGCCCTTTGACTGGGGAGAATATGAAGTTGTGAATTCCCAATCAGTTGCTTGGAATTGTGTGGGGTTTGACTTCTCATGGGACAGTGGCATCTGTTTTCTGGGAATACACCCAATGCTTTTTTGAATGTCTGATAACCAGGTTTTCCTCAAAAGTCTCAAAATAATTGCTGGATTTGCTGTGCAAGTTGAAACAAATCTTGTGTACAACCAGCTGGGCTGCATTAAATACTGTTTTTAAAGGCTCAATAATAGAACTGTGAGGAAAGAAATAGATGAGGGCAATGCTGGTCAAATAATCTGATAATTTAATATCCAGGACATTTAGGTTTAAAAATGGAGTTTAAGTGCCTGTGGCATGTTCTGACTAAGTTCTAGACACTTCTCCCATGCAATTTGAGATTCATGATGATGTTTAAGAGTCTTTTGATTTCATAATGAATCTGTAACTCATTCCAACAGTTGAGAGAGATGTGAGGAGATGCCTTTTGCACTAAAGGAGCTACCTTTAAATGGAGTTTTTGTTTGGCAAGGAGATTCCTTTTGCAGGTGAAGGAGCTGTTTTTAAGTGGAGTTTTTGTTTGGCAAGGCGATGCCTTTTGCAGGTGAAGGAGCTGTTTTTAAGTGGAGTTTGTTTGACAAGGCACCTTGGGAAGGGTTTTCCATCTTCCCATGCCTGGCTGGTGACAAACCCTTTGCTGTCCGTGGCCAGAGCACTTTCTGTGACAGTGACACTGTGACCTGGCCATAAAACACTTCCTTCACCTCATTCTGCCCCAGCACAGGCTTTGTGCAAGAGCAGAGCCCTGCACCCTGGGCTGGGCTGAGGGAAGGACTGAAAACCCTTCACTGTAACATTGAAATGTTTCATTCTTCCAGCAACAATCCCTGGTGCCACTGGGACTTGTGGGATGAAGTCACAGAGGCAGCTGCTGCTCTGTCAGCCCCTGCAGTCTGCTTTAACCTCTTCTTGCCTCCCTTGAGCTACAGATCAAGTAGGTTTGATGCAGGTTTAGGAGATCAGATGAGAAAAATACATAGTAGTAGAAGTTCTGAATTGTAGTAGAAGTTCTGAATTAGAGGGCAAGGATGAGAAAAAAACCCAATTTACAGCAGTTTTGATAGAATCCTTGTCAATCTCCCTAATAAGCTGTAATCAATTTTTTAATTGCTTTTTTCAGTGTTCAGCTGCCTGCAAATAAAGCTGGGTCTGAAGAGAAGTGTAATGGCAATGTCCACAGCACCCATGAATTCCAGTCCCAACCTCTTCCCTATTCAGATTTTTAAGGGAATTCCCACTGAATTGGTGCTGTTCCATGTGGAATAATTACCCACACACAAACTGTGCTTATACTTTATTAAAAAATAGCCAGTAGTTAAAGGTTCCAGTCAAATACCAAACTTATAAATTACAATATTAAAGGCTTAATTGTAACAGTCCCCCTGGAATGAAATGGCACCTTGGTTACACTGAGGGAGGGGTGAGGTTACAGGGAGTCGTTTTCATGTGTAGCTGGGGTTGAAAAAAAAAAAATCATTGAAATATTCTGAAGCCAGAGGAGGAAAAAGAGCCCTAGACAGGGGACACCACTGTCACCAAACCACCAAGGCTGGAGCTGCTCAGCAGTAGATCCAAGCTGGGAAATGATGGCAGCACAATCCCCTTCTAGACTTGGGTACGGAGGATGGGTGTGCAGATTTCCTTCATGATGTTTATGTCTCTCCAGGCAAAAAGCATTGAAAGGAGCAACATTCCCCACTCAGGTGCAGGTGTGAACCCCCTGTGCTTCCAAAGCAGCAGCAGCAGGAAAAGGAGTGAAAGATGCTTGGTCTTATCAGCAGGATCAGCTGGGGATTTCCCAAGCACATTTTGCTTTTTAAGCTTTGTCCCACCTGCACTGCTCCAAGAAACGTGTGGCACCTTCCTGAATCTCCTCCATCCTGGGGAAGTGACCCCTTATTGCCACCCTGGCTGCAGGTCCTTGGCCAGGAGTTTGTGGGGTGGCTGCACCCTCTGAGAGCTGCGGGAGGAGCACGGGGAGGCCTCAGGAGTCGATCCTTCCATAGGAAGAAAACACTGTGGGAAGAGAGGGAGCTCAGTCAGCAGCACTGCAGGGGCTCAGTGCCCCTCAGGGAACAGCTCTGGGGCTGTGTCACATCAGAGGCTCCCAGGTCCCTTTATTGTCTGTTACACAGTGTGATAGAAATAGTGCAAGCAGACAGAGGTGGGAATTTTTGGACAGCAGCAGTTCTTGCTCAGGTTGGCAGCAGCTTTCTTCAGGGAAAAGCCACATCTGCTCCACCCAACCTCTGAGCTTTGGCAGCCTGGTAATTCTGAGGCTGTAGAACTGCTTGTGTGGGGTCTGCCTTTTCCTGTGATTATCCCTAAGGACTTTCCTGGTTATTTCCCTGTGACAGACCAGGCCCCACCCCTCCCAGTGAGTTTTTGGGGTACTTACTTCTCTCCCTCAGGCCCTGCCCGAAGCTGCGGTACACGTGAACCAGAGCCCAGAGCAGAACAGATTTTATTGCCACAGAAATGCAGGAGCCAGTGATGAAAGCAGCTTCCAGGGTGTAAGAATTGCCTTTGCCCCACTCCCTTATCACCTGCAGGGAAAGGGAGACACGAAACCATCACCACCTGCTGCCACAGAGCCTCGAAGCTGCAGCATGCAACCCAAGCACTGAATTTCTGAGAGGAGTCACCAGGTGGTAATTGGGGGGAAAAGAAAAAAGAAAAACCCAACTGGTCACTTTGAAATCATCTCTGTTTGCTGATTTTATGATGTACAGACAGTGTGGGGTCCTGCTGTGCTCTGCCAGCTCAGACAGGCCTGGAATAATGGGAAGCTCCATTTGATAAATGGATCCCTGAGGCTGTGGGTGTGAAGGATGGGAAGCACTGGCCACTCTCAGCATTCCAGCCCTGCCCAGGATGAACAGCCTGGCTTCGCCTTGCCCTCTCCTCTCCTCCTCTCACACATCTTGTGGGAGGTGCCCACTGATAAAGGTTTTATCAGTGTAACAGAGCCAAAAAAGTGCCCTAAACTGGAGATTGTTTGGCTTGCACTGCCTTGTTTTGGCTACAGCAGGATCCACAGCTGTGGGTGCTGCCTAAAAAATTCTTTTAAAATACAACTGAGCCCTGGTCAAATGCTCTGGCACCACCTGAGGCTTGTTGTGAAGGAGGGGAGGCATTCTTGAGGAGTTGTGTATCTTGAAAAAGATTTTGTTTCATCTTTCCCTCCTCATCCTTTGCAGGGACTTCCACAGCCTCTCCCTCAGATCAGTTCAAGAGCAGCTTGACTTGGTCCCTGTGCTGAAAAGTTGATCCTGGAGAGGCAGGATGTGCTCTGCTCTCTTTAAATCCAGCAGGAGCTGCAGGGAAGGGCTGAGGCAGCACCTCTGGGCCCAGAGGAAGATGAGGGTGAGACCCCCAGCCTTGCTCCCCTTACCGTGTAGAGCAGGTAGCTGAGATAAACCACCTCAGGCACATTCTGAACCAGAAATACCCACACCAGAGGTTTCAGCTCTTTTAAAATCTGCAAAATAAGATGAGATACAGCTTTTTAAGTCATTGCTATGTACTCTATGAAAGCTGCATATTTTTCATAGCATTTCCAGTATTGGTTATAAGCTGAGTTCTCAGTTTTAGCTTTGCTCTCCACTCCCCTTCTCCACCTGTGTTTTTTAGCAGGAAATTCAGCCTCTGTTTTCCCCTGAGCTGGGCCAGGAGTGATGATGACTTTTCTCTCTGGGCACACTCAGATACTCTCTAGCAGCTGAATGTTCTCATGGGTAACAAACTGAAAGCTCTCTGTGACTTTTTCTCCACCTTTCTTTTTACTACAGAGAAGTGCAGTCACTGAGGAGAGAAATGTGGGAGAAGCAAGAGGATGGAAGTGCCAGGAGAATTTAATTTCACAATTCACCCTGGGACTTGGGAAAGAAGAAAGGGAACTGCAGCAGCCCTGGGCTGGGAGAGCAGGTCTGAGCAAAGGAAGGAAAAGCAGCTGAGTCACTGGGGGTGAGGGCAGTGACTGTGCCAGTGTTAGGATTGGATCTGATGCATCTGATCAGCACCAGATTCCCCCCAAACCCAAACCTGATGTGGTTTAAAATCACAAATTTAGCAGGGAAAGCCATCAAAACACATAGAGAGCTGTATTTCAGCTGTCAGGAATTTGTGTGAATGACTAAAGCAAACACCCCAGGAGCCTAAAACAACATCCACCCCCAAAAACCCCTAAACCCCTTCCTGGTAATAAAAATCTCACTTATCTGATGTACTTTGGCCCTGATTCTGCAATCATTCATGGAACAGAGGCTCAAGATTTCAGAGAAGGTTCAGTCTGACATGAAAAATGACATTTCAATCTCTCAGATCTTCAGGTTAACCTGGAAACTGTCCCTGAGCTTTGAAGGAGATGCCCCAGTAAAGGACCCCTCATCTTTTTGGTGTGGTTTCCTAAGGCTTTAAGGCCTCACTGTGTAACACTGTAATAATTTGGGGGAACTGCTCCCAGTGTCACCCAGCCTTGGCAGAGAGGCAGAAATCCTGAAGACAGAGTGATCCTCCAGATTTCATTGAAGTGATCAAGGACTGAGACTGAAACAATGTCCCTCAGAATGGCACAATGACAAAGTGACCTTGTTTCACTCCCTGTGCTCAGTTCAGACACGGATTTAGACAAAACCTGGCTTCAATATTGTCGGTGCTCTGCTTTCCTCCACCTGGCTCCCTTCCCTGAGCCTGTGGGAATCCCTCAGGGTGAGGATGGGCAGTGCCAGAGGCTGTGTGTCCCTGCTGTCCCCTGCAGCTGGACACTCACTGCAATGATGCCCACGGTGACCTTCAGGCAGCCCCAGACCACGCCCGTGGCTGAGATGATGTTGTGCAGCAGGGTCACCTCATGCAGGCTGATCAGGAGGATGCACAGGCACAACTGGGGGAGGCAAACATTGAATGAAATCATTCTTGGAGACTCTGCAGCCCCACCAAAAAATATCTGCCACAAGCTCCCCACAACAGCAAGTTGGGCACAGGTGTAAAAGCTGAAATTATTCCTCAAACAAGGACAGAGGTGTTTCCCTGTGTAACAGCCACCACAAAGAACAGGGAGAGCAGATAAAGCAAAGTCATGCAGCAGTAAATAAGGATGAGGGGTGCTTACAGAAGTAACAGGTCTTAGGTTCACTTCCCCCATCTGTAACTTCCTTTTCTGTCACACTGCCCTGCTGGTCAAGTTCCCCTCTCCCAGCCCAGAATCATTTCCTCAATGCAGGAGGCAAAGCAGGAGACTGGAGCCTGAGATGGGCAGGAATAACCTTGTTTAATTCAGGAGGCCATGGGTGGGCTGGAGCTCCTGGATGCAACTCTTTTTTTAGGGATAAACTTCCCAAAAATAAGCTTCAGTTCTCCTTTTGTGCAGGACAACCATAAAATAGATTTTGATTCTAAAATAGATTTTTATGGAATTTAGCAAAGCTGTGGCAAACACGTGGAGCTACAACCATTATTATGTTAATATAATAAAGGTAAGAGAGAGGATTGCTCTTGGAAAGGAATAATTCAGCTCAGCCAGTCCAAGATATCATCAATAAGAGGGAAAAAGGGAATCTGGGGGACAGAGCTGTGTACCTGTGCCTGCAGATCAAAGGTGAGCATGGAAAAGCAGAGGTTGAGCATGAAGTACTGGGACTGGAGGCTCTCCAGGGCTCCCCCCACCCGGAATGCCATCATGGACTGGCTCTGGATGAGGATGAGGGCACAGATCACATCGAAGGAGCCCACCAGCAGGATCAGCACAAAACGGGCCTGAGGGAGACAAACAGACTGGCACCGAGCACAGCAGGGACAGGCTGGCACTGCAATCCAGCTGGAAACACAGGCAGGAGTGACAAAATCTTCCCAGACACTGGTTCTGAGCTTCCTGTTGGAACAAAACCACTTTCCCCACTGGGGACAGGGGGATTCTCAATGCTGGACTTGCAGAATTCCATGAAACACAGGTTTGTGTCTGACTTTGCTGGAATTAACACTCAGTTTCTCCTGCTTTAAGGATGGCCCAAGTGGCCAAACGTCCTTCAGAGTTACATTGATATGAGAATATTTATAACCAGAAATGATTCTGGCTCAGGAAGCAGAGTTACAGTAATTCCAAGTTAAAGTCAGAGTAGTTAAAAACCCCCTAATAACACTTTCCACATTTACATCAGGATTTACTTGGAAGTTCTTGTTTAATATTTAAACTGATGACTTGGCTGTGCATCTTAAAAGTAACCTGCATTTCTTTTATTGTCTCTTCCTTATTGGCCCTACCAACCCAGTTTGCTGCAGATAAAGTGTGTTTAACTGAATGGCCAATTGCTAAATAAACTGAATTAGCAAAGCTGCTTTGCTCCCTCTCCCTTGCTTGGCTGCCACCTCTCCTGCCACCTCACTTCAAAATGAAGTCATTTTTGGATGACTTCACAGCAGGGAAGAACCTTGTTGAGAAAGATGTGATAAAAACAAAGCACTTCCTGGAAGCACAGCAAGTGGGAATTTAACTCCAAGCCTTTGCAATGCCTAGAATACAATCCTTTAATAAATTTTACTGCCATGAAATGCAAACAAGGTAACCTGGAGTGGCATTATTGCATCTTTTTGTTTCCTTGCAGGTTCCCATGAATCTCATAAAAACACATTTATGGGCACTGGGTAGTGGCTGTGTCTACAGACTGGGGATTTCAGCTGTAGGTTCATTTTATGTGACTTCAGGCCAGACTTTTCACAGAGGGAAATCTCAAGCAGGGTAGGTGAAGTGGAGGATACATTTTACAGTAACTTTGTGGAATTCTTTGATATTTCTGTTATTTTTGGGTGCTGCCACAAGGAAACTCAGAGAACAGCTCAGAGAAGATTTGCAGTTGTGGGTGGGGACATTTTGTTGTTCAGTAGGGATAATTCAGCCTGACTCTCTGTTATCAGAGAATAACAATAACACATTAATATATAATAATTAATAGTTCATAAATTATATATTGGCTATTCTATATTAATTATATAATTGCTATATAATTAATATAGAATATATAACAATGTATAATCTATAATACATAATATACAGATAATAAATATAAATGTAAATAATAAATGAAATATAAATAATAATAAATATTATACATTATAATATATAACAGTATATATAGTGTATGTAATAGTATATATAAATATAATAAAAATTAAAATATAAATAATAAATATTATATATTATCATACATAACAGTATATATCGTGTATGTAATAGTATATATAAAAATAATAAAAATTAAAATATAATAATAAATATACATTATAATATATAACAGTATATATCATGTATGTAATAGTATATATAAAAATAATAAAAATTTTAAAATAATAATAAATATTATACATTATAATATATAACAGTATATATAGTGTATGTAATAGTATATATATAAAAAATAAAACCTAAAATATAAATAATAATATACATTATGATATATAACAGTATATATAGTGTATGTAACAGTATATATAAATAATAAAAATTAAAATATAAATAATAATAAATATTATATATTATAACAGTATATATAGTGTATGTAATAGTATATATATAAAATATATAGTAATGTGTATTAATAATAATTCATATATATATTAATTTGTTCTTTTTATACATAAAATCTGTGTTACCACAGACATCTTGCCTTCCCAGTGATGGATTTTCAAACCCAAGCTGTGGGGGGAAGGAAAAGCTGCTGAAAAGCAGGAGACTGACCAGGAGCTTTGGCTTCTGCTCAGCAGGGAGCAGGGTGAAGTTGATGATGGAGCGCAGCATCACCAGCAGGATGGAGAGCACGAAGACAAAGAGCTCCTGGCGGTTCTCCTGCAGGATGCCCCTGCTCACATAATACACACAGAACACTGGGGAGGAGAGCAAATGTCAGTGCCAGCTCACACAGGGGCAAAATTCCCAGTTCTGGAGCCCAAAGTGGAAGGATCAGTGAGGTTCCTGTCTTTGTTCATAGCAAGGAGTTTGAATCAGGTAATTAAAACACTCCCCGCTGTGTTTAGCACACAAGAAATAAAATAATTAGTTAGATTTTTTAATTACTAGTGAAGTAACACCATGAAAATGGCAGTGTATTATCCAAAGTGGCAGCTGGGCTGGGGCATTCTATCAACACCACACTGAACCTGATGTGCAGTCGTTTATCTGAATGAAATGAAACAGCACCATTTTTATTGAAGAACTGAAAGCAAATCATCTTCCCAGAGTAATTCAGGTGACTAAAAAGCAATTTATTACTCACACACACCCTGCACAGTGCTGCCTGTGTGCTTTGGCCACTGCACAGGGTTTGTCTGTGGAACTGAACGTGGACTGCATTCAGTTTATTTAAGTGTGGAAATTTTCAAACACCCCACCCTGCAAACTAGAATCCAAAAAAGAACTGGGGCAGGGCAGGTCTGAGTTTTATTTCTGTAAAATACATCAAGCCTCCAGTCAGCTGTCACTGTGCATTTTAAGCTTTTTTGGTAAAAACTTAAATAAGGCTTTGTTCTTTCACAGGGTACTGCTGCAAACACTGGTTAATTCTTACCACAGCCAAAATAACAACAAACTTCTCTTTCCAAAGCACTGCTTCCTTAATTCCACACATTTACTGGGACATGGGGACAGTGTTGTACAAATTTTCTAATTAAATAATGACTTCAGTCTCTCTCTAAACAAACCTTCAGTGAGTGAACTTCCTTTTTCACTGAGAAAATGGAAAATGATTGGCCAATTACAAAGTGAATCATGTGGGTTTTTTCTGGACATGACTTCAGGAAGACCTGAAAGGCTCAAGATGGTATTTCCTTGTTTTTGCAAATTCAGCTGCTAAATCCACAGAAATCTGTGCAAATTTGAAAATAAGCTCTTTTTTTGGTCATGAGATGGCATATACACATGAAATTTTGTGAAATCCTCAAGTTTATTATTTTCATGTTGATTTCTGTTTAATACAAATGGACCCAAGAAGTTTCTGCTGAAGCTCTGACTGGAAATACCCAAAGAAGGAAGCTTGGAGTGTGGACACTTGAATTCCCAGCACAGTATGGCTCAGCCATTAAAATAGAACTGGTGAGATTTTCTGGCATAGCTGAACATCCAGTATCTCTTACACAAGAAACTGCAGTTGCTGCTTACTCACATTATTATTTTCACCATGAATATTATTATTTTCATTATTTACTCCATCCAAACTGGGTTTCTTACCAACTCCAACCAACTGAATAAAGGAAATGGTGAAATCCTCCTCAGTCTGGCGCACCAGTGTCTCTATGGTCAGCCCTATGACACTCAGCAGGGACAAAATAGTGACACAGAAGTAGATCTTCACAGGGAATGAGAGCTCTGAACATGGTTTTATCTGTAAAGGGAGAAAATTCCTTAACACATCACGCAGAATGAACTCGTTGCTGTTCCTAAAAATCACATTGAGGCCAGTGAGGTAAATGAGACAGTGCAGGGAAAAGGAAGAGAAACTCCACGACCGGATTGAAACTCTTGAACTGCTGAGGAGGGGAGAAGTCTAAGTTTATTTCATAACTAATCTCAGCCTAGATTATCCTGGTTTATACCCACAGCCTTTGTGCCTCACAGGTCCATGGTGTTATAATCCATGACACGGAGATTGCCACTGCCCACATACACACCTGTCAGAGCATGGAAATAACATTTTCCCACACTTTTAGTTTTAGAAATCTGTAAAGACAGAGTCAGTGTTCTCAGTAAGGCAAAGTCCTTATTTTTTGTTATTAAAATGCTTCAGGTGGAGCAACATCCTCGCAGGAATTGAACACTTGGTTTGTTCAGCTGGAGGAGGCTGAGAGGGACCTCAGGGGCTGCAGCTTCCCGGAGGAACAGCTCCGATCTCTGCTCTGTGACAGGGACAGGGAACAGCTGGAGCTGGGCCAGGGGAGGTTTAGGTTGGATTTTGAGGAAGTTTCTTCCCTCGGAGGGTGCTGGGCACTGCCCAGGCTCCCCAGGGAATGGGCACGGCCCCGAGGCTGCCGGAGCTCCAGGAGCTGTCAGGGGTGCACAGGGTGGGATTTGGGGGTGTCTGTGCAGGGCCAGGAGCTGGATCCATGATCCTGAGGGTCTCTTCCAGCTCAGGACATTCCACGATGCTGTCAGCAGAGCTGTCACAAGCCTCTGCCTTACGGACACCTCACCTCCCTGTTCCACCTGACTTCGGAGGCGGATTTGAGCCATGTTTTTCCATCCCCCCCGGGCAAAGAAACGCGGAGGACAGCGGCAAGCTGCCCGCAGCAGCAGAGATGTACTCACGGGGCCGCAGGGCGTGGGGATGAGCTGCCGGTGCCGCGGGGTGAGGTTGGGCAGGTTCGGCCCCGCCGGAGCCGCGGCGCCGCTGTGGGAGATACAGCGGGGCCGTCAGGGCGGCCGTACCACCCCCACAGCGGGGGGGGGGGGAACCGCCCGCGAGCCCCCATCCCCAGCACGGGCGCCTCTAGGTGAGGCGCGGGGTGAACGCGGGGAGGCGCCCCCGCGCCGTGCGTGGTGCGGCCCGGCCCGCCCGTACCTGCCGTCCATGGCGGCGGCCGCGCGTCGCGTCCCGCGCCGGCCGCGGGCCCTACATGGCTGCCGAGGGGTCCCGGGGCGCTTCCGGGGGCCGGCGCCGGCGTCACTTCCCCGGCACGGGCGGGAAGCGCTGCCTGGGCTCCTCCCGGGCGGCGGGGCCGCTGCGCTCCCGCCCCTCCGCCTCGGGGGTCCCCTCAGCGCTGGGCATCCCGCCCGGCTCGATGGAGGGGCGGCCCGCGACGAAGCGCTCCGCGCGGTTCTACCCGGCTGTGCGTGCCCTGTAACCCCCTTCTGCTTTCCTTGGTTTCCTCGTGGTTTTGGTAAAATGGCCTCCCCGCCGCCGCGGTGACAAAGGGGGCCAACCCGGCGCTCGGCTCCGCGGTGCCCGGCCAGCCCGCGGGGCCCGGCGGGGCGGTGCGCGGCCGGAGCCGTCTCTGCAGCCCGGGGCTCCGGGCACAGCAGGGGATGTGATGGGCGCCCGGTGTTACCGGAGCCCGATGTTACCGCTGCCCGGTGTTACCGGAGCCCTGGGAGCGCCAGGGCTGCGGCAGAAGGGAGCGGGGAGCGCAGGTGCCGGCCGGGATGCGCTGAGGGCTCCGGGGATGGAGAGAGGGGTGGGAGCGGCGGGCGCTGCCGCAGAGGAGATCCCGAGCCGGGCCTGGGCAGGGGGATGGCGGTGCTGAGAAGCCCCTGGGCCCGAAGGCTGGGTCGGAAGGGCCGCGGTGCTCCCGGGAGGGCTCCGGAGCCGCTGCGGTGCGGGGGATGCTCCGGGAGCTGCGGGCACCGGGGCACGGGCGGGAATGGGAATGGGAAGGGACTGCGGGGAGCCGGCCGGGAATGCGGAGGGAAGGCTCTGGCAGTGGGTGAGCAGAAACACAGCAGGAGTGCCACAAAGTGCTGAGCTGTTTTAGCCTTTCACTGTCTTCTGCTGTTGTATTTATGGCGTTTGTAATATCTTAGATGCTCTCGTTGGCGTTAGCGAAGCAGCGTTAGTGAGCGAGACTTGCTCAGGGTGCTGAATTCTGTGCAATGTTTGAGTGACCTTTTGTGGAACAGATGAAGGGTCACGGACACAAACCTTTGTTTTTTCACTGTCAGATCAGCCTTAGTTCTCAAACCCTTGCAACATATTTGACCTTTAGTTTCTATTTGTGGAAAGCCGACTTTCTAAAGTTCTTTGTGGCTATCTTTGTCACCCTAATACATTGTCACTGGAGTGTAGTTAAGGGTTGGAGGAGATACAAGGAGTGTAAGAGGCACTCAGGCTGCTGGTTCTTTTGAGCTGGGAGATTGAGTCTTTGTGAGTAATCCAAGAGAAACAACTGCCAACCACTGCCACGTTTTCATCTGTTGGTAAACATCAGCTGCTGGTTGGCCTTGAGGGAGCAAGACTGAATTAGTTCCAGATGGAGAACTCTTTCAGCCCATTTAGACTTTCCAGTTGATTTAAGCCAGCAGGTCAGTAATTTAGGGGAGTGGTTTTGTTCTTATTTGCTGTTCTCCTTCCTGCCCTGTGTGGAGTCAGTGATATCAAATCTGAGATCGCAGCGCTGCTGAGGGTGAGGCTTTGGTTGTGCTTAATTGGGCTTGGTTTTAATTAAGTTGTATAAACAGAAAAGATGTTTATCAAGCTGTGTTAATTAACTGTTTTGAATATAGAGGGGTGGTTTTTTATGATCTGGAAAAGGAGGAGGAGTCAAGAACCCATTTTTCTTAACAAATTCTCTTGGAGAGCATGTATCTTTTTTCAGAGTTTTGTGTTAAACTGGGTTACCACAGATTTGTGATTTAATGTGCTCGTGGCAGAGGGTCCCATACCTCAGTGGGCTGCTGACATGAATTCCTGGAAAAATGGGAAGAGATAAGGGCACGGGGATGGAAATCTTCAGTGCATGGCTGCAGTAACTAGGGAATGTGAGGAATGGAAAATTTCACTGTGAAGTAGCTGCTGTGTAGGATACTGAGACTGACACGAGACATTTAACTCCTCAGTACCTCTTTGTGATTTATTTGAGATGCCACAATGGACATTTAAAAAGCATTAAAAATAAAACCTTAAAAAAGAAAATAGAGTGAACTGCTCACAAAACCAGGGCAGGTGCAGTAACTCTTGTTCCAGGTCTTACATTTCTCTTGCCATTGATTATGAGAGGAGTAAAGACCACAGGGTGGTTTTGATCTTCCCTCTGCTCTGCTACTGTAACTTGCTACATTTTGTGGATTTTGTAAAAGAAAAAAGCTCTGGTTGTGAATTATTTAATGTATTTTGCTGCCAAGTTGGTTAAAAGGCTTTAAGAATGAGTTGCAAGTGCTAATATTAAATTGCAAGGTATAGCAAAATGAGGAAGGTTTCATTATTCCCGTGTAATTAAATGGATAACCACTCTGGAAAGCTTTTGGAGATATTTCCCTACTTTTTTTTTCACCTGGATACATCTACCAGGGTAGCTCTGTGATTACTGGGAGTTCCAGCCCTGGATTATTGATCTCTTTGGCTCAGGTTGATAACAAGTTAATTTGCACTAAGGGCAGAGGTTCCTGCTTGAATTTGTTGGGTTGGGAAGATTTTTTCTGGGGAGGGTTTAAAGACAGACAGAGATCAAAGCACTGGAGAATCTGGAAGAGGAGTTAGTTATAAGTGGAAAGGCTGTGTTGAGGTGCTCCAGAGGAAAAAGGACATAAACCCACAAAGTCTGGTGGGGGTGTGTGTTTTCTTTTAGAATTAAAAAACCTCCCTAAGATAAGATCTTGTTGCTTATCTTGGCATGAAGACATCAGGTGTTCACAGTCCAGCCTGAAGGATTACAGAAGTCTCTTTATCTTCCATAAAGTTCAGGTGAAATGTGCTATCTCTGCATTAGGGATGTAAAATGTCACACTTGTTTTTTCTTTTTTTTTTTTTTTCCCCTCTTAGGCAGAAAACATGGAGCAGCCCACATGAAGATTGTGGAGTTCACATTCCTGCAAGATGTTCTTTGGAGGACCAAGCCCAATTTTCCAGGGAGATGAAGCATTAACCACATGACTTTTTTTTTTTTTTTTTTTCCTGACAAGTGCTGTGTCAGTGTTGCTTTTTGTGTGTGAAGGACAAATCTTCATTTCTTCACCTCGCCATGTCAGCCGTGACAAGCGCCCTGACACCGGAGACCCCGAGCCCTCCCCAGCTGGAGGAGAAGCCAAAGGGAAAATCCCTGTTCCAGCTGGGCTCCCTCTTTGCTAACAGGAGTGAGAAATTCGTGCTTGCTCGCAGTGACAGTTTGCCAGAGGAGAATGTCCTGAAAATCACAATCACGGAGACCACGGTCATCGAGTCCGACCTGGGCATCTGGAATTCCCACGCTCTCATCTACCTCACTCTGTGGTTTTTCTTCAGCTTTTGCACCCTGTTCCTTAACAAATACATCCTGTCCCTGCTGGAGGGAGAGCCCAGCATGCTTGGTACCCTGCTTTTGCTGAATTCCAGGGGGAGATTTATTTATTTTACTGGAAAAAGCTGCCAGAACTCCTGGAGCATTCAGATAATGCTGCCAGGCACAGGGTGGGGTTGTTGGGATGTCTGTGCAGGGATAGGAGTTGGGCTGGATGATCCCTGTGGGTCCCTTCCAGCTCAGGATATTCCATGATCCTATGATTGATAATCCCAGATCATCCCATGTAAAGCTGAGGGAGAGAATGGTTTGACTGAAGTGAGAAATACTTGGTTTGGAAGGTGTGGGGAGGGAGGGATATTGGGGCTGGGAACTTGGGATTTTGGCCTTTAAAGTGGTTTCTGACACTGTCCTTTCCTCCACTTGCTGAAAGATGAAATTTTGCTTGTAGAGGAGCTTTAAGGGGGAAAAAAAAAGTAATTTTTTTTGTTTTCTGTGTTGGAGGGTTTAACAAAAAATCAAACTTTGAGTACGTTGTTGATGCTTTCCTGAGCTGTGCAGTGCAAGAATTGCTTTTGGTGATCTCTGTTATCCAATGGCCATTTTAGTTCTTTTTTTTTTTCCACTTAAGGGAAAAAAAAGGGGCAGTTTATCTGTGAACCAGGTTTATAAACATTTGCTTTATTGTTCTACCTTGCTTAGATGTAGAAGTAAAGGGCTTTTGTGAGAATATATAAAATACACACAGCGGTTTCTTAACTGTCAAAAATAATGTTTTTGTAAGGAATTCTCTCATGCCAGTTGGTTTGTTGTGTGGCACCTTCTGCTCTGACTTCTTTTCCCCTCTCTGCTCCTCCTTTAGGTGCTGTTCAGATGCTTTCCACCACCTTCATTGGCTGCATCAAGATGTTTGTCCCGTGCTGTCTGTACCAGCACAAAACCCGCATCTCCTACCCCCCCAACTTCATCATGATCATGCTCTTTGTTGGCTTAATGAGGTAAATGGGAAAGGTTTCCTGCACTGCCTTTGCTAATATTTGTGGTTTTCCAAACCAAAGCTGTGTTTTTGTGTCTCTCTGCCTTTTTTATTCTTGATGAGGTGTTTGGAGTATTCAGCTTTTCCCTCCCCAAGAAATATCCCAGGATAATCTTATTTTTATTTGCTGTTGTTCCTTTTCACAGCTGTCAATTTTTTGGCTGCCTTGCCTTCCCATCTCATTTACCTTTTTTTCAGAGCTAACTTCTCTTCCCATTTACTTTCTCCCTGCTCTCTTTTGAGGCTAATATTTGTTTAGTGCATTAATATTTATCAGCCTTTGGCCTTAAAAGTGATCCAGGCTATTAAAATTTATCTTTTCAAAAGTAAATATTTGCTGAGTGCTGGGCTCGTATCAGTTTGTGGTCGAGGAGGGAATAAAAATGCCTGGTTTTGTTTCCTCTACCCTGCAAAACTGATAAAGAAAATCAAATAAGTGATAAATTCAATTAATTTCAGGGTTTAAACTGTGGTAATTGTGTAGCATATCTAATTTGCACTAAAGATGGATAACTGCAGATAAAGTTTCCTGGATGAATTACTGTTCCTCAGAAGATTTTCACTTTTCTAACTGAGCCTGTTGAAAACTTTGGCTTAAAAAATGATCACTTGAACCTTGGAGTGTGTTAAAAAGTAAATTTGTTTTCTGGAAATCCACTCTGCAGCCAAAGACATCCCACAATTGCCCAAGGGTGCCTTTATTTGCTTTAAATAAATAATGTTTAAGCCACAGCTGAAAGAAATAGATCTGACCTTGCAGGTGCAGGAGAAATCACAGTGCAATTCTTTTTATGCTGTCTAAGAGTAACTCTTGATGCATTACTTTAATTTCTTCTGGTGCACTAATCAATTCCTTCATTTTTTTATTAATTTCTTGTGATTTTTCTTCTGCTGCAGATTTGCAACAGTGGTCCTGGGCCTGGTCAGCCTGAAGAATGTGGCAGTTTCATTTGCAGAAACTGTGAAAAGCTCTGCTCCTATTTTCACTGTCATCATGTCCCGGATGATTTTGGGGGAATACACTGGTGAGTCCTGAAATGAGATTTTAATTAATTAAAAAAATCTTTTTTTTTTAATGGCCACAGTCAAAGAATGGCCACTAAAATATAACAAATGCAGCTGGAAGAATCAGTCTGAACACAATGAGTTTGTAGAATTAAAAGGGTTTGGTGTAAGGGGTTTGTTGTTATTTTTCTGTCAAGAAATTATCGTGGCTTTAAATAATTGCAGTTGAGTGTGGTCCTTTTTTTTTGCTGCTCAGAATTTCAAATTGTCTCAAAACCCAAAGTGGGATACATTAAAAAATGCAGCAATTAAACTGAGATTGACCCTTTTGCTCTGCAGGATTGCTGGTGAATCTCTCCCTGATCCCTGTGATGGGAGGGCTGGCTCTGTGCACAGCCACTGAAATCAGCTTCAACATCCTGGGCTTCTCTGCAGCTCTGTCCACCAACATCATGGACTGGTGAGGCACCAGGAGAGCTCTGGGGGTGGAAAAAGGGCAATTAATTTGATTAGGAAAGAAAGAAAATTGTGTAACATAGTTAATTCTGTACAGTGTATTGAAATGTTGGGATTGAAAATGCATTTTTAATAAATTATTCACTTTCTATCTCATCTGTAACAGCATTATTGAGATTAAATAATAAAACTTCATTAGACCAAGCTCCTTTTTGTACTTGTACAAAACATTTACCCATCTGAGGATTGATTGATTGATTTGTCCTAACTAAAATACAGCCAAATGATGGGGTTTAATTTATTTTTTTTTAATTGTTCTTCTCTAGTTTGCAAAATGTCTTTTCCAAAAAACTACTCAGTGGAGATAAATACAGATTTTCGTAAGTATTCAAAATATTTCAGGTTTGGGTATATTAGGGCTGCATAGAGAAACTAAATATTTATTATTATATTGTACCAGAAGGTGTAAATCTGATCACCTCTATCCTTTTATCAGGGGAAGAAAACTCCCCTGAGTTCCCACTGCAAGTTTCATAATCAGCTGCAACTCCCAGAAATAAATATTTAAAAATATAAATATAAATATTTTAATAATTGTATAGTTATGTATGGTTTATATAGTTTTGTATATTTATAGAATATTTACTTAATACAAATAATTTAAAAAATAAATATTAGAAAATATAGAAATTAGAAAATATAATTAACCCCCCCCCAAAATAACATTTTGACAGCAATCAGTCCTTACTCTGCAATCAGGAACCATCCTTAACATTGTTGGGTGTGCAGAAAGCAACTTTTAAACTCTGAAACTTAAACCAAGGGTAAAGTCTTGTGCTAAAAACCACCTTTAATAATATATTTGTATTTTACCATGAGCTAAAAAGCTACTTTTGGATTTTTGTGCTTTTTAGCTTCAGCCCCTGAGAGCAAGCCTCTCTTTGCCTTGAAAAAGGAAAGTTTAAATAATTTCAATTTTTTTTCTCCTTTGTAGAGCCCCAGAGCTTCAGTTCTACACAAGTGCTGCTGCTGTGGTGATGCTTATTCCAGCTTGGATATTTTTCATGGTAATTTAAATTCATTATTTTAATAAAAGTGGGGTTTTTTTAAATGAATTTAGTTGTGTTTTTTTTTTTAAATTGTGTACAGAATGTGCAACAAAGGTTATTCTTAAATTTCACCTTTTATCCTTCCCATTTTTTAAAATCAGCCTGAAATACAATTCATCCAATGTTTGCAAGAGATTGGGGGAGTAAAAAAGGTAAAATTGTAAAAGAAACCATTTAATATAGACATGAATTAATCCAAAAAGTTTATCTCAGGATTTTTGAGTTCAAATCATGATTTTGTCTCAGTGCATTTGAGGTTTGAGATAAAGATTTGCAAACAAAATATGGAATATTTACTGACTTCTTGTTCATACTTATGTGGTGTAGAGGAATATTAACTCTCTGAAAGCAAATATTTTTGGAGAAAAAGTTACAGGATCTAAATGTCTTGTATGTTTTAGGTGTTGCTGGGCTAAAATTTAAATGTGAAACTCTATCTGCTTCTAACAGCTGGGTGGAAAATCATTTTTAGATTTTTCTCATGAACTAAACCCTTAAATTCCTAAATTCCTTTTTATTTTTAATTTTTTTTTTGCCATTTAGGACGTGCCTGTGATTGGGAAAAGTGGGAGGAGCTTCAGCTACAACCAGGATATTGTCATTCTCCTCCTGATAGATGGAGTCCTGTTCCACCTGCAGAGTGTCACAGCCTATGCCTTGATGGGGAAAATCTCTCCTGTGACTTTCAGGTAAAATTGTCAAGAAAATAAAATTATTTTCTATTTTTTGGTCAGGAACACTATTTTATGTTCTTCAGTCAGGAACACCATTTTGTATTTTTTGATCAGGAAACACTATGTTGTGTTTTTGGTCAGAAATGCTATTTTACCTTTTTTTTTTTTTTTGTCAGAAAAATAATTTTATTATTTTTGGTAAAGAACATTATTTTGTGGGGGTTTTTTTTGTGGTTTTGTTTGGTTGGTTTTTTGTTTTGGTGGTTTTGGGGTTTTTTTTTGTCAGGAACATTATTTTCTATTCTTTTTTTCACCTGCTCAGTGTTTCTGCTTGAGAACCAGGCAGTAAAGGTAGTGTGCAGAGAGGTGAATAAGAAAAATCACAGGATGGTTGGGGCTGGAAGTGGAATTTGAGGTGGCATTTAAAAAAAAGAGGAAAACTAAAGGTATTGTGCAAAGACATGAATGAGGTAAATCATAAGATGGCTGGGGTTGGAAGAAGAATCTGTGTTGGTGTTTAAAAAAAAAGGAAAACTAAAGGTAGTGTGCCAAGAGAAGAATGAGGTAAATCACAGAATTGTTGGGGATGGAAGTAGAATTTGAGATGGTGTTTAAAAAATAAAGGAAAACTAAAGGTATTGTGCAAAGAAATTTATTAGGTAAATCATGGGATGGCTGGGGCTGGAAGTGGAATTTGAGGTGGTGTTTAAAAAAAGAGAAAACTAAAGGTATTGTGCAAAAAAATTTATTAGGTAAATCATGGGATGGCTGGGGCTGGAAGTGAAATTTCAGGTGGTGTTCAGACAAAAAGGAAAACTCAAGGTATTGTGCAGAGAGATGAATAAGGGCAGTTCTGGGATGGTTGGGGCTGGAAGTGGAACGTGAGGTGGTGTTGGGGAGCAAGGCTGACATGAAAGCCTGGCTGTGGGGTGTGGCAGAGCCACTGTCCCCCCGTGTCCCTGCTGTCCCTCATGTCCCTGATGTCCCTGCCCTTGTCTGCAGCGTTGCCAGCACTGTCAAACACGCTCTGTCCATCTGGCTCAGCATCATCGTGTTTGGGAACAAGATCACCAGCCTGTCAGCTGTGGGCACTGTCCTGGTCACCGTGGGGGTCCTGCTCTACAACAAGGCCAAGCAGCTCCAGCAGGAGACTCTGCACAGCCTGGCCATGGCCCCACAGCCCCAGCCAGGGCCCACCGAGGACACCGAGCCCCTGATCCCCAAGGATTTGGAACCCTACAATTAATGTGGCTCTTCATCCTCCCAGCTGAGCGTGGCTCCAAGGAGATCCTCCTGGATGGGGCTGTTCCTTTGGTTCCTTTGAGTTCCTGGCAGGTCTCGCCCAGGATTTGAAGCAGGAAAGGAGCTGGGAAGGATCCAGGAAAGCCTTGGGAATCTGGTGCCCCAAAGAGAGGACCTGGAGCGTGGTAAACGTGGGCTTTGTTGTCTTCCCTCGACTGCAAATCGTGTCCAAGCCTGTGTTGGTGGAAGAACTTTGGTGTCTTGTGGGAAAACAATTCCTGTCTCCCTCCCCATCCAAATAATGTGAAAATGTGGCCCCACCACTGAATTCTGCTGGCAGAGGGATGGAATTGGTGCCTCGTGGAAATTCCCAGTTGTTCTCTGCATTTCCTTCATCCTCCGTCATTCCTGTGTGGTGTAGAGATGGAAGAGGTCCAAGGAGTGTCCCACTCTGCTCTGCCCTGGGGTGGCCTCACCTCAAGCCCTGAGGGCTTTTGGGGCCCCCCCAAACCTGCCAGAGCTCCAGGAGCACTTGGACAGCACAAGATGGGATTTTAGAGTGTCTGTGCAGGGCAGGAGTTGGACTTGGATAATCCTTGTGGGTCCCCTCCCACTCAGGATATTCCATAATTCCAAGAGGGATTAGAATTCCCTTCTCTCCCTAAAAAAAAACCACTTTATAGGTTTGGTTTGAAGCAAACTATGGGAGATGAGCTGTGGTGAGCACCTACTGCTGACTACAAATCCAGGATTTGTAGTGGTTTTCCTCCTAAAATGCAACGTGGAAATGTCACGTTGCCATCATTCACTGACAAAACTGAAATGCAAGTATTCACACACATACCCTGTGTAAATGGAGTGTTGAATTCAATACTTGTAGTTGCCTAGAGGTAAAAAAAAAACAAAAACAAAACCACTGAAAATCGTGGTGACAAAGGAAGCAGGATCTCTGTATTTCTGTAAGCAACCGTTTTGTTGTTTTAATTTCATTTTATTATGCATGAAGAAAGAAATGGATGGGGTTTTTTTAATATTATTTCTAAGAGTGCAACAAAAGGCTGCCTTTTAGAAACTCAGGGTTATGAGTCTGACCTGTGTGTACAATATCTAATTTCTGGTTATGTAAAGAAATCTCAGAGACATCTGTGACAGATGGAAGGGAGGAATATTAACCATAAACTGAGGTAAATCTTTATTTCTGCTGCTCTGAAGTTTCCTTTCTTTTTTAAAGGAAGTTTGTTTTTGTGGTAGATCAAAGATTAAAAGTTAATTTTCCTTTTCAAAATTCTGAAGAACAGTCATTAGTTTGGGCAAAAAAAAAAAAAAGCGCACATGTAGCTACAACAACATTCACATGGACTTTTTGGGAACAAAACTTAAGTTAAAATGAGTGGATTTTAATAATTGCCACTCTTCTGGAAGGTTGGAGCATGGATATATAGTGGTCTTTATGGTAAAAATAACGGTTAGAGGAAGTTACCAGTGGAATTCCTGTAAAAAAATTACATTTCCACACCTCAGTGGCTGCCTGGGGCAGACTCCCCAAAGATCTGAGGGAGGGAAATGCCAATTTTTTCATCCTTGTGTATGTGATACATCTGTGGTATTTTATTTCCTTTTGTACTCCTGTCATTTTTATAAAAGCTGTGGACTGTGGCGTGGAGCTCTGTGGGGTTTTTTTGTTTGTTTTCTGCCAAATACACTGAGATTTTTGAAAGTACAACTTAAAAAAAAAAAAAAAAAGTGTGATTTGTGTCGTATTTCTTTGCCCTCTTTTTGGCCTTTCCTTAGGTTAAACAAACCAACCTCTTGGCTGTTGTCAGCTGTCCACTCGTGAAACCTTTTTGTTCTCCAGTTAGACCAGTAAATCTTCTTTTCTCTTGTGTAAACAAGGAGGTTTTTGTTCTTTGTTAAGAAATCTTGAGGGTGTCACACCCCGGCTCTTCCTGGACTGTGACAGAAGCAGTGCTGCCCAGAAAATTGAATTTTTTGGGGAACGTTTTAGAATTTCTGTCACTGCATTTCTCCTGGTACCCATGACGAGGACAAGCTCTGTGAGCTGGAGCCTTGCAGATTATTTATTTTACACTTTTCAATACACTCACAGCACATCTTCCTTAAATGTGAATTCCTGCACTGAGGTGCAGGTGTGTTACAGCACTGCTTCTGTTCCCAAATTGTCATTATTTCCCATTAAATGGCCTATTATATGACATTATATTGTCGCATTTCCAATGGGGGATGGATAATTAGGGATCAGTTCATCTTAGGGATCATAATTAGGGGTCTTTGCTGTTCTGGGTCACGTCCAGTCCCTGCGTCACCTCCTCCTGCTCACTCTCACCCATTTCCATTTAGGAACTGCAGCTTTGCGTTGGAATCGCGCTTTATTCAATCAAACTCCACGCTTTTATGTAATTAATTACACGTAATTATTATTAATTATTATTTTAATGTAATTAAATGTGACAACGCCTCCATTCCCACCCCTGCCGCCTGTCCGCTGTGTTTACTGCTGAACGAGCACAGCCTTGAGGTTAATGAACACCCCTCTGGCAGGCGAGGGGGCCCGGCTCAATTAACGCCTCATTAACGACTGGCGTTAATTACCGCAACGGCTCAATCAACGCCTCATTAACGACCGGCGTTAATTAGCGCGCCGTGAGGCGGCGCTGACGTCACCGGCGCGCGGCCGGAAGTGACGCGTGACTCGCGCGCTGCTGCTCGCAGTCCCCGGTGGCGGCGGCGGTGAGCGGGGCCGGGGGAGCGCGGGGGCTCCGGGCGGGCTCTGAGGGGACACCGAGGGCTCTGAGGGGACACCGCGGGGCTCTCGGGGTTGTGGGGGGCTGAGGGCAGGCGGCCAGGGCGGGCCCGCGGGTGGCAGCGCTCCGTGAGGGCCGCCGGGCTGTTTGGCCTCGCCGGGGCGCGGGGCGGTGTTGGCCGCTGAAATCGGCTTCGTTCTGCGGTGTGCCACAGGGCTGGGGGTGCCACACGGGAGGGAGACGGCGATGAGTTAGCTCGGAGTTGGGTGCTCGGGGTATTCCGCCAATCAAACTCCCAGTTGTCAAATTTTTACAGTTTATACATTTCGCTAAACCAAGGAATTAGTGCTCCTTGGCTATAAGTGACGTAGTTCTCTTGTTAATTAACATTTTGCCTTCTATCGGTCAATTATCCTTTCTCTTCTCGTGCTAATTAGTGCCCTGCTCAATCCTTCTCGTTTCTTGGGTCGGTGGTCGTGCTGGAATTGCCTTTTCCTCAGTGACAGCTGATTTCAGCACAGTTGCTGAGTTGACTTCGTTATTTTCTTCCATATCTCAGGGGTTCTGCCAGATCTCCCATAAATTCTGCATTCCTTGTGTCCTTTTCCCCCAAGCTTTGTTAACTGCAAGTCTCAGGTCATAATTAAATGTGTGGCACCATAAACTCTGTTTCCTGTGCCCTCCAGCAGCTCCCTGAGTTCTTAGCAGCATCTTCCCTTTGGGTTTAAAACTTCTGGGTTTAAAACAAACACTTTTGGTTCACCATAAATCAGCTCCAGCGTGGCTTTACGCAAAAATAGAACATTGTGTGTTTGCACTGAAAAAACAAATGGGTGTAAACCAGATTTATTTGTGGGGTTTGTCAACATCTCCTTCCTTTCCAGAGGGTGGTGCTTTTTAACTCAAATGGGTGATGAAAAGGATTCTTGGAAAGTGAAGACTTTAGATGAGATTCTCCAGGAGAAGAAGCGAAGGAAGGAGCAAGAGGAGAAGGCAGAGATCAAACGTATGAAAAATGTAAGCTGTCCTTTGGGATTCATTTTCATGGAATTAGTTGTTTTATTAATAGAAAACTCTGTTTTAGTGGGGTGCAGTGCCTGTATTCTGATTTTTCTGGTGATTTTCCTGATTTTTCTCATGCCCTGGCAGCTGAATTCTTTTCCCTGTGGCCTCTAATTCCAAAGTTTAACAAAAATATCATGCTTTGTGGAGATTTCATTGGTCTTGCATGATATACTGTGTCTTTGTTATAGTTATTAGTCAGAAAAGATAAATAAATTTATCTAATCAGTTAGGACTTTCTATTCAAGGAGCAACTTTTAAAGATTTTAGAGAAGAATGAGTTAAAATCATTGATTTGGAATCACTTTTATGTTGCTGCTTGGTTTTGTGCAGCTGTGTACAAAATAATTATTGCAGGAAAAAAAACACACAATAGTTACTGCCATCCTCCTCAGTGTTTAATTTAGTCTAATTAATGTCAAATTAATGCACTTCAGCTATAATTGCAGTCAAAGTGCTGCTGTCATAAATCAGTGGATTTTACAGGGGTGACCAGTCCAGGCTGAATTTTTGAACCAGCAATGGAAGACTTCAGTGATATTTAATTTTTTTTTTTTCATTTTGAGCCGTACAAATAAATGGATTTTTCCCCCTGTCCTGTGCTTCCCTCAGTCAGATGACAGGGATTCCAAGAGGGATTCTCTTGAAGAGGGGGAGCTGAGAGACCATCGCATGGAAATCACCATCAGGAACTCACCCTACAGGAGGGAGGACTCCATGGAAGACAGGTAAGAGTGAGGAAATAAAAAGAGAACAAGCTCCTGAAATTACCCTTTCAGCACCCTGAGAAGAGAGTTTCAAATACCTGAAGGGAAAATCTTAATTTTTTTAGTGTGCAGAGGTGGAAATCCTTTTTATAGATCACAACAAGGTAACTTTTTGAAGCACTGGTTAAAATTTAACTGGAGCATTTATTGTGGAAATTCAGTATAAAATTGGGAATCTTTTCCAAACAAGGAAATCTGTGGATTTCCCCTGTCACCTCCCTGAGTTCATTCCTGTCCTGCCTTTCAGGGGAGAAGAAGATGATTCCTTGGCTATCAAACCACCCCAGCAAATGTCCCGGAAGGAAAAAACCCATCACAGGAAAGATGAGAAGAGGAAAGAGAAGCGCAGGCACCGGAGTCATTCTGCAGAAGGTGCTTCTTGCCACTCTTGGAAGCTTCTGCTTTCTGGGAGTAGAGTAAATAACAATGACTCAGACTGAAGGAAACACAGCAGAGGAATTGAAACTTTGGTTATTTCTTTGGCTGTGCTTAGTGCCCCTATGGGAATGACAGGGGTGTGAACGTGGTTGAGAGGACAGAAATCCCTTTGGGACAGGGACACTGAGGTCACTTTTACTCCTTGAAGGCTGATAAGATTCTCTCTGGCTTCACTGAGTGAAAGACCTCTCAACTTTGTACCTGCCAAGGAAAAAGATCTCCTTTCTAGAGACATTCCTGTTGTCTTCCTGTCAATAACAACCATTTTTTTTAACTTTAATACAATTATTCATGCAAGATCTTACAGACTTTGGACTTTCCAACCCCCTTTCAGAGCAGGATTTTCATTGTAAGAAAACAACAGAGGTCACAGCAATAGGTTCCCATCAGTTTCACCCTCTCTAAGCTTTGCTTCTGGTGAATATTTTGAGCAGTAACACTCGGAAATTGATTTCTGTTTGTTCAAGGGAAACATGCCAGAGTGAAAGAGAAAGAACGGGAGCATGAGCGTAGGAAGAGACATAGAGAAGAGCAGGATAAAGCCCGGCGTGAATGGGAGAGACAGAAACGGAGAGAGATGGCAAGGGAGCATTCCAGGAGGGAGAGGTACATCCATCCCTCCCTCCCCTGGGGAGGGAGATCAACAGCTGCCTCTTCTGAGCATTTGTTGTTGTGAAATGACCAAAAAAACAAACAAACAACAAAAAAATCCACAGTGAGAACTTGGCTGTGTTCCTGGGAATGTGTTGTCTGATAGAATGTGTTCTTCACTTTGATGAAGTGCTTCATTACCATGGTGAATTCACTGCCCCTGGTTCACTGTAATAAAAAGATTGGGTGGTCTTAGAGGTTTGTTCCAATGTAAAAAAAAAATACAAACCAGATTTGCACAGTATCAGGGGATTAATTAACTGAACTGGTTTAATTTCTGCTTAAATCCTGATAGGGTGGAGAACTCCTGGTCTGGGTCTTTCAAACCTGTTTTTTAGAGGAGCAGCTGAAAAATTCCACCTTGTGTTTGACTGATGCACAACTGGGGGTGTTGATAAGGAAATTGAATTCACTGGTTTGGTGCTGCAAAAGTTTTTCCTTCTCTTCACCAGCTGAATTTGTAACGAACAAAAATGATTTTTCCAGAGATCGCCTGGAGCAGCTGGAGAGAGAAAGGGAAAGAAAAATCCGGGAGCAGCAGAAGGAGCAGCGGGAGCAGAAGGAGCGAGAAAGGAGAGCTGAGGAGAGGAGGAAGGAGAGGGAGGCCAGGAGAGAAGGTGACTCTCTCTGCATAAATATTCTTCATACTCACTCTCACTTTCCTCTCTGCTGACACTGTGGTGGAATGGAGGGATAGAAAGTGGTTTTTTACTTAAAGCAGTGCTAGAATTTTAAAGAAATTAAAGTGAGGAGGCCTTTGGCGTGGGAGGGAAAAGGAAACACAAGTTTTACATAAAATAATGTGGTGATGTTATGTGCCTTAAATATCCTGGCAGGTTGGTCAGTCAGTGAGTCTTTGCCTCTCTCCCTATCAGGGAGATTTCCTATAAAAACAAGATTTCTGCAGGTGCCACTCTGTGCACCCAGCACAATCCCAGTGGTCCTGAACTTTTTGGCTTTGTCTAACTCAATCTGATAGAGGTTGAAACCTCAAAATTCAATGTTTTAAGGATTTGGGGGAATAAATTGCAAAGAGGGAGAGGCCATGTAAGTAATCCAGGCATGGAAAATGCTGTAGTGGGAGTCAGGTGGGAAGATCTGATGCCTGAACAGTTTTAAGTTCTGCACTTGAACTCTTTGCACAGCGTGTTGGGTATTTGCAATCTCAGCTCAGATAATTTTGGCTCAAGGATCTCTGTCCCAGCTCTCAGAGGTAAAAATCAGAGCCCATTCCTGTGATCAGGTGAAAAAGATTATTCAAGAGTAGCAGAACAAACCATATTTTTTGCTTTCTCTTTCTTGCTCAGCTCATACCAAACAGCTCCTTTTTGTGCTTGGCTTTATGCTAATAGTGCTCAATCTGTGTTACCTTTCATTTAATTGGTTTTATTATTCTTGAATGTTCTGTCAGCTCCTTCTAAACCTCAGCTGGTTTTATTCTTTTACATATTTTCCACTTCTTTCTCTGGCATTAATGCTTTAGAATCAGGGTGTTTCCTGTATAACATACAGGGCAGCTTGCTTCTGTTTTTAAGTGTGGCAGCAGCTTTCTCTAAGCAGTACAAATCCATATTTTATTTGAGATAAATCAAAGCCCTTCATTCTCTCAGATTTAAGTAGGTTCCTCTCCCACTCTTCCCCCTTACCCTGTAAAAAAAAAAATTATGAAAAGCATTCGAATCAGGTGGCTGTGGCAGACAGGCCAACTCTAATTAGGCAGATGTAACAATTTCTTGTGGTTTTGTTTTCCCTAGTTTCTGCACACCATAGAACAGTGAGGGAAGAATATGGAGACAAAGTAAAAATGAGACCCTGGAGTCGCAGCCCTTTGCGCCAGCAGAGAGACAAGCTTGAGCAAGGAGAGAGCAGGAAACCAGGTAGCATCTGCCACTCTACACTGTCTGGGGGGGCAGCAGGAGCTGGGCTGGGGTAGTGTTCCATTTTTAGCCTCAAACAAACATCCCAGGTGCTCAGTTAAAGCATCGTCCAGCTCAGCCCCAGCGGCGTAACTCTGGAACCTTCACAAATTCTCTCTTTCCTGAAGCAGTGCTGGATTTGCAGGAGCTGCACAAGTGACAAATGGAATGGATTTAGGGGCAGGAGTAGCAATTGGAGAAGTTTCAAAATGAGTTACCCTGTTCAGTGGTGGAAGAAGCAGCTGACTGAATTTTTAAAACCCTGCAGGTGAATTCCCTTGCAGGTTAAAAAGGGATTGGTTACTCCAGCTCCAGTTGGATTGGGGGTTAGGAGCTAAACTGCCTTAAAAAGTGACCTCCCAGGGATCAGTGCAAGCATCACTGATTCTGTCATCTTGTAGAAATGAAATTCTTAAGGCAGAGTTCTGCTTAGATGGTGAATTTTGTTTTCCAAGGCAGAAAGTGGTCCCACCTGAAGGTTCTGGGTGTAGAGAACTTGCACAGGTGACATAAAAATGCCTTTGAAGGAGAAAAGCTCTGTGTCTGCCTTGCTAACATGTGCAGCTGTGAAAAGAAGTGTAGCCACTCAGAGCAGGATGCAATCAGCTGGAATTCCAGGTGGAGGCAGGCAGCAAGTCCTGGGAAACTCCTGCCTCACCAACCACCAGGGATTTTTCATGGTGAGCACTGCACTGGAGCAGTGAGCAGTGTGTAGGGACCCTGTCCTGGTGATTCTTGTCACCATGGTGCTTTTTTCCCTTTTTTTCCCTGTTTTAATTCATCTTAGAAGACCTTAGGAACACATCATGTTTAAAAATCAGGTCAATATTCCATATTTTTGGCTGTTGATCCTGCACCACTGCGATTCAGAAAAGCTGTTTGTCATTGAGCAGAGTGGGAAATGATGATTTATTTATTTTTTTGAGTGCTCTGAATTTCCAATACTGAATGTTCAGCACTGATTTAATGCCAGCAGAAAGTGAAGCAGTTACCTGGGAATTCAGAGGCTTGGAAGTGATACTCAATTAGCACTGTGTTTTTAATTTTTATGGTTTCAGCAGTAAAAGAAGAGAAACCAGAAGAGAGGGATCCTCTGTCAGATTTGCAAGACATCAGTGACAGTGAGAGGAAAACCAGCTCAGCAGAGTCTTCCTCAGGTGATTAAATGCAATTTAGGAGCTGTAATTAATTGTACAGATGTAATTAATTTCTCTGCTGAGCAAACACTGTTAGTGTTAAGTGCCTGATTATTCCTGGACAGAGTCTGGATCAGGCTCAGAAGAGGAGGAAGAAGAGTCCAGCAGTGAAGGCTCTGAGGAAGAGGGAGAGGAAGAGGAGGAGGAGGAGGAGACAGGAAGCAATTCTGAGGAAGTGTCTGAGCAATCAGCAGGTGAGGATCACAAAGGGGCCTCCAGGGGTGTGTGGTTTTCTTTTTTTTTTTTTTTTTCTCATCCTGTGTTGTTTTATTTGAACATTTTCCTTTTCTCTTAGTCTAGGCTAGGCTGAGACCTGACAGGTCAAGATAACTAAAAAGAAAAAACCCAAGTACAAGTCCTATTCTATCCTTTTGTGTAGAGGTAATACCAATTCTTCATCTCAGAAGCCAGATCAGAAACCTGAAAACCGTTTTTGTCAGAAGTTCAGGTGGTTCCATAACATCAATATTCTGCAGAGCACAATTTGCTCTTCTTTGGGGGGTGGTGAAGTCCAAATATCTTGGTCATTTTGAATTATTTTCTGTTGCAAATTTCAGAACTTTTTTCCAAATGAATGAACATAATCACAAAAGGTTCAGTAAAGAAGTCTGTGTGCAGCCATTCTTGTCATTAATTAATAAAGAAAAGGCACAAGAGCAGGCTCTGATGGATGGGTATTTTTCTTTAAAATCAATTATAATTAATAAGCAAATATTAATAATTAATTTACCTGCCCACATCCCAATCCCCAGAGGATTGGTGAGAGTTGTGTTCCCTTTGGAAGCATTTGCTGTCCAAGTGAAACAGAAGTGCTTGGTCACTGACAGTGCAGAAGCCTGGTGAGATAGGAGAGGATTTCAGCAGGGATTTGCCTCCCAAGGAGCTGCAGAAATTGGAGTTTTTCCAACCAAACTTGGTTCTGTTTTGCAGAGGAGGTGAGCGAAGAGGAAATGAGTGAAGAGGAGGAGCGGGAGAATGGAAACCACATCCCAGTTGGTACAATGCAAATACTGACTGTTTTAGAGAAGTGTTTGGCTGAGTTTTTGCAGCTAAATAAATCTATTTCTACAAATATTTATAAGATTTAAATGCTATTCCATGTCAAACTCAGAAATTCCTTGAAATCTGCTCCAAGCTTTATGTTTAGAGGGAATCAGTCTAATGAGCTGATGTTTCCTTCTCTTTCATTTTGTGTTCTTTTATCCTGTCCTCTCATCAAAGGAGCTTTGCAATCAGAATGAGACATCCTGAATCAGTTTTCTCTTCCATTCTGGTGTAAAGATTTATTTTTCTGACCTGCTGCATTAACACTGGAAATTGTAGGTGAATTCTTGAGAGCATCACCTTTGCCAAGAGGAGAAAATTGGCGTCCCCACAATCCTCTCCCATGCAGTGCTCAATGTCACCACCTTTGTTTGCCTAAAGCTGAGTTTAATTACTCCAGCCAGCTCCTCTTTCCACGACTGATTCTGACTTTTAAAGTTCCAGAGTCGAGGTTTGACCGGGATTCTGCGGGCAGCGAGGTGGAGGAGGAGGAGGTCGGGGAGGGATCCCCTCATTCCAATGCCATGACAGAAGGGGAATATATTCCTGATTCTCCAGCTTCCTCCCCCATTGAGCTGAAACAGGAGCTCCCCAAGTACCTTCCTGCACTCCAGGTAGGGGATCACCCTCTTCAATGTAGATAAGAATTATAATTATATCATTGATGTCTTGGTATTGCTGTCTGAAAAGAGATCCTTGTGAGAGGAGGGTTCTGTTACCATAAACAGACACTGGTTATTCTTTATGTGGCCAACAGCAAAGTGTAGAAATACTAATAAAAATCAGATTTTTACTAATTAATTACGTGAAAGGTAACTGTGAGGGGTGCTGAGTTGCTGCCTTTGCCTTTGTGGCAGATATTTCAGATTATTCTGGGCAAAAATCAGTGGAATAATTAATTAATCTGCTGGAACACAGGCTCTGTCCAGGATTCCTTTAGAAACTCTATGAAAAATAACCCCCACAGATACCTTTCTTTTCTGCTTTATGGCTGAATTCTTCTGGTAAATTTTAACTGTGAAGCTGCTGAAGTTTTTTAAAAGAGCCAAACCTTCCCCCAGATGCTGGAGGAGTAAATGTTGTCCCTGTGTTTTTTCAGGGATGTCGCAGCGTGGAGGAATTCCAGTGTTTGAACAGGATTGAAGAAGGAACCTATGGAGTGGTGTACAGGGCAAAGGACAAAAAGACTGGTGGGTATCAGTGCCCTCCACTTTCTTCAGGGTGTTTAGGGCTGCACTCCTGTGCAAGTTTTCATTCTGCATTTTTCAGTGATGAACACAATCTATTTAAAATATTTCTTTACCAGCAAGCTGCTCGTTTTCAAGGCAAAACAGCACAGTTAATTAAATATTTAATCAGTGAGAGAACACTGGGGGACCTGGTAATGTGTCTTTATTAAGTGTGTGATGGGAAATGTGTTTCCTTGGCAGATGAAATCGTGGCCCTGAAGCGACTGAAAATGGAGAAGGAGAAGGAAGGGTTTCCCATTACTTCCCTGAGAGAAATAAATACAATTCTGAAAGCACAGCACCTAAATATTGTCACTGTCAGAGTAAGGCTGCAATCTTTTATGTCTGAAGTACTTTCGTTCTTGAAATACTCCTCTTGGCTTTTAAATATAAAAATATCAGCAACCCTGGTAGATCTTGCTTCTGTGAGCAGTTGTGTGCTGCTCCTAAGGCTTTGTAAGATCCCTTCTCCACAGTCTGAAAAATGAGCTGTTATTTAATAGAAAAAACCCATTTTCTGAGGATTTTACCAATGGCAGCCTCCATCCTCTTGCCAGTACATTTCTAAAATAGATTTTGGATGCTTTTTAAACACCATGTGCAGGTTTTGCTCATCTGGTTCTGTGTTGCAGGAGATCGTGGTGGGCAGTAACATGGATAAAATCTACATTGTGATGAACTATGTAGAACACGACCTCAAGAGCCTGATGGAAACAATGAAACAGCCTTTCCTGCCAGGTACTCTTTGCCACAGTGCCCTGAAATTCTCAGAGCTGGAAAAGTGGCCAACACAAATGGCTCTGCTGGCAGCAGGGAGCTGGCTTTGGGCAGTGCCATGTGTTGTTGCTTTGGAATGTCCTGTGTTCCTTGGATCTGAGACTTCCTGGCTTTTTCTGTTTGTTCTATAAAACCTGACACAAATGAAGGTGTTGGCTGATCCCAGTGATGAATCCAGTTTGTGTGTTTGGGGTGGAGCTGTTCAAAGGTGAAAATGGGAGAGTTTCACCTGTGCTGAACTGGATAAGAACACTGGGCTTTAATTTTGGCCACTTCCTGTGAGAGACAATAATTTCTGAGCATAATTTGGATGAATTCCAGCTGCCCAAATGAATTTTGCTGTTCTGTGACACATTTTTATGGTGGAGGCTTTTTTTCCTGCCTCCTTCCCTGTTCTCCAAAGAAACAAAACACAAATTAAAGGTAGATTTGTTGTCTTCAATGCATTTTGGGTTTTTTTTTTATCATTCCAGGGGAAGTGAAGACTTTGATGATTCAGTTACTGCGAGGGGTCAAACACCTCCACGACAACTGGATCCTTCACAGAGACTTGAAAACTTCCAACCTGCTGCTCAGTCATTCAGGCATTTTAAAAGTAAGAATTGGGAGAAAATTGAGGAAATGAGGACAAATTCTGTGCTGCAGAGTTACACAGAGTTAAAGCTGTGTCCCACGTTCTGTGCAATGGCCATGGTGGCACTAATGGTGAATGAACAGTGCTGGAAATGTTGTTCATTTTCCTTTCAGGTTGGAGATTTTGGATTAGCCAGGGAATATGGGTCTCCCCTGAAGCCCTACACCCCTGTGGTTGTGACCCTGTGGTACAGAGCTCCAGAGCTGCTGCTTGGAGCAAAGGTGAGTTCCTCCTTGTTCCTCTGGCTGCTGGAGCAGTGACTGCAGCCTGACTGTGTTTTATAAATCATGCTCAAAGTGTGAGCATGCTTGGGTTTTACATTGGTTCATAGGGGAAAATACTAAATATTCAGTATTATTCCTCCTAATGACATCTAAACCCCTTCCATCCTCCCCAGACAGAGGGTGGGTGGGTGACAGATGGATTTTGTCCCTTGGAATGCTGATGTGGTCAGTGCTGATGGACTTCCCTTGGATTGTGGCAGAATGTCCCCTTTGGCAGCTGGATTTTAAATGCCTTTTTAAATTAGTCTAAAACCTGTGACATCCGAGAGCAGAACAAGGTACTGGCTGTGTTCTAGAATATTCCCTGCTGATAACTGAAATCTGGGTGAAATCAGGGTTCTGTAGGGCTGCAGTGGCAAGAGCCCTGCCAGAAAAAATACTGGTTTGTCAGCTGAGCTGCTTTGTTTGTGAGTGGAGAAGAGAGGCATCAGTGTGGAGACTTTCACCTTTCATCCTGAAAGATTTCTGTACATTGGTGTTGCCTATAACTCACAGTAACTAGAACTTTGAAATGAATACAGCTGAGACCTGGCCCTTGGGTATGGGACTGGATGTGTGTGTTCTGCTCAAAAAAACCCAAATAAACTCTTCAAACAACTCAGTGAAAATATCTTCCTGATTTTTCTGAGGTGTCATTTTATTTCCCTTCTTTCCAGGAATATTCCACAGCCATAGACATGTGGTCAGTGGGGTGTATTTTTGGGGAGCTGCTGACGCAGAAGCCACTGTTCCCAGGGAAGTCAGAAATCGACCAGATTAACAAAGTTTTTAAGGTAATTTTTAAAATGTTTTGGGATTTTGACTGATTTTAGAGACAGGAACATTGGAGTAGTGCTTGTTGTCCTTTAACAGAGATTCAGCCTTAGTAAAAAGTTATTTAATCTGCTTTACAACACTTGGAGTAGGCTGAGACCATGATTTGTTGTGTCTGTTTTCTCTGGATACTTCCCAACTCCTAATGAATAAATAAAGGATTTCCCTCTGAGTTTATTAAAGAGATATTTTAATTTGCAGGATCTGGGTACTCCCAGTGAAAAGATCTGGCCTGGTTACAACGAGCTGCCAGCAGTGAAGAAAATGACCTTCACAGAATATCCCTACAACAACCTGCGCAAGAGATTCGGGGCTCTGCTCTCTGACCAGGGCTTTGACCTGATGAACAAGTGGGTGCCAAATTCTGGGGGATCCCTGAGAATATGTGGGCAGGGAAAGAATTTTCTGTGTTGTGAAAGGTTTATAAAATCAAGGCCAGGCTGTGCAGTTACACTGTGTTACAGGAGTTCCTGGTGTGTTAATAGTATGTCTAAAATCTCTCTTGAAATAGCAAAAATTGTAAAATATTCTAATGGAATTATCCTGGGTCCCTTTGGAGTTTATCTGTCTATGCAAAGGTCTGAAGTACCCAGTGGTTTACACCTTTGGGAGCAGATCCCTACAGAAGCTGCTTGGATGTGTAGTTCCAGCTGCTGTCCCATAAATTGTAGGTTCATGGAGAAGTCTGCCTTAAAAATCAGCTCTGTTAGATGATGTGGCAGCAATCATTAACAGAATTAGACCCAGTTAATAGAATTACACCTAATACCCAGTCATAGAATATACAAAATTAATAGAACTGTGCAGAATACCCAGGCATAGAATTACAGCTAATAGCCAGCAATAAAGTTATACCAAATTAATAGTTATACCCATTACCTAGTCACAGAATTATACCCAATACCCAGTCATAGAATTAAAGCAAATTAGTAGAATTATACCCAATACCCAGGTAATAGAATTATACCTAATACCCAGGTAATAGGGTATTAGGTAATAGGTGCACCAAAGTCAGTGCTGGTGAGTTGGGCAGAGTTCCAGAGCTCACCATGGGCTCTGTGCTGCTGGAATTTGGCTGGGATCCTGAGCTTCACCTGGACTGGGCAGGGAAAGTCCAGCTCTCCTTCCCAATAGGTAATTCAGCAATACCCTATTGCTAAAATTATACCAAATACCCAGTAATAAAATGATAGCAAATTAATAGAATTATACCCAATACCAGTAATAAATTATACCATATTGCTAAAATTATACCAAATACCCAGTAATAAAATGATAGCAAATTAATAGAATTATACCCAATACCAGTAATAGAATTATACCCTATTGCTAAAATTATACCAAATATCCAGTAATAAAAACATACCAAATTAATAGAATTATACCCAATACCAGTAATAGAATTAGACCCTATTGCTAAAATTATACCAAATATCCAGTAATAAAATGATAGCAAATTAATAGGATTATACCCAATACCAGTAATAGAATTATACCCTATTGCTAAAATTATACCAAATATCCAGTAATAAAATAATAGCAAATTAACAGAATTATATCCAATACCAGTAATAGAATTATACCATATTGCTAAAATTATACCAAATATCCAGTAATAAAATGATAGCAAATTAATAGGATTATACCCAATACCAGTAATAGAATTATACCCTATTGCTAAAATTATACCAAATATCCAGTAATAAAATGATAGCAAATTAATAGGATTATACCCAATACCAGTAATAGAATTATACCATATTGCTAAAATTATGCCCAATATCCAGTAATAAAATGGTACCAAAATGATAGAATTACACCCAACATCTACTCATAGAATTACACCCAACTAATAGAATTATACCAGATTAACAGAATTACACCCAATACCAGTAACAGAATCATCCCCAATACCCACTGCCAGAACTGTGTTAAACATCACAAAACCCTCATGAAAACAAAACATTCCTGAACAATTCACAATTTGGAGAGGGGGCTAAAATTCCCCTTCTCCCCATCCTCCTTGGCAGCTTCCTGACGTATTACCCGGCGCGGCGCATCACGGCCGAGGACGGGCTGAAGCACGAGTACTTCCGAGAGACCCCGCTGCCCATCGACCCCTCCATGTTCCCCACCTGGCCAGCCAAGAGCGAGCAGCAGCGCGTCAAGAGGGGCACCAGCCCCCGGCCCCCCGAGGGAGGGCTGGGCTACAGCCAGCTGGTGAGTGTGGGACTCCAGAGCCTGCCCTGGGAATGGTCTGTGCTTGGGATCTTGAGATTCACCTGCTTTGGCAGGGAGAGTCCAGCTCTCCTTCCCAAAGTCAGTGCTGGTGAGTGTGGCACGGCTCCAGAGCCTGCCCTGGGAGAGAGCTGTGCTTGGGATCTTGAGATTCGGCTGCTCTGGCAGGGAGAGTCCAGCTCTGCTTCCCAAAGTCAGTGCTGGTGAGTGTGGGACTCCAGAGCCTGCCCTGGGAGTGAGCTGTGCCTGGGATCTTGAGATTCGGCTGCTCTGGCAGGGAGAGTCCAGCTCTGCTTCCCAAAGTCAGTGCTGGTGAGTGTGGGACTCCAGAGCCTGCCCTGGGAATGGTCTGTGCTTGGGATCTTGAGATTCGGCTGCTCTGGCAGGGAGAGTCCAGCTCTGCTTCCCAAAGTCAGTGCTGGTGAGTGTGGCACAGCTCCAGAGCCTGCCCTAGGAGAGAGCTGTGCTTGGGATCTTGAGATTCGGCTGCTCTGGCAGGGAGAGTCCAGCTCTGCTTCCCAAAGTCAGTGCTGGTGAGTGTGGGACTCCAGAGCCTGCCCTGGGAATGGTCTGTGCTTGGGATCTTGAGATTCGGCTGCTCTGGCAGGGAGAGTCCAGCTCTGCTTCCCAAAGTCAGTCCTGGTGAGTGTGGCACGGCTCCAGAGCCTGCCCTGGGAGAGAGCTGCTTGGGTTCCTGAGATTGACCTGCTCTGGCAGGGAGAGTCCAGCTCTGCTTCCCAAAGTCAGTGCTGGTGAGTGTGGGGCTCCAGAGCCTGCCCTGGGAGTGAGCTGTGCTTGGGATCCTGAGATTGACCTGCTCTGGCAGGGAGAGTCCAGCTCTTCTTCCCAAAGCTCAGGGAAGGTCCAGCTTTTCTTGCCAAAGTCAGTGTTGGTGAGCTGGGCACGGCTTCAGAGCTCACCGTGGGCTCTGTGCTGCTGGAATTTGGCTGGGATCCTGAGCTTCACCTGGACTGGGCAGGGAAAGTCCAGCTCTCCTTCCCAAAGCCCAGGGAAAGTCCAGCTTCCTTTCCCAAAGGCCAGTGCCAGTTACAGCTCTGCTCCCAGAATCACCATTTCAAGGCATAATGAGAAAAAAATGTCTGGTTTATCCCAGGACAGAGCAATTTATCTTTTGAAAGTGTCCATTGTTTTACACTTTCATCTAAGCTGTTAAATTTGGAGTTGAAATAAATCAAATAAGCCTGATTTTGGGGATAGAAACAGGTGCCTCTTTCCAGTCTTGGAGAATTCCAAGGTTGTTCTCTCTGTGGGGATATCTGTTCTATCTATCCATGGGAATTGTGCTGGCCTGTTAAGTATGGCATGTTAGGGTCCTAATTCTAGAAAATTCTTATTATTCTTATTACCAGTTCCATGTCTCAGTATGGCTGAAATGGCACTGTACTATATTGTGCCCAATTTACAGTTGAAATAATACAAAAACTTTATTGAGCCTTGATTTTTCAGGGTGTAAAGGCTGCCATGGAGGATGTGCACTGTGTGTAGGATTGGATGCTCAAGAAGTGAAGTTTACACTTATTTATACCCATTTTTTTATCTTTCTCATGCAGAAGTGGCTACAGGAACTAGGAACACTCAAACTGCTTTTAGCAATGGCATATTTTGAAAGAGCAATATTTAGATTCTGAATAACCCAGCATCAACCTTAACTGTGATGCCACTAAATCAAAGATTTCTTTCTCATCTTGAGATATTTTTATTATATTTGCTGTTTAGTTTTTTGGAGAGGTAAATGCAGCTGCACAGCCCCTGATCCATGCCCTGTGCTTGGTTTTCACAGGGTGATGATGATCTGAAGGACACAGGTTTCCATCTGACCACCACAAATCAAGGAGCATCTGCTGCAGGACCGGGCTTCAGCCTCAAGTTTTGAACTCAAGGTGAAAAAGGAGGGGAAAAAACCCCATAAAGAAAAAAAAAGCACCATTCATGTGAGTGGATTTGAGTGCCCCAGTTCTGTCCTCCGTGTCAGGGGCACCAGATGTTTTTCCCTGTGAAAAAAACTCAAAGATTATCACAGATTCCAAGGCTCTTGTTTTATAAATCAATGTGGAGTTTAACTGCTGCATTCCATTAGAGGACTGGAGTTACCTGAAAACCCCAGGATCATCACAAACTGTGACAAAGGACAACTTGAAATAACAGTCCTGGAACAGTTTCTGGTTTATTTTTAGGGATTTTTTTTGTTGAGTTTGTTTTGTTTTGTTTTATGGGTTTGTTTTATTTTTCCTTGTAAATTTGTAGAATTAAAATACATTTTCAATTGTTTAATAGTGTGAAGGATTTCATTGCTTCACATGCAGCAAAGTGGGATGTTGGTGACAGTAAAGAGAGTTTATTTTTTATTTTAAGTAAGTAAACTGTTTGTGTCTGAATATATTTGGGACAAGAAGAAAAATGACAATTCTGAGGTTTGTGTCCTGTTACCTTGGAGAGAGCTGGGCTGGGTTTGATAATCCCTGACCAGATTTTTTTTTTTTTTTGTTCTGTAAATGTATTTACAATGGTGCAAAACAAATTACTCTATTGTTTTATAAATCAAAAAGATTTAATATGGAGACTTGAAACTTTATTTTCTGTGGAAGTTTGGTTGTTTTTTTTTTAATATGTCTTTTTTCCATCCAGAGAAGAGCTCAGCTTTAGTGGTTGTGCAAGGCCACATTCCAGTCCTTTCTGGGGAAAGAGGAGAGGAGGAATCATGTTGGAATCTCATCCTCTGGAGCCCCTGATTTGTGAAGCTGTCACTTTGTTCTGGGAACAGGGAGATCTGGAAAACACCACATTTTCCTGCAGCCACAGCTGGGCACCAGGCCAGTAAGGGATTAACTCAAATCCTAAACATTTTATCAGTTTCAGTCCATTTTGGAGAGTTTTCCTGGGTAAAGGCCGTGGGGCTGGAATGTGGATGTGCTGCAGTTGTGGTGAGCTGGGAAAGCAGTCTGGTTGTTTTCCTGTGGAGGAAGACAAAACTCCCTGTTCCCCTCAGCCCTGAAGGAGAAACAGCTGAAACATTCCTGATTCTAGAAGCTTCCCCAGGAACCCAAAAGCAGGAGTGCAGGGAAGCTCTGAGGGATTAAACCATGACCCCACTGCATAGCTTGGCCATGACATGGAATTGTTCCCTCCCAGCTTTGCCAGCCACTCCTGAGCTCTTTTCCAGCTGGATGTGGCACTTTTACCTCATCCTGGGTGCCTCAGGGAGGAAATCACCTCATCTCCCACAGGACTCAAGGCTCAGACCCCTCAAGGATCAAACTGGGCAGCTCAGACCCCTCAAGGACCAAACTGGGCAGCTCAGACCCCTCAAAGACCAAACTGAGCAGTTCAGACCCCTTAATTACCAAACTCTGGGCAGCTCAGACCTCTCAAAGACCAAGCTCTGAGCAAGAAATGCCTCTTGGGGTAAGAGGAAAAACCTCAAACCACAGGAAGCCACTTGGGGGGAAGAGCTGTTCTGTGGATCCTTGAACTGAACATGATGGAACTGAGGAGCAAAACAGAGTTTGTGTGATCCTCATCCTCCTGACAAGTGAAAGAAAGGTAATTTTAAGGCTTAGCCTTGTAATTTCTTCTATTGCAGTGCACCAGGATGTAAAAAAAAGGCAGGAAAACCCTCAGGGAGTGTTAAATTTGTCCTTTTCCTGCCATCCCACTGCCCCAGGGGCTGGGGCAGAGTCTGCTCCTGGTTTGCAGCAGTTCACAGTGTCCCACACAGCTCCATCTGACACTTTTCTTACAAAAAAAAGGATTTTTAATTCTCTGTACAGCAAATAGTTGATAAATTCTTTATCATTAAAACAAATCTGGAAGAGTTTTGACATTCCAGTAACCAGTCCCAGAGTCTCTCTTGCCCAAGGTACCGAAGCAGCTGCTGGAGAATTCAGTTGCACTAGTGGAGATTAAATCTAAAATGCCAAAGAAACAACTGGAAACAGAAGGAGCAGGAACTGAAGGGCTCCTCCCAGGGCTGTGTCAGTGCTTCAGTCTGATTCTCCAGGAATAAGTAGTCAGGATTCTTTCTTTTTTCTTCACTATGCAAGTGTAAGTTCCTTCATTAATTGCATTTGCAATGATGCTCATGTGATCTTCATTTAGGGATAAATAACCTGGATATGAATATTCCAGAAGTTCCTTATCTTTATACCAGCTGTCAGAAGGAAAAAGAATGGAAATGAAACTGAATGTTAGTTATTTCTGCTGAGTAAGTGTAGAGCAGAGACTTCACCAAAGCACAGTTGAGTTTTACTCTTTATTTCAGGTGGATAATCAGAATTAACAGGGCATAATTGTGAGTAATTCTGGAGTTGGAATCTCTGAAATTTGATGGGAATTTGGGTCCTCCAGTCTAAACCAACTCATGGCTTTGAGCCAACCTGAATTTTAGATACATCCAGAATCTGTTCATATTTCAGTAACAACCAACTAATTAAAACCTGAAAGGGTAAATTTAGATTTTAGGGGGTTTTGCAGGATATAACCAAGGAATTCAGCCTGATAGTAGGAATTAGCTTTGTGCTATATACAAAAATTGGATTTTATCCTTTTTGAGCTCCAGATTATAAGCTCCATTCTTCTTTACCCCATTTCTGTCATTCTTCCTCATGGATTTTTGGTGTGTAAAGTTTCCTGAGGCCTGGCATAAGGACAGAGCACTTACTAGACTTTGCCTTTTTTATGGATGATCTTCTGCCCACAGCGGAAGGTGACGTTCCTGCCCTCAGAAACTGTCTTGGTTTTGGTCCTTGGTGGGGGCAGAGTGGGAGGCACTGTTGGAAATGGGAATTCTGTCCAAGGAGAGAAGGAAATGGCAGCAGTTAAGGAGCTTTAGCCACCCCAAAATGCTTTCACAAAATCATCACTTAAGGAGCCTTTAAAGTATTAATTTAAAAGTGCCTCCTCTTCCTGAGAAGTTCTTGGAGAGACAAATAACATGACTGGTGTGCAAAGATAAAAATTTTGTGGTGTATAAACTGAGATGGATGAAAATCAATGTGTCCCTTTCACAGCTATGGAAGAGCACGTGAACAGTCCAGTGTGTGAAAAACCCATGGAATATCTGGGTTTGTAATTATCTGATTGCATCTTTTATTAATGTGGCCCAAAAAAAACCCTCTGTGCTGAAGAAGGAGGCAGAGCTTATCCAGGATATCCTAAGGACAGCAGGATTTATCTGAATTCAGTTCCACAGCTGCAGCAATCTGGCCTGGTCCTGCATTAGTTCCTTGTCTGTGTCCATGAACTGAGGCTGGGTAAGGTGATTTAACATCCTTTATATCCTGTTCTGGGGGGCAGCTCAAGTCTAGCTGTGCTGGAGATGTTTTTGTCTTGTGTCTGTCCCATCCCTGCCTCAGGACCTGCTCTGCAGCCTCCCTCTGCCTTGCTATTCCCTGGCTCAGCTAAACCAGAGAGGAACTGGACAGTTTCATGTTCCACTCCACAAATGTTGAATTATTCCTCATTCCAGGCCCGGATCTGCACTCAGATATACAAAACACCATCTCTGTTGTGCTGCTTGGAGCTGGATCACTTGTGTCCATGGATCCCTGGTGTGAAATTAAGATCCTGCCCATGCCAGCCTCACCTTTCCCTCCTCCCTCTGTGCAGACCCCAGCCCAGATCCCAGAAAACTCCCTGGGTACCATAGCAGAAGTCACAGGTGGATGGGCAGTGCTTCTTCATCAGCTTCCTGCGCTTCTCACAGAAGCCTTTTTTTGCCCATGATGGGCACATAAATAACCTGTCCTTGCAGCCTGAAACAGGAGGAGATGAGGTGTTAGAGGAGTCTGACCAACCAAATTTAGGTGAAATGGCAGAAGGAACAATGTGGAGCTGGGATGGGAAACGATCTAAAGCAGGAGCCCAAGAACTGGGGGTGGGATGTGACACCAGGATTGCTCCACAGCATCCAGCTGCCACTTCAGGCAGAGCCCTGCAGGGGTTCCTCACCGTAGAGCCTGTGGATTCCCCACACCTCATCCTGGGAAATGCTCTTCTTGCCCGTCAGGGTGGCGTTGATGTGCATGAGGGCGTTGGGGTTCAGTGAGTGCATCAAGCCCAGGGCGTGGCCAATCTCGTGGGCTGCCACGTGGACCAGGTCTGTCAGCCAAACCCCTGGGGGAGAGGAAAACCAGCTGGAATTGTGTTGTACCACACACAGCTCTCCTTTATCACACAGTTCCTCCTGGTGTAAAAGCAGAGGGAAATTTCAGCACTAGAACAGGCAGTGCTGCCCCAAGGTTCATCTTTGTAGCTGCTTGGGCCCAAATTGAGCCAATTATTTCCTTCTAATTCCCAGCAGCAGGGCCCAGAGGAGTGCCAGGCTCCAGGGGAGCTGCAGTGTTTGACCCAGTGCAACACTGACCCTTCTCAGCTTCCTGCTCCCTTTGCTCCCCACAGCCCTTGAGCTGAAGAAGATTGGGAAGATTCCAGTCTGAAAGAGGCTCTTGTTTGACCTCCACAGCCTGGAGTCAAACTCAAGCCTCTTGGCAGCATCCAGCACGTGGATTTTAACTGAAGGATGTGGCTGAACTATCCAATCATTTCACTAATTCCAGTAATTCCAGCAAGAAACAGCCCTGCCACCACACAGTTCGGGCTCAGGGCAGAGGAACAACAACTTCCAACCCCACAACAAAACCCCGACTGTTTCTGTTGTCACTTTCCCAGATCAGGCAAATAAATCCCAGACTGAAATGGAAATCCCAGGCATTCCCTGTGCTACCTTTCTTCCAGCTGAACCTGGTGTTGCCCAGGATCCAATACTCGTGGTCATCGAAGTGGATTTCTCCGTGGGGTGGGAAGAAGGCGTGGGCCAGTTCCCCCGTGGTGCCATCGAAGCAGTGGTGGGTCAGGGACTCCAGGCAGTCCGTGTGGTTGATGGAGTAGAAACCTGTGGGGAAAAGCAGCAGGTTCAGGGTTATCCAGCAGGTTCAGGGTTATCCAGCAGGATCAGCCTGCCCAGGAAACCCCTGGCTCACTGGGAAGGCCTCTGATGGGATCCGAGGGAAGATAAATGCAAAGCAATTGTCAGGACTGATGGCAGCACTCAGCCACTGCTGACCCTGGATTTAGAGCTGTTCCCAAAGGATAAAATGAATTTGTTTTCCAGCAGGGAATGCTGAGCTCCTCTTGCAACGCCACGTGGAAATTATCTTTTTGAGAGAGAAGCTGCACAGAGCTGATAACCCCCAGACTGTTCCCTTTTGAAGATAAATAAGCAGATGCCTCAGAGTCAGAGCTGCAGCAGGATCACAGTGGATCCTGAATCCCTGGAATTAGGCACCTGAAGCTCCCATGTGGTGACAGGACAGACCCCTGGGAGCCTCATCACGTCCTGCAGCACCAGAGGGGAACAAGGGTGAACCTGCTGGCTGGGCCATTGGCACAAGGAATCTGTGCTTCACTCTCAGAAATCCCAGGAAGAATTGACATCTGGGCTTGAGCAGAAAATGCCTCAGCACTGAACTTTTCTAAGCCCCAGGAAATTCAGGAAGAGCTACAGAGCTGGGGAGGGGAGGAGGGAAGGGATGGAGCAGTGACTGCTCCAATGGGATCAGCAAAAGGGAGACTGAACCCACCAACAACCAGAACCCCTCACCTGCTCTGTGCCTCTGTGTGACCCTGGGTGTGTCACTCCACCTTCCAACATTCAGCTTCCCCATCTGTGGAGTAAGAATTCTTATTCTCCTATGGCTTTCCCCACCTCTGGATTGTTATTCTCCCGTGGCTTTCCCCTGTGGGATCCTATCCCAGCAGCAGAATTTGAGGGTTCATTCTTGGCAAATGCCTGAAGCTTCCCAACCATCAGATTCTCAGGGAGTGTTAATTGTGACATTAATATTTCCTTGAGCAGACAGAAGTAGTTTTTCTCTGCCTGGCTAAAGGCAAAGGAAAGCCCAAACCTTATCCACGAGACCCTGCCGAGTGCACACAGCACTGGAGCACTCTCCTTCCTCCCAAATCCTGGATTCCACACCGGAATAGCTGGGATTAACACAGCCCCCAGCTCCCTGCCCCAGTGCAGGATGCCATGGGGGGGACTCACCGATTTTGAGGTCACTGGGGAGGTGCCGTGGCACCTCCCTGAAGCTGAACGGGGACACCTCGCTCCACATGCGGAACGCGGCCGCCAGCCCCCGGCGCGTGTCCCTGGCGCTCAGGAGATTCCTCGGGAAGGACAGGATCCTGCAGGGACACACAGCACACCCTCAGGGAAATGTTCCTCTCAGGGAAATGCCCCTCAGGGAAATGCTCCCCTCAGGGAAATGCCCCTCTCAGGGAAATGCCCCTCTCAGGGAAATGCCCCCCTCAGGGAAATGCTCCTCTCAGGGAAGTGCCCCTCTCAGAGAAATGCCCCTCTCAGGGAAATGCTCCCCTCAGGGAAATGCCCCTCAGGGAAATGCCCCTCAGGAAAATGCCCCTCTCAGGGAAATGCCCCTCTCAGGGAAATGCCCCCCTCAGGGAAATTCCCCTGTCAGGGAAATGCCCCCCTCAGGGAAATGCCCCTCTCAGGGAAATGCCTCTCAGGGAACTGCCCCCCTTAGAGAAATGCCCCCCTCAGGGAAATGCCCCTCAGGGAAATGCCCCTCTCTGCCTTGGCTCAGCAAAAGCCACAGGGCCAAGATCCAAAGCCATTGCATCCAGCAGGGAAATTGAGGCCCCAGGATCAATCTGGGGCTGATTTCAGGCCTTACTTGTAGGTGAGGTTGAAGTGGTCCCACTTGAGGTGCCCCGGGGTGATGGTGTAGCGCCTGCTCCGCGCCGGGGGCCGAGGAGGAGATGGGATCAGCACAGCTGAGCCTGGGACATCTTCCTTAAAGACAAAGGAAGGACAAAGACAAAGGACATCTTCCTTAAAGACAAAGGAGCTTGGAGGAGGTGGGACAGACTCCAGGACAGTTGATGCCCTAAGCTTTTAGCCTTTCTGTTTTTCAAATCCTGTAGTGCATTAGTGCCTTACTCTAAGCTCCATAATAAAGTGTTAGCTGGTGTCTTCATGTTTGGTCAGACAAAACAATTCCCCTAGGCCTGAGATCCAAGGACACCCCACAGCCTCAGACCCCCAAAAGTAAAAACAAAAGTGAGGGGAGCAAACTGGGAGTAAATGACTTCATTACCTGAAGCTGTAATTGGAGGATTAACCCCTGATATGGACCAAATGGACCAAACTGATAAAAGTGTGAAAAACTCGTGACTATCTTGGGTGTAACCCCTTGGAGGTTTTTCAGTGCCCAAGGTGCACCTATTGAATGCCTTAAACAAATCCCCACTTTATTCTCTTAACCTTTGTTGTAGGCAGCCACTCCAAGGCATCACAGTGGAGAATAAAAAACTGCCTGGAACAGGACACCTGGGAGCTGGGGAGCACCACAGGTTCTGCCCAAGAGATGAGACTGGTCCTGCATCACCCCAGAACAGCCCCTCTCCTCCTGGAGAGCACAAACCAGGAGGCTCCTGGCCACAGCAAGTGCTGCAGCTCTGCCTGGAAAGTTTTCATTTCCTCCTCTCTTCGCCGTCACTCCCCAGCCTCGCCACAAGAAGAAATGTAAATCTGGAGAAATGACTAAAACAGGCAACTCTTTGTGCAGGGAGCTCATTCAGAGAGCTCTGAAATGCCTTCAAAGGAAACAGAAGCCCTGGAAAGCCTGGAGTGCCTTTAAAGCATCCAACAGCAGAAGACATTGAGTTTTGTGACACGTCTGACTCCAGCTAGAAAAGCCTTTCAGTACCTGGAGGGAAGTGAATGGGACCCAAGATGGGTTTTTGGAAGTCTTCCAGTTCTGTTTCCCCTTTTTGGGGCTAAGACACTGAAAATCTCTGGGCTCCAGAGGCACCAAGGCACGTCCCAAGAGACAGGGACAGTGGCCATGGTACAGGAGCTGCAGCAGGAGGGTCTGTCCAGCCTCACAGCACATTCCACAGGCAGCAGGAGCTGTCTGCAGTTTCCTCATGGAAGAAATGAGGCCCTGAGAGCCAAAAAACCACATCCCTTGTGTCACAATAGCAGACAAGAGGCCTGAGGTGACAGCTCTGGGTCCTGCCTGAAACACAAACACATTTCCACAGCTTAAACAGGCTGGGAACCTTCTGTCCATGTGTACCAGCCCCACTTCCTTCCATCCTGACCCAATCTCAGCATCTTTCTTTCCTCCAAGGGCAGATTTCAGTGTTTCCTGCAGCTGAAAGCAGCACCAGCTTTGGAAGGAGCACGCTGGGACATCCCTGTGACAGAGCTGGCAGCCAACACCTCCCTGCTGGCTGCAGGTTTTGGCAGATTTTTGCAGATCTTGGATCACATTTTTGGGTTCCCTCAGCTCAAGGCCTTGCCCCTTCCTGCCTGGGCTGTGGGTCACTGGCTCTCAACCCTCTCCCTTCATCCCCAGTGGGTTTTACCTCTGTTTTTGCTCTGACACTGCCATTTTCCCTGTATAGAAAAAAGGAAAATATTGCCTGCTTTTGAGGCAGCACAGGCAAGGTGGAGGATCTGCTGGAGCTGCAAGAGGAGCCTGGAGAAGATCAGCTCATAATTACAGAACAATCAGATATTTTCCCCTTTAGTTTCTCTCACAGTTCTTTCAAGCAGAGGAGAATTATGCAAATCCTTCCTGCCTTTGTCGTTTCCTCCAGGATCCAGTGCCAGGATTGGGTTTCCATTCAGTCATGCTGGCATCAGCATTCCTGGGAATTCTGTCAGGCTCCAGCAGCCTCTGGCTCAGGAGATGTGTTAACTTCACCCCGGGGTGAGTGAGGTGCTCACACTGCTCAGGATTTCTCTGCCCTTGTGCTGGGTGTTCTGGCAAAGGCAGGACACTCTGGGTTTGCTCTCCAGCCTCCACAATCCACAGCTTCTGCCATTCCCACTTTCTGGAGCTCAGGGAGCAATTTGGCTCCTCTGGCTGTTAAATTCCAGCACAGGGGGAATCCTGAGCTCTCCCAGTCCTCAGCAGAGGACAATTCCAGCCAGGAAGAGCCTGCTGGCTCCTCCTCCTGCAAGGAAAACTGCAGCCCCAGGGGAGAAAAACGATTGTATTTTCTAGAACTACTGAGAATCAAAGCTCAAAGCCATTAGTGCTGAACAGACAAAGGGAAAAATGGAAATAATTGTGTCACTTCTCAAAATCCAGCCCAGGGTGATCAGAGCATCAATCAGTGCTGGATCAGAGGAGGTGCAGAGTGGTGATCTTTGCTCAAACCTCCTGCCTGGGCTCTGTTCTCTGCTTTTAATGAACAAAAAACATTGCAAAATGAATGGGGGAAGGGTGGGGAACCCCACCCCAAGGCTGCAGCTCAGGTGTGGGGTTCTGAGCCCGTCAAAAATCCCCGGTTTGGGTCAGAGGATCTGTCTGGATGCCAAAGATCCAAAGATTTTGGGGCTACACGGAACTGAAAAGGAAGAAACCCAGGGAGCTCTGGGTTAAGGTCTCAAATACTCCAAATATTTGGGAGGTGCTGGAGGGGCAGGTATTCAGTTCTCTCTCTCAACAACATATATATAAAAATAAATATATAAAAATATAAATGCATATATAAAATAATATAAAAATATAAAAATAATATGTATATTATGTATAAAATAGATAGCTATATGAAATGTAGAAATAATATAATTATAAATTATTATAGATACTTATTATTAATAAATTAATGTCAATATAAATCATTATATATATCACAATATAAATTTTAGATATAATATAAATACCATATAAATAACATAAATTCTGTAAAACTCAATGTAAATTTTAGAGATAATAAATAATATACAAAATATAAATTGTGTATATAATAGAAATTATCTTTAAAATAATATAATATATAAATAATATAAATTATATAAAAATAAAATAGAAACATAAGATAAAGTAAAAAATAATAAAAATATAAAAATAAAAAATAAAAATATATATATGAAGGGAGACACCAGCCAACGACCCTGCTCTGAATTATTCACCCCGTGCACTCAGACCTCCAGTAATTTACTTCACTGAGCTGTAATGACTGTAATTAATTCCCTTCTCCCTCCCAGCCATGCAGTTCCCCTCAAGCCAAACAGCAGCAGCAGCAAATAATGAATTAGCAGCAATTAACAACGACCTGAGCCTGTGATGCAAATGAGGGGGGCAGAGCCAGGATGGTCATACACACAAACGCCAGGAGAGGATGGATGGAAAGATTCTTTTTTTATAAAATCAAAGGCTGAAATGAGGCTCAAGGGGAAAGTGAAAATCAGATTCTGGCAGTCCCAGAGCTCTGCCGTGGCTCCCCTGGGATCAGAGTCCCACGGAGCCCAAAGAGAAGCGGCTGAGATCCCTGCAGGTCACACTCTGAATCAGCCCAGCCCCGGAATTCCCAAACCAGGCACTGCCACATCAGCCTCGGCTGGGAAAGCAGAAAATCCCCAGGAACAGCCAAAGCTCCGAGGGAGAACTCCCCAAGCTGCTGGGAGCTCCCTGTTCGCTGCTCTGGCTGCACACACAGCTCCGGCCACCTGACTCCTCTGGGGTGTACAGTGACCTCTGGCATCCTTTAAAAAGGGGCTCAAAAAGCCCTGAACACAGCTGGCTGGCCTTACAAATGTTCATCTACTTAGATCTTTTTGATCTATAGATCCATTGTGCTATCTAGATTTATGTATAGATTTACTTATATCCATTTATCTATTTAGATTAGCAATTTAGGAATTTATCTATTCAGATATTTATCTACTCAGATATTTATCTGTTTAGATTTTTTTTATCCATAGATCTATTTGTCTATAGATCTATTTAGATCTACTTATCTATTTAGATTAGATATTCAGACATAGATATTTATCTGTTATTATCAATAGACATTTATCTATTTAGATCTATTTAGATCTATTTGTCTATAGATCTATTGATCTATTTAGGTCTATTTATCTGTAGACCTATTAGATATATTGATCTACTTAAATTAGATATTTACCTATCTATTTGGATATTTAGATATTTAGATATTTAGATGTTTAGATATTTAGATGTTTAGATGTTTAGATATTTAGATATTTAGATGTTTAGATGTTTAAATATTTTGATTCCAGCCTCTAAGCAGAACACACCTGCACCTCTCTTTGACACCCACTCCCCTCCCAGGCATTTGAGGATCAGATCCCTTCTCCTCACCTGAATTTCCTGAACTGCAGCTCCAGCTGGATATTCCACAACCGCCAGCAAAGCCAGCACAGGGAGCAGACACAAAAACCCCACCGTGCCTCTCCAGCCACTGCTCTTTTGTTTGTCCAGGGACAGGGAGCTTCTCCTTCTGCCTGCAGAAAGTTGTTCAGCCCGATCCATGTCGTTCCTGAGGAGTTTTCTGGAGGAGTTTTTTGGGACAGGCACTCAAGACATTCTCTGCACAGAACACATCTGTAATCCTTGAGCTCACATTTGGAGCGTTTGTGAGCAGCCCTGCAGCTACTGCCAGAGCTGTGCACAACCAGGGCAGTTTCAAAGAGCTCTAAAAAAAAAAAAAAATTAAAAAAAAAGAAGAAGAAGAAAAAAAAGAAGTAGACTTTACATTAAGCCTCTTTCCAATGTGCCAAAGATTCTCTCAGGCTCTGCCAAGTGGGATCGTGTTACTGCAGCTGAAATTTGGGCTGGCGGAGGAACAGCAGCAAAGTGAAACAAGCTGGGGTGGACATGAACTCTTCTCTTTAACTGTGTGAGCAACAGAGGGCAAATCTGCAGTTGTCAGCTTTATGTAATGATAAAAAAAAAAAATCTACAAAAAAAAAACTGGGGGAGGGGGCAGCAAAAAGGAATCCAGAAGGGCAACATCACCCCCTTGGAATGTGTCACTGGGGATGCTCCACGTCACTTGTCACGGGCTGTCCTCAGGATGAAAAATGAGATGCTGGGAGAGCAGCCTGCGCTCTCTGCTTGGGAAACTGCTCGGGGAGTTTACAAACTCACACAAAAGTAAACATCAGCCCCTCTTCCATCAAACTTGGCTGGGGATCTGCAAGTTTCTGGTGTACTTGGGTTATCGAGTATTTTCAGAATCACGCTGGTTTTGGGTCCCAAAGGATGGCTTGGATGGGGTTTGTCAGCTTCTCTCCAGCTGGGAGGTTCTTTGAGGCATCTTCAGGCTCCAGACACGAATTGATTCAGGACTTTTTGAAAAAGCTCACTCAGAAATTCAGGTTTTCAGAGACAGCTGCACTTTTCTGTCCGGTCCTGAGGCAGGGTGAACTCAACCCCAGTTCTGCCCAGCCAGAGGAAAAGGGACTCTGCAGGCTCCCAGTTCCACCAGCAAATGCCAGGGAGGAGGAAGGTCATGTAAAAATTCCTTGGGGGCATCTGAGGCATTCAAAAGGTTTCAGAAAAGCCTCGTAATTTTAACAAAGAAAAATGCTTTAATTGGAATTTTTTCCGCCCTAGTTCATAACCAAGCCTGCAACGTTTTATTGGTTTCATATATTTTCAGCCTAAAGCTGGCCTGGAGCTTTGAAACAACTCAGGACAAATAAGGCCAGTGAGTCTGGGTGTAGAATTTCACGAACATTTTCCTTTTCAATTCTCACCAAGAAAAACCACCACGAAGTGCAGCAGTGGCTCAGACCCCGGGAGAAGGACAGGATCAGGAGTGACAGGCAGGGAAACAATGGATAGAATTACAAAGGGAAGCTTGGGAGCAGGAGGAAAAGCAGGGTCCAGGGCTCTCCCTCCCGTGGAATTGGCTGCCCTCAGCTGCTCGCTGCAGCTTTCTAGGGATGGTTCCTCCTTCCCCAGCAGCACCGCCGGCAGGAGGAACGTGCCTGTGCATGGCTCTGAAAAAATCCTGCATTTGGGGCTCCAAAGAGATGCAAATGCAGCCGCGTTTGTGGTTTGAGCTGCAATCCTTGCACGAAGGGAGAAACTCAGCTGAGCCGTGCCTCGAGTGCCCGAATTTTTAAAGTTTCTTTCAGAGCCTGCAGATGGGAACAGAAAGGCTGATTGAGAGGGGAGTCTTGAAGGAAAAAGCTGCCTCAGATGGGGCTCCAGACCTCCAGCCAAGAGCTCTTCTCCAGTAAGGCAGCACTGGCTTGAAAGAAAAATATTGTTATCAAACACAGAGCTGGAAGAACATTGAGTTTCAGTCATGGAACAGCTTTAAGTGCCTCTCCCAGAGCCAGGAGGACTCAGCAGGGCTGGAGGGAGATGTTAATTTATCCACTGCACACCCAGCTCTCCTCCTGCTGCTGCAGCTCTGTCCCTCGGGGCAGTTTAATGTCCCCCAGGCCCGAGCCAGGGCAGGGCTTTGTCCTTGGCCAGGCTCAGACCCCAGCACGGTGAAGAGATTTGCCCGAGGTCCCTGTGGAATCCGGCAGAACCAGAACCTGAAACCCTCCAAGCACCCACTCGGTGCCTTATTTTCGTGGCACTCACTCCTTTTTGTGAAGGGGGGCACAGAACCTGAGCTTTAAAGCAGAGACTGGGGACTCACACAAGCACAGCCTGAGGGGACCAAGAATTTCCTCCATCATGTAAAGAAGGTAAAAGTTTTGTAAAATACATCTCAGCACAGCTAAGTGACTGCACAGAGCTTTAGTAAAGTGCATTTTTAGGACCTCACTGCTCCTGAATACTTCTCCATGCAGCTACTAAGGGTTAGCACAGCCAAGAAAACCCTTTTCCATGAGTCATGGACTGATTCTGAATGGGAAGAGACCCTGCTGCACATGATCTGTTTTATCTTGTGCTGGCTGAATGGGAATCTTGGGCTGCAGAGATGATTCAGGACCTCTGTGACATTTCAGGATCCTGCTCCCCTGTCAGGTTATCCCCGGGTGGATCAGAAAGGAGAGCAGGGTTTCTTGGAAAGCACTTTGCTTTCTCTCCCCACGTGCACTGTGCCCATCTACACCGAAAGTCAGCGCATCCAACCCCACCAAACCCGGGGCCGCAGAGCTTTCAAAACCATCCAAGTTTAAGCCAAGTATTTGCTGAGAAACCAGCTCAGCACTGAGGCCAAGACAAACCTCGGTTTTTAGGGCAATGAGAGTCAGATGAGGAGAGGGCTCAGGACTCCCAGACGCAGCTGGTGGAGCTGAGGGAGCCTCAGGAGCTCCCTGCTGTGTGCACCAGCAACGCTCCTGATGAAGTCCCCGCTCCTCTGGAGCCACCAGGGCACAGAATCCTCGCTGACACTGCTGGAAACACTCCCCAGGCTTCAGCAGGCAGCTGCTGCTGCAGCTCCAGAGCTCTGCTGAGCTGGAGAGGTTCTGGAGCGTGGATATTTGGTTTGGAACTCCAGGCAGGATCTGTCATCCCCGCTGTATTTGGGCAGCAGAAACATTCCTGGCGCTGGTTCCTGTCTCAAAGCAGTGGAACTCATGACACTGAGGGAATCCATGCGGTGTCACGGGGAAAGGGGAGCAGGGCAGGGCACAGAACTGACCCTGCTTTGTCTTCCCTGGATTCTCCTCTGTAGGGAGCTGGCATTTTCCAAGCCAACATCCAGGGATGCAGGAGGGGAGGGATGGTGCATGAAGTTGCATAAAAGCCACAATGGGCAAGGAGAAAGCACAGGATGCTTTTGTTCCATCAGCTCAGCTTTGCTCTTTTCACCCAGCTGCTGAAATGTTTGGTTTAAAGCAGGGCTGTGCATAACACACAACACATGGCTCCCTTCCCCAGGGCAGCCTTCAGCTCAAAAATTAGTGGTTTTTCACCTCTGTGGATTTTTCTTAGCATTTCTCTCCTTTCCTTTGTTCAGCCTCCATTAAATGTTATTTTCAGCACAAGTTCCAGTATCTCTGCTCTGTTTCTCAGGACACTGGCACTGCCTTCATGCCAGTCCCCAAAACAATCTGTGACAACAAATAGTACAGGGATAAGAGCCTATTATTGATCACTGAAACAAAACACCCCAGTCAGCTTCCCCTGTTGTGCTTTGGGAATTCTGTAAGGAGGTGGGGAAAGGAGAAAGACCCAAAACCTGATGGCTCAAGGCAGCAGGATGAGGATTTCAGCTGCAGGGAATGTGATTTACCACGGCTCAGCTCCTCCTTGGCCCATGTGAAAGGAATCAGGAAACCCTCACACGGCCCTTCCTTTAAAAAGCACTGACAGATTTCACCCTTCAGCTCCCAATTTGGGGGGAAAAGAAAACAAAACCAACAACCCAACATTCCTGCATGGTTCCTGTGGGAATGGCACTGGAAATTTGTGCTTTTTCTGTGGGCCATGGGCTAAAAAAAGAGTTTTGTGTGCTGTAAGGGGGAGCAATGCTCCCCAGGGAGGGGGAGAACAGGAATGTTTGGGGCCTAAAGAGAATTCTCCCACTCTTTACCCTGCAGCCCCTCGTGATCAGCATCTGCTGATGTTCCTAGAAAAATCCATGGTCTGATGAATAACAAATGAGCTGAAAACAGCTCCAGCTGGCAGAGAAAAAGGAATATTTTGCTTAACTGTCAATTTGAGCTGCTGCTCACAGAAGTGCTGCACTGGCCTGAGCCAGGCAGGAGCTCAGCACTGCAGTCCTGACCACAGAGAGCAGAAATTTGGGGATGAAATGAGGGAGAAAGGATTCCCAAAACACAGACAGCAAAGTGAATCCACAGTGAACCAAGAACTGCTTCCCTGGGTGGGGATATTTCTGTCACTGCTCTCTGGTAGGATGCATTAATAACCTGTTTTTAATATTATTAATCCATCTGTGGGTGGACCAATCCTCTTGAAATCCTGGGAGCAGCACAGATTAGGAGAATATAAAGGAGAAATGGGTTCTTTACCTGAGTCTGCTTTGCAAGAAACATCTTCCTCTCTTTTCCACCTCAGTCTCATGTTGTCTGTAAAACACAGAGTTCTGGCCAAAACAAAAGGTTTAGAAACCTTCTGTACCAAGTCTGAGATGAGCTGATGTGTTAAAATTGAAACTGTGCACCAGAAAAACCTGGGAATATCCAAGGCCCAGAGCTGCAGCCAGGAGATGGCAGAAGCCCCAGGAGCTCCTTTGCAGAGGATTCACCCAAGCTTTGTGACCAGCTGGTCACAAACATCCAGCAGAAGGCTGCTAATTACCCACACTAATTAACAAATGATGGTATTTGCCTTTAAAGGAGCATTTCCCACTGCTCTGGCATCTCCTTCCCTCCCTGCAGGAGCAGGAACAGCTTCCCTGGTCTATAACCAGCAAGAAATCCAAAATCCAGCAAGAAATCCAACAGCAAAGGGGTAGAAAAGGACAAAAAGGGGATGGAAATCTTCACCCAGCTCTCCTGTCTCAGGATCTCTCAGCAGATTTGATGCAGGTTTATCAAGGAAGATAAAGCAGAACTTTCTTCCAAAGCCTGGGCTGAGCCTGGCATGGGGGGCAAAGTTTGCCAAAAACATTCTTGGCACAAAGGGGCAGCTGCTGCCTTCTGCCACCTCTTAGAATTATAAAAAGACAAAACATCAAATTGAGGGAGCTCTTCCTTCCCTTCAAAATCTTTTTTTCCATTAGTCAGAAAAGAAAAAAAAATCATTTTTAAACAACTTCAGTTTTCTGCAACAGCTGCACAGCTTGGAAGTCAAAGGCTGCACTCTTCCTGCAATTTATTTTTTTTTTCCTTTTAGGGGAAAATAATCACTTGGAAGCCTCTCTCCATTCAACACCCAAAGAAACCATTTTTAAAAAAATTAAGCAGATGCTCCATGTTGTTTTTCCTGAATAAAAAGACACCTTTGGAGTAAGAGATGAGAATTACACAACAGATATTTAACATTTTGTCACCTCTGCCCCCTCTCCCTTGGTGCCAGCAAAAACACAACACAGGGTGAAATATCCTTCAGCATTCTGGATTTATGGAGAGGCTCATGAATAAATTATTTTTAAAAAAAGCTTAGAATGGGGCTGGGGTAATAAATATTCTGCAGAATTATTCCCTTGCACCAGAAAGTGGTTAATAAAAGCAGCTCCTCCAGGATAAAGTTGGCTCAGATTTGTGCTTTTGAGCATTTTTGTTTTGCTGCCCCAGCAAAGATTTTGGGGGAATTTCTGGATTATTCCAAAGGGGTTCCCATTAGCATGGACTTCTAGGAAATGATGAGAATCTGCACCTCTGATTTTTACACCAAAGCTGATTCTGAAACTCAGCTTTAGGTTATTTGGGTGTTAAGTATGAGCCAAACAAATAATTTAGGAGTTAAATCTGATCCATTTTTACAGATTAAAAAAAAAAAAATCTATTGAAACTGTAACAAGCTCCAGTGAGTATTTTGATAAATATTATCTCTAGAAGTCAAGAATTGGTGAAATAACTTTCTCAATACACCACAGGGTTATAAATAATAAATATTCCCATAACCACCACACATTGCACACAGTTCAACATTTTCTTTAAAAGATTTGCCACCTCTTTGCTAACAAACAAAGGGAGGAGAGGAACACGGGAGTTTTGTTTTGTTTGTTTAAATATTGCTTCCAATACGTAACAAACAGGAGGTCTGGGCATCATTGTGCCACCAGACCCCACACAAACAGCCACACTTCCACCAAAATTTACTTTACAGGATGATTCTGTGGATAATAATTCACCTGGAAAACAATACAGCTGGATCCACAGTGCAGCTACTGTTTGTACATTCATTTTTTTAATGCTCAGGAAAATATATATTTTTATTTTATTAAGTTTTGCTGCAAAACAAAGGAACAAAAATGAAATCCCTTTTTTTTTTGCCTCCCCCTCGTATCTTAATTATTACTATTTATTTCCTTTACACTTTGATTGGAGTATTTAACACCTGACTTTGGCATTATGGATAGAAAGCTCAGGAGTCTCTGAACACACGGCTCTGCCAAAAATAAAATAAAATAAAATATGGAAGAAGAAGAAGAAGAGAAGAGTGTCACTTAGAGGTCAGAAATATTTGTTGTAACAGATTTTCTCCAATCAGTGTTCACTACTTTTTCTCTAAGGCACACGCTCTGTCTTAGGACCTCCTGACATCCAGGTTTGCTGTTGCTGAGCCCCAGGGGTTCAGGGGGGGCTGTGAGGGGACATCACCTCCCTGTCCCTGCCCTCCGGGAGAGCCGAGCCCCGGGATCTCCTCGGGAATTCAGTGGGAGCTGGGAGCAGTCCTGGCTGCCTCTGGAACACCCCGGGGAATCCGTCCGGCTCTGCTCTGGAAGTGTGCTGGCTTCAGCGGTGAGCTGAGGGACGGGCTGTCCCTTCCCTGCGACACCCCCAGAGGGGATTCCTCCTCCTCCTCCTCCTCCTCCTCCTCCTCCCCCTGGCACATCCCTTCTGCGCTCCCCTCCGAGCCAAACCCCTCCGGAGCCCGAGCGATCCGCGGGAGGGGAAGCGCAGGAGGGTTTGGGGCCGGGCGGGGAGCGGAGCCCCCTCAGACGAAGATGTGGATCCTCTCGCGGATGGCCTGGCGGCAGATGGGGCACACGGTCAGCGCCGTGCTGCAGTCCGGGCAGGAGCCGTGCCCGCACTGGAACACCAGCTTGATCTGATCGTCGATGCAGATGGGGCAGGTGATCCTCTCCTCCATCTGCCGGTAGCGGCTCTGCAGCTCCTCCATCAGCTTCCTCTGCTCCGTGCCCTCGGAGCTGGGGCTGCACGCCACCTCCGTGCTGTCTGTGGGCAGAGCTCAGCGTCAGCCGCGGCCCCTCGGCAGCAGCAGCTCGCTCACACTTGTTGTATTCCTCTGGGGAAATGGTTTCTCCCCAGAGACCCCCTGATGTCTGTACCTATTAGTGTGACTCTGTTCTCCCCTTATCTCTGACCTATTGGCTCGGTGCCAGCTATCTATCCCAGACAGAGACCAGATAAAAACCCATGTTCTTCCTCTTTCAGCCTCTTTGGCCTCCGGTATTCCTTCAAGAATAAAGCCTTGGAACATTACCCTGAGGTAAGAGCCTCTTTTGAAAATCTTTTACCCTATCCCTGAAGTATTCCTCCCAAAAACTGAGCTAGCACAGGAACCCAGGGGGGCAGGGGGGAGTGCTTCACACACTGTGCTCTGCACTCTCTTATTTCACTGAATGTCACTGATGCCCCTCCAAACTAACCCTGTGCAGGGCCCTCCCCACAGCCCCCAGCAGCAGGAACAGCCAGCACATACCTTGTTTCAGTTTTTTGGTTATTGTCACTTGACATTTGATGCACTTCTTCATCCTCCTGGAGCATTCTGCCACGGGTGACACAAGGAGAGATGACAATTAAACCCACGAGAGACTCATGAACATCAGATTTCAACAGCCTGAACCCTCCCTGGGTGATGAAGGGGTTGTTCCTGCACGGAATGAAATCACTACCTGCATTCTGAGCTGTGCCCTACTCCCTTGTTCAATCTTTCCCAGCTCAGCAGCAAACCCAACACCTTTAAATCCTCCCTGCTCTGTGCCCTTGGAGCTGCTGCAGCTCTGGGGGAAGAGGATGAAGCTCTGGCACAGAGCTCTGACCAAACTCCCTGTGGTCACGCTGTGCCTTGTGAGATGGACTTGCTGACAAGTCTGAGCTGGCTGCCCTTAAATCAGCTGAAATCCTGAAGAATGAAGAGTTACGAAAGCCAGAGGAGAGGGAAATCCTTCTCAGGAGGTTTCTGGGGGATAAAGCACTGACAGCCAGAACTGGCTTTCCCTCTGAATTACCCAGGCATCTCTAAGCCCAAGCAAAGCTGCCCAGAGTCCCAAGCAGCAGGTGGGCAGAACATTCTGTGTTTTTCAGAGATAACTTTGGCTGTCTGAGATGCTGAAATCATGCTGGGGTTGCTTCAGGACACAAACAGCACAAAAGCTCTGTGTCTAGGCAGGCCTGGATTTCTGACAGGACAAAGAGGGAGGTTGGGTGGGGGAACAGGGAAGAAAAACATGACAAAAATGGAGGGGGGGGAAAAAATCAATGTGAACTCACCTTCACACACAATACTGTGCTGGCATGGGAAGAAATGGATGAGCAAGGCCAGCTCTGAGCAGACCAGGCACTCTGTGGGCACTGCCACGCTGGAGACACTGAGGTTGGTCATGGTGTTGGGCGTGGTGTGCACACGGCGAAGGCTGCAGGTGATGGTTGAGCTCTCAGAAGAAACCTGCTGTTCCCTGCAACCAGGAGCCAGCAGGAAATGTCAGCCACAAGCTCCTTCAGAAGTGGGTGACACTGAATTATCCCTCAGGAACACCCCACAGGGAAACAGAGCAGCACAGGCTCAGGTGGATAAACCTGGGGACCTTCCCTGCCCTGCTGGGACAAGCTCAGCTGGGATCCTGACCAGTTCTGTCCAAAAAGAAAGGAAAAGAGCAGGGATCTCTAACACTTACACAAGTTGAAACTGCTCTTTTGGAGGAAACAGTTAGGTAACAGCACAACCATCTGCTGAAAGCAGTAATGAGAAATGTCAGCCTGACAGAAATGACATTTTTTAAGCAGAAAACCTCAATCCAAGACATACTGCACTGACAGAATTCCTGTGGAGGATGTTGAAGGGACACCTTTCACCTGTTATTTGCAGGGGCCAATGACAGCACTGCTGGGTGGTTCCTCCTCCAGCAGGAACAGCACCAGGTCTGTGCCCTCAGATCAAACAGAACTCTGCTTTCATGTGAGCAAAGTCCAAATCCAAACAAATGCCTCTCAGAACCCAAGATAAAGCCAGCTTTGACTTGCTCTACTCTCCCTTTGGCATTTTCTCAGCTGTTTCTCTTATCAGCTTCAAAACCAGTGTTTATCCAGCCCTGGAATAAATCCTGTGGGTTTTGGTGCCCACTCTTTTGTTGCACTCTCTTTAAATATCTGTCAATGAGGAATCAAATGAAAGTAAAACAGAGCCCAGAGTTACTCTGCAAAGTTGCTCTTGGCCTCAGTGGCCTCAGAGGCTCCTCAGATTGCCAAGGGTCTGAGTTTGCACAGAGCCTCATTAATCTGCTTCTCCCAACCCTTCCAAACTCAGCACACACCCTCACATCACCCTTCCAGAACCTGGGGGCAGCTCCAGAACAAACAGGGTCTCAGAGATTCTCCATCCCTCCTGGGGCAGCTGCAGGGACACCAGAGCTGGGGAAAACTCTGCTCTGCAAGGGTTTCCTGAGGCTCATTACCTGAATTTCTGTGAGAGGTCTTTGACAATCTGCACAATCCTTCCATCTGTAATGAGGTCCAAAGGAGACTTTCCCCGATGATTTGCATAATTAATATCTGCTCCTTCTTGTGCTAAGTAGCAGGCAATGGCAGTCCCAACATTCAGCTCCACATTTCCCAGGCAGCCAGAAGCCTGCAGCTAAAAGAAATTGAGAAGCACACTCTGTCAACAGAAGAAGCTTCTGATCCTCTGCTCTGATTTGCATCAAAATCTAAATAAAGTCTTAAACCTCGTACTTAAAACTTGGAAGTGCAACTTTTTGAAAGCACACAGATTCTTTTTTGCCTTTATGTAAATCATGGGTTCAAATCTTACATTCCAGGGCCAAGAGTGCCTCAGATTGATCCTACCTGGTGATAATCCCTACAAATCAGAGAAATGGGCATTGACTTCTCCAGGGAGTGAAAAGGAAGAAGCTGAAGGCCCCAGAGAACAGCTGCTGCAGGGGCCCTAAGTGACAGCTATTTAAAGAGCCAAATTTTGATGTGCATCATCCCAAATAATTTGAAGTCAAGTCACATATTCCACTGACTTGAACAACCAGAGCGTGTCACTCAGGGCAAGTAAAATTAGATGTGAAGGAATCTACAGCATTTAGAGATGATGTTACTGTAAATAATATTGGGAATGACAGGCACAGATCCCTCTTTAGGACTTCCGGGACTTTGGCCCTACACTTGAGCCATCATCTCCTGATGGTTTGTTAAGGAGCAGGATGGAAGAACGAAGCACTGGGCTTTTCCAAGCACCAACAGCTAAGCAGGAGGAATGGGTGGTTTCACTTATTCTAATAATTCCAAATAGAATAATAATAGTAACAATAATCTAGGCTGGATTTTCCAGTGAATTAAATTATCCCTGCACCTTTGGTCTATCCTGCAGTGATTCCTAGATCTTTATATCCATGGATACAGAGCAGCACAGAGAAATCCAGTTCAGGCTTTGTAACAGCTTCCCCCTTCTCCTTCAGGCTGCTCCATCTCCCCTCTCCCCCTGCTGTACATCTGCAGATAACTGGGGTGTCTGTGGTCAGCTCTCCTCATATTTTGCATGCCATCAGACAGAAACGAATTGCTGTGGTTCTGGGGCATGAATTAAACCCACGAGTCTCTTGGCTCTGGATTCATGACCTTTCCCATGTCAGGAAAGAAGTGCACAATGCTCATAAAAATATCAGAGACGGCTCTGAATTGTCTGACTGTGTCAAGCTCCATGCCATGAATTCAGGAGGATCTATTCCTGCTTTCCCCCAAGCAGGGTTGGTTTCCATGCTCCCCATCCAGACTGGATGAAGGAACTGGAGGGGAACTTAAAGAGTTCACCCCCTCTGTTGTCTGGGTCTTTGCTGTTCTCTTCTGTCCCCTTTAAGGAGTTTGTAAAAGTCTTATTTTTTACCCTTCTGTGTTTTGGAGTCAGATACACTTTCGTATAAACAAGCCATTTGTTATTGTAAAATCCAGCAATGTTTGCATTCTTTTCATAAGGAGGAGACTGTAGATGGACTGTTGGGTTGTCCAGTGTGGTTGGAGAAGAAGAGTTTCTTCCTCCAATCCACGGTCACTGCTGGAGTTCGATAAATGTTGATTCTGAAAATAAACCCTGCTCTTTTCTGCCTGGGACATGGCAAGGTGTGGGTGTGAGTCCTTTATGTCATCTGCGACATCATGACCTTTCCCATGTCAGGAAAGAAGTGCACTGTGCTCATAAAACTATCAGAGATGGCTCTGAATTGCTGTCTGACTGTGTCAAGCTCCACGCTATGAATTCAGGAGGATCTATTCCTGCTTTCCCCACAAGCAAGGTTGGTTTCCATGCTCCCCATCCGGACTGGATGAAGGAACTGGCGGGCAACTAAAGAGTTCACCCCCTCAGACCCCACAAGCTGCTGACGTGGCAGCACAGAGCCCTTCCCCTGCTGGAACTCTGCTCACCTTGGCCAGCAGGGACGCTCCCATCTCCCCCTCGCGCTTCTCCATGGCCAGGGCCATCAGCTGCTGGCGCTCCAGGGCGATGTGCATGGCCGTGTCCCCGTCCTCGTCCTCGGCGTTGACGTCGCTGCCCTGGCTCACCAGCAGCTGCACCATCCCCACGTGGCCCTGGATCACAGCCAGGTGCAGCGGGCTCTGGTTCCGGTTGTTCTTCACGTTGAGGTCGCAGCGGCCCTGGAGAAGCAGGGTTGCTGAGCTTGGCTGGAGAGCTGAGAGTGTGGGGCCTGGGAGCTCCCAAATTCCCACTTTATCTTCACTGAACATTCCAGTTCCAAGCCATTTTGTTCTTAGCCAAGACACTTTTCTCTCCCCTCCCTGCCAGAGCCACAGGAAAACCCCCAGGGATGCCAATCCCTGTTTTCAGCCTGGCAAACAATGCCAGCTCTTCAAAGGGACAGGGACAGCCCTGTGGGTCCCAGTGTTAACTCAGGACAGGTTGGGAAATGTGGGGCTTGGCAAAGTTTTCTTGATGGTGGTTTTGAGTTATTTCGTACCTCTTTGATGAGAATTTCAGCCACTTCCATGTGGTTATTGAGAGCAGCCAGGTGCAGGGCAGTGAATCCATCTTCCTTTTTGGAGTCCACCAGCTGCCGAGCCCTGGCCAGAATCTTCTTTATGGCTCTGCAGAGTTGGAGAGGTTATTAGAGATGGAAGAATTAATTTCTGCCTCTCCTGCTCAGGAGTTATCAATGTCCATGTTTTACCAGCTGGTGCTGACACCAGCAATGGGTCCCTCAAACCCACAAACTGAATTACAAGAATACAACAAAAGCCCTCAGTTATCGTTTAATAAAGTAGGGAAAGGCACATTGCTTTGAAAATAATCTGCAGATTTATCTTTGGAAGAGTTCCAGAGCCTCCCAGTCTTTACTAAGACCTTTTCCTGCCCTTCCATGTGTGAGACTGTCCAGAAACAGAGAGATTTCCTAGCCCAGGGAAGCATGAGAAAGATGGGATGGGGAAAGCAGGCAGGAGTTCCCTGTGAAGATCTGAAGGAGGCCAACAGCCCTATCCAGCCATATCCAAACCCAAGAAATGTTTAACCAACTACCCAGAACCACATCTGCCACCTTCTTAGACAGCCAGCACAAATTAACATCTGAAAAGACATAAAAATGAAAAAAAAAGAAAGGTCACTTACAGCTTGTTGCCTTTCAGGGCAGAATAGTGGAGCAGGTTGAAGCCTTGACAGTTCTGGACAGTGAAATCTATGTTGGGAACTTCAGTGAGAATCTCAATCACGACTTTGTAGTCCAGAGTGATAGCATAATGCAGGGGGGTATCTCCCTGGGAATCCTACACATGGAGACCCAAGCAAACACAGGTTACCAACCTCAGAAACTCCAAGGAAATCCCCTGTGAGCTGCCGAAACTCTTGAAGAGCTTTGAGGGACTGACCCAGCACAGAACAGCCACACAAGCAAACCCTAAAAACGGGCTGGGTCCAAGTCACCATCACTGTCTGCCTTAAAAATCTTATTGCTGGGAACAGGAGTGTGGCCACAACACACAGGAACAGCAGCTCAGCTCTCCCTGGAAGCCTGAGTCCAGCAGAGAATGCTGATGTGATGAAGTAGGGGCAGACTCAAACCTGGAATTTCAGGGCACTGAAATTCAGGAATATTTCCCAGTGCGTTTTCAGAGGACAACTTTGGAATTCTACAAAGCCACACATGGTGTGAGACACAAAGAAGCACCTCCTCACCCCCAAAAAAAAAAACAAACAACCCTCAAAAAATCCTCAAAAACCTCCCAGCCCCAAATCCCTGCAATCCCAAACTTACTGGGAGGTTGACATCACAGTTGAGCTCACAGAGGGCCCTCACCACCTCTGTGAAGCCTTGGCTGACAGCGACGTACAGGGCTGTGCACTTGGCATTGTTCAGCAGGTCTGCACTGGCCCCTTTAGCCAGGAGCACACGGGCAACCTCAGCTTGGTTTCTGGTTTAAAGCAAGGACAAAAGCAGATTAGAGCCAATCCAGTGCACACAGGAAATTCTTCCTCTTTGCAAGGCAACAGAACTGTGGTTTTGCTCTGTTCCTCTCAGCCTCACCCCACGTCCTCTCAGTGGTAAAAAAAACCCACAAAACCTTCCTAATTTATGCTCTGTGCTCTAAACCTACAGGAATTCCCACTCTTAATGATGAATTCTTCCCCTGGTAACTGATCATACAATTCCAAATCTCATCTTGCTCTGGAAAACACACAAACTTAGAGAAAACAACCAAACTTATCTCAAACAACTAAATCACCTCCCCCATCCCCTTGAAAAAAAAAAATCATCACTAAAACCTCCTTATCTATTTTTTTTTTTCTGATTCCCCCTGAAAATTCTTAGCATGGAAACTGAACTAGCTGTGAAGGATAAGAAATCCTTGTGCTAAGAAGGATAGAAATCCTCTGGAAAGAAGGATGCTGCTGTAGAAGAAGGAACGCTCCTGTGGGCTGAAGCTCGAAGGCCAATTCCCAACAGAAAAACCAGAGAAAAGCTTCCACCAGCCACACATCCTTCACCCAGAGTGTGTGACTTGGATCTAGGATAGAAGTTTGGACCTAGGACAGAGGTTTTCCATCAGGGATGGCAGAAGGGGAGGTGTCCTACCCGAAGGCTGCGTAGTGCAGCGCCGTGTCCCCCTCGTCGTCCCGCAGGTCAACGCTGGCGTGTGCCTGCAGCAGCGTCTTCACCACCTCCAGGTGCCCCTGGTAAGAGGCAATTTGCAGGGCAGTCCTGCCCTGGTTCTTGGCATCGACCTTTGGGAAGGGCAGAGACAAAGAAAATGAGGGATGACCTCGCCCTGTGCCCAGAGCAGGGTGGGAACAGCCCAGAAATGCTGGTATGTCCTGCTGGCTCCTCTCCTGGCCAGCAGCTCCCAGCTGACCTTGTCCCAGAACATTTTGGAAGGGGAAGGGGACAGCACGTTTAGTCAAGAGGGGAGAAGTGAGAGAAGAGAGCTGGAAGCTCTGTAATTGCAGAGCCCTGCTGCCAAATCTCTCTGTGCCTGCGAGCACAACGCTCCCTGGTATCTCTGCCAGCAATTCCCTTCCCGAGAGGAAAATGTGTGAGGAAATCAAATTAGCTTTGCATAAGGCTCTGGAGTGCCAAGTCCCTGCTGGGCTGTGCTGCTGCAGGTACTTCAGTGGGTGCAGTGGCTGCAGGGGACATCTCAGGGCTCAAGTGCTGCAGTGAGAGTTTTGGAGAATTAAAGGCACTGAAGAACAAGAGGTAAAAAAAGGCAAAGCAGCTACTGGAACCAGTGGGAGGCTAAGGAGAGGAGAAGGAGGCACAAAACCTCAGCAGACTGGCAAGGAGAACAAGTTAATAATCAAGGTGGTTTTTTTTTCCCTGCAGCTGATTTTATGCAGCAGTCAGAGCACAGGAGAGGCACTTCCCTGGATAGGCTCAAAATGATGGGCGAGTCCTTTGGGCAAAGAGGAATTAGAGGTCACTGCTGTTCTTCCATTTACATGAGGCAGACAGTGCTGATAAGCTGGAAAAACCCTGCCAAGCAATTCCAACTTGCTCTAAGTGAGCCTCAAATCCAGCCTGATCTCTGTAAGACTCTAACAGGAATAGCTAATTTATTAATGTAACTATGAGAGTAGAAATAGGAGTCTAACAAAAATAACTGATCATATAATGAATTCCTTGCTCTTGGGACTTTCCTAGCTGGGATCAATTTGAGAATTGCAGGTATTTGTGTCTCCTTCCTAGAAGCCCCATTAAGTTTATAAATAAAGAAGTATAATAAATACCAGAGAAATAATCAGCTTCACAGGGATTCCTTCAGAGCTGCTCCTGGGTCACAGCCCCAACAAAACCTCTTTTTGTTACCCACCCTTTCCAAGGACACACTGCTGAAAGACTTTGGTGGTTCTTTTTTTCCCCCCTGTTCCTAAACCCTGAGCCCCTCCCTGAAGGAGTTCAGGAGATGTGATCCTGACAGTTTGGCACTCTGCAAGCACAGAAATTGTCCAGCAATGAGTCCAGCCCAGTTCCTGCTCCAGTCAGACATGAGATAAGACACTGCACAGATCTGGGCAGCTTTTCTCTCTCCTGATTCCAACAATGTGATTTTACAAGGTCCTCTAAGGACAGGCACAGACAGACACAACCCCTGCCTTTCTTTTCCAGCTGATCCTCAGATATCTGCTCCTGTTTTCCTATAGATAAACCCCTCTCCCCTTCATTCTACAGCTGCAGTGGCCACACAGGAAAGCTGGGAAAAGCCAGCTTGAGAAAGGTGATGTAAGGACTTTAGTTCAGATTTATTGCCACAAACTAGAGGCATAAAATACACACATTTAACTTGGGAATTTTAATCCTAAACTGCAGCAAAATAATATTCCAGCTGTTAGGAGATATCACTAAGCCTGACAAATCTGCTGTTTTTCTCACATCCTTTTCCCCTGCTTGACTACCAAATTTTATCATGATGTTTTAAAGAGCAGAAACAAAGGAAAAATAACCATTTTTGTCTCCCAAACTTGCCTTGTCTGGGTATTTCTGGAGCAGCTCCCGGATTTTGGCTGCGTTGTTGAGGGCTGCACAAATGACCAGGCACCCTGCATGCTCTGACTCTGTCCTCTGGGACAGCAGCTTCTCCAGGACAGTCACCAAAGTACCTGAAAAAGAGACAAAAAGGGACCTGTCACCACACATCTCTCAGTGTTTGAGGGGACACAGGGGTCACAGTTCCCCAGCAGTGCAAAGGCAAAAAATTTTGCAAGTTCTGCCTCAAGTCTGACTTGAGCAAACAGCTCCAGATCCATCTACGTAAGGAAAACAAAAAAATCCTGGCAAGTCTGTGCTTTCTCCCACATGATCCTGACACCCAGAGGAAATAAGGATGGTCAGGCCACACAAAAAAAATTCTGAGCAGATGTGCAAAGCACCAAAAAAAAAAAAATCCCCTCCACGCACCATGTGATCCCAAACTCGATTTCAGGGCAGATTAGGCAAAACAATTGTTGATTTCACAACAGTTCCATGCAGGGATCTGGGAATATTTCACAAGCCCTCAAGAACCAGTGTCCTTCTACAGGAAACAGGATGGAACAGGGAACTGAGTCACAGCAAGGATGAGGCAAATACTGAACTTAGGGCAGAGCTGTGCTTAGCAATTCTAAGTCCTAAATTCTGTATTTTCCTGTTAAACCCAGCATTTCCCAGTCCTAAATCCTGTATTTTCCTGTCAAGGCCAGCTTTGTTTGCCCAGCAAGGCACAGCTGGATTTTATTTTGTATTTTCCCATTAAGCTCAGCATTTCCCAGTCCTAAATTCTGCATTTTCCTGTTAATCCCAGCATTTCCAAGTCCTAAATTTTACATTTTCCTATTAAAGCCAGTTTTGCTTGCCCAGTAAGGCACAGCAAAGTTCTATTCTCTATTTTCTTGTTAATCCCAGCATTTCCAAGTCCTAAACTTCTGTGAGTCCTAAATCCTGCATTTTCCCATTAATCCCAGCATTTCTAAGTCCTAAATCCTGCATTTTCCCATTAACCCCAGCACTTCTGAGTCCTAAATCCTGCATTTTGCTAAGACCCAGCTTTGCTTTCCCAGTAATGCCCAGCCAGACTTCAGCTCTCCATTCCAGGGAAGAACATTTGGATTTTCCCACCATCCAAAGATCTGGATCCAAGAGTTCCCATCCCCTGGGGGGGATCAGGTTTGTCCCTCACTTTTGGATTCCTTGGCACTCTCTGTGGTCATCAGGTTGGCCTCCTCCTCCCTCTGGTAGGCTGTCAGGCAGGCAGGGTTGAAGGTCCAGGACTGTCCCCCCACTGACACTCGCAGGTCTCCGTCCCCATAGACCTTGATCACCTTCCCAATGTGCCCCAAGGTCTGCAAGGAAAAAAAGAGGATTTTTTTTTTTCCCCCCACAAAGCTGCAGTTCCCAGACCCAAAGCCAGGGGTTTTTTTGGGTAAAGCTGCAGCTCCTGCTGTGTGAAAAGAAGCACTGGACAAGTGACACACTCGCAGACAGCTCCCACTTCGAGGACACCAGAGGGCTCTCACCAGTTTTTCTCTCTCACTGGTTTGCCATGGAAGGGTTTTCCCAGCCACACTGGGAATGGCTGGGGAGGGAGGTGCTGATAAGAACTGATCAAGCTGGGACTGGGGGCAGTTTCCTCTGGGCTTTAACAGCTCCTGGAGGAACCTGCATCCCACTTTTTAGCCAGACTGGGCTGATTTTTCCACCTCCCTGCCTCCTTCCAGAGAATCAGGAAGGGCAGAAGAGGACTTTGGTGATGGAAACCTCTGACATGAGTTGGTGGCAGCCAAATCCTTTTGGTCAGATCCTCCCTTGTCCCGTTTGGGTGCCGTGGACACGACGGCGTCACCGAGAGCCACCAGCACCAGGGGCTGGGCAGGGGCTTCCCAGCAGGAATTCTGGGGGGGGATACAAGCCCATGTCTAAGTGCTGAGGGCTTGGGGAAGCTCAGGAGGTTACTGGACTGTCCTGGAACTGGAACTGGCGCGCACTCACAGGTGCCATCTCATCTGTCCACTCCCCATGACCAGGTTGGAACCGCTTCACTGTTTCCATATCATCTATCACCCGGACCACATCACCAACCCAAAAGGTGTTGAGCTACAAGAAAAAGAAAGTCATAAGCTTTTTGGGGGATGAAGCCACACACACACACACAGAGACAAAAAATTAACAGTGATCAGCCCCTCCCCGCCCCACTCCCAAAATCCCAACAAACAAGACGCCCACTGAGTCAAAAAACAAAACATAAATGCAACTACCAAGAAAGCTGTAACCAATTTGAGCTGCAAAATAAACACAGTCCAATTCTCTTTTAAGCCACGTGCACATTTAAGCAGGGAAATAATTTGGAACAGGCAGTTTCCTAACTTCTTTTGCTCCAAATGGTTTATAATTAATACCAGATAAAGCATGGAAGCTTTCTTGGTCCATCTCCTCACTACACCTGGCTTGGCACTGGAGATTTTAATTCACTCTAATAAGGAAGTTAAATCTGTTTGTTATTTAAAACAGAAAAGGGAAGCCAGGGTTTATCTGTGCTGGTGATTTGCCAGATGCTCCCTCTGATCACTGAGCTAGGAAGGGAGCAGTGTCAAAACACACTTTTCAGAGCAGACTAATTTTGTGCAAAACAGTCTGACACTGCATTTTCCATCGGTATTGAGGAGTTTTTAGCATTGTGACCTTGCTCAGGTCAGAATTTTGTGGTCTTCCAGCAGCTTCTCCTATACTTAATTATCTCTATTTCTAATCATCCACTTCTCAAAGTCTTCAAACCTCTGGGGAAGGCCAGAGCTGTGAGCTTTAGAAATGCAGCCACAAAATTAGAAGGGCTGGATTAAAGACTCGGAAGAAATCAGAGAGAAGTGAGACAAAAAGGCAAAAAGGAACAACATGGAGACACAAAACAAGGAAGAACAAAAATAAAATCAAAGGGAAATTATGTGGGGAAAAGGTTCATCACAAGGGCAAGGCAGCTGCAGAAGGATGAGGGGCCTGGAAGCTGAAATGAAGAAATGGGAGTTTACCTTAAGGACTTGCAAAGGCAGAAGTTCATAAAACAGGACAATTGTGTTTAGAAGAGCAGGGTGCTCCTTCAGCACCTGCTGGGAACACACTGAGCCCCAGCCCAGCAGGTTCAGTGATTTCCCTGCAGCATTCCCAGGCCAAGGCAGCACCTACCTTGGTCAGGGCTCCAGGATGGAAAGTCCAGCGGGTCTCACTGTTGAACTGGACCCTCACGTCCCCTCTGTCCGTGATCCTGTGCACTGTGCCTGTCTGGCCAATGAACTTTTGACCAAAAAGAAAAAAAAAAAAGGAGGGGAAAGCCTCTAAATAAATCATGTTGTTTAATAGTGGGGGAAGAAGGTATCCAATGGTAAACCACCCAGCATTTCTCATCCACAGTGCTCCCAAACCTGTATTCTGTATTTTCCTGTAAATCCCAGCATTTCCCAATCTTAAATTCTGCATTTTCCCATTAACCCCAGCATTTTCCAATCCTAAATCCTGTGAGTCCTAAATTCTGTTATTTTCCTGTTAATCCCATCATTTCCCAATCCTAAATTCTGCATTTTTCCCACTAATCCCAGCATTTCCAATGCTTGCCTGAGATGCAAACATTGATTTTCTATAAAAAGGAGGGGAAAGGCTCCTCTAAAAGCTCCTCTGAAAGAGCAGCACACTGGGGGAGGAGGGGGATAGGAATACAAAGTGCAGAAATGTTTGAAAATGCAGCACAAATTGTCCTCTTTCCAAATGACAGAGGTGGGCAGGGGATCCAGCGTTGTTCTGCATCACAGAACACCAGCAAGGCAAACTCTGAGAGGGGGAAAAGGGGCAAGGTACACAAAACAAAATATTAATTGTGTGGTGCAGCATTCTAGATCTGCTGTTCTGGCAGGTCCTGAACAGCTCATGGTTAATAAAGAGGTAAAAAAAGCCAATTTCTGAGGTGACAGGAGGTTCCTGTTCCTCTGTTTCATATCCCTCTCTACCCCTGCATTCCCCAGCAACAGGAATTCAGGAGCACAAAGGTTTAACAACCAACAACAGACACAGCAACACCCAGAATCTACAGCTTTGGGGGGTGTATTCCTGAGCTGGAATAAAAAAACCTCATGGCTCCACTGGTACCTTTTTCAAGTTCACCAGAAGATGCCAAGTCCCTGCCTGCCAGGCTGAAAAAAAAAAAAAAACCAAAAAAGAGGCTGATGCTCAGTTAACAGATTTCCACACTGAAACTGAAATGACAGAGTTTGCCTTGACATTTTAAAGCCTGATTTCAAAAAATCTGCTCACCTATAAGGCAGGTCTGGCCAGAATATATATTTAACATATCTTGATAGTTTTATACCATTTATTCATGCTATTTACAGTGATAGGTGCCATTTCTATCTTTATTTCCTCTACTCTCTGGGGTTTTTTAAAACAACAGGTGACAGCAGACTGATGGCTCTTCAATTTAAAGGCAAGACTAAGCTCCAAAAGTATGATATGGGCTGAGAAATTTTAGCCCTGGCCAAGGACAGAGCCCAGTGTTGACAAAACACATAACTTTAATTACCAGCAATGCACAGCACAAAAGAAGCCAAACAAGGAATGGATCCAGAACACCAAAGAAAAGATCCATGGCTCATTTAAAAACAAACAAATCAGCCTTTTTTGTTGTTTTTTTTTTTCCTTCCAAGACTTTTACAGGGATCCACAAGACCATTCTCATCCAACAGAGCCTAAAAATAACTCTGACTCCAGCGTCCTATCACTAGAAAAATCAGTATTTGTGATTCAGTTCAACTTTAAGGTCACAGAAAGACATTCTGGTAACTTCCTGAGCAGTGCAGAGTGAGGCAGAGGCTGGAACTGTACCCAGGGAGAACCCAGGGACATACCTCAGCCATTTTGGGATTCCAGCCTCCGTGGCCCTCCTGCATCTCCCGCAGGATGTCGATGTCCAGCAGGCACTTCACCTTGTCCCCGTGCTGGAAGGGATGCCTGTCTGTGCTCTCCTTCCTCTGCAGCTCAGCTGGTTTCCCTGGGGACAACAAGCACAGCACTCACAGGCTGTCACACACCCTGGGAGCCTCACTGGCTTCCTTACAAGGCTTGAAAATTCACATTAATTGGGGCACAATGGTACAAACTCCTTTTCATGCCCCATACACTCTATAGGGCAGCAGGATTTAACTCTAACTGGACATTAATAAAACATAAGCAGTTCTAACAAGACCCATTTTGTCCCCCCTGCAGAGCAGGGAATGCCTCTCAGGCCCTGGCAGACACCAGGAGCTGTTCTTAGCAATCCACTCACCCACAACTGCTGTTCAGACACACCCACACAGCACCCAAAATTAGTTCTCCCCTCCACAGGCAGGCACAGAATTCACTCTGAGGAGTTCCTTACCCTCCCACCCTTCCCACACAGCCATACCCCTGGAATTAAGCTCCTCATCCAACCCTTCCCTCCCCTCATGCTCTTGCCAAGCTGCTCAGGGAGAGAAAAGTCTGAGAAAGACTGATAAAAGTCTGCCTGAGAAATTTTATCTGAAATTTTATCTAAAAACCCTGATTCTGCTGCTGCAAACACAAGAACAGACCCCTCTGTTTCCCTTCAGGGGAGCCAAAGATGGTCCCTGCACCTCATTAAAAGAAAAACAACCCCACACCTAAATTACACCTGGGTAAAAAAAAAAAAAAAAAGCTTCAAGTGCAAAAGCACAAGGAGTTTCCTTGGACTTAAGAGGAAAGGGGGATTGCAGCAAGTTGCCAGTACAGACATCACCTTTTCCCATCACTTTTTCTAATTTTTGGCTGTTTCATTCTCCAAGGTCTCCCTTTGGTCACATTCCCCCTTTGAACACACTTTTGGCTCCACCAAGAGAGTGTTTGCTCTCTAAAAGCACAGTGAACAACAGAAGAATGAAAAGCTTTGGATTGACAAATGTAACAAAAGTGAGAAAAGTTGGATTCTCTGTAACAGAGTGGGAATTTCCTGCATTTCCAGCAGAAACCTCCTGTACTCCTTGGGATACAACTGTGGCTATCTGATGGTTTTACCACTGAAAGGCCAAACTATTACATGAACCACTCTGAGATTAAGCAGTATGCTCACACACAACCCAAATTCTCTCAAATGATGCTCGTTATGTGGGAGCTTTAGAAAATCAGAAGGTGGTTTTATGTCTTCCAAACAAAAAAAATGGTTTCAGCACCAACGGCCGCGCGAATCACAACCTCTCAGCAACCACTCCACTCAGCAAAGATTTGTCTCTACCCACCTAATTTTGGGAGGTGTTCCTTGTAGTAGAAGCCCCCAGAAGCCTCCACGGTGCATTTGAGGTCCACCTTTCCCTTGTGGCCCACCCTGTAGACGTTGGTGGTTCCATCTGCCCAGGTGACGCTGGCGACGCTGCGGCCGGTCTCCACGTCCCAGCCCCGGATATCGACCACGCGGCCGGTCTTACCCTCACCCCCTGAGGGGAAAAGAAGTGAAAATCAGGAAAATAGGATCATGAGACAACTCATTTTGACTAATTAGAAGGGAATCTCTGCGTTAGGTTTGCTGGAAGCCAGCGAGCCGTTCGTTTTGGAATGATTCTGTGGAGAATTCTTGGTGTGCAGGAGCGTGGCCTAGTTAGGGAACACACACGTGGTGTCATGGCACCACACTGTGGCAACAAAAAAACAACTCAGCAGTGCTGCAAAACCCACCCAGGGTCTTTAAATCTCTCCCCAGCACCATCTATGTGGGGGAACATCAAATAAACTTGTTTTCTTCAAGCGAGGAGCAGCTGGAAAATTCCAGAACAGGAGGATGGATGTGTGGAGGTGAACCTGGCTGGGCACTGGGACATGCTGTGACCCAAGGCAATCAGGGTTTGCAGATTCCCAGCCCCACAGTCTCTCTGTGGTGCACTTGGGCAAGTCTCAGCACCTCCCCAGGACTTCCCCAAACAGGGACAGCAATATCTGTCTCACTGAGGAACTTCTGATTGTCTGCAAAGTCCTAAAATCTAACAGCTTGAAGGAGCTGAACTCCTCATTCATCTGCACATCCAAAAAGCACAATACAAGTACTGGGTTTTGGTGGCAGTTCTACCAAAACCAGAGAGCAGCTGAGGGGTGGATTTAGGGTTCCCCTCACTGCTCCTGCTCAGGGAGCTGCTTTCAGGTCAGCAGCACCGTAAGCAACTCAAGTCTCAGACATGTAAATGCTGCTCTGATCTCAAAAGGATGGATAAGCTGTATTGAGCATAAGCTGCTTGTGCTCTCAAGGATCCACGTCCTCCACGGAACCCAGAGCTGCAATAAATGGCAGAGTCAACTTTGGAAACCTTTGAACTTTTGACTTAATTCTCCAGGGGTAAAAGGAGCTGTAAACATCACGGTGTGTGTGCAGGGCTCTGGGACAAACGGGCAGGAAAGCTCCCTTAGCCCTGGAGCACCACACAGAAACTGCTATCAGTGACCTGGGACAGGCATTACACCCCAAAAGCAGCTTTAAAAAGGCATTTTGTCCCACTGCATTTTCAGCCTGAAGGTTTCAATTCCTACAGAAAGCAGGAACCACTCCCCAGTACCCACAGAGTCCTTCCTTAGTGCACCCTGTGAAACCCTCCTTCAGAGAGAATTTCTCCTCACTGTTCTTAGAAGTATCCAAATGAGGACATTGCACAGACCTCCCAAAGAAAATGGATACTGTGCACAAAGTCAGATAAACTTTCCACTATCAATTAAAGCTTTTTCAAGAAGAGAGGAGTCTTTATTTTCTTGTAACATGGTGTGCATTTACAATTTCACACAAGAATTTCCAGGATGGTTCCCAGTGGGTCTCACATCTATGAGAAAGGAGCAGCAAAACTTCCTCCCCACACCCTGGACAAGGTTTATATCATAGATATGTGACAAACAACAAGTACAAGAAAACAATGGGTATTAATTACTCTAAAGAACAGGCACTAGCATCATCTGAACAACTCCCCAAGAAGCTGCTGCTCAGCATGTGGATTATCAACCAGCAATTTGCAAAAATAAAAGAATATTATATGCATATTTATATATATTAAAAAAACTCAAATGGTGTTCTACAGGACATCCTAATATATATATATATATTTAAAAACTCAAATAGTGTTCCACAGGACATCCCTATATATATATATTTATATATATATGTATGTATGTATGTATATATCTAAAAAAACCTCAAATGGTGCTCTACAGGACATCTCTATATATAGATATTTTAAAAAACCTCAAATGGTGTTCCACAGGACATCCCAAAAGCAGCTTACCATCCTGGTTACCCCACTCCCAGTCAGGCCCACGGACCACTTTAGCCCCCTGGAAAGTCCCTTTTAATGTGATGCGAGTCAGATTCTGTCGAGGGCTCACCAGGACCCTGGAAAAACAAAATCAGAGGAAACAAATGAATTTGTTGTTGTTATAGACACTGACAAAGCTCTGTTCCAGCTGAGGGCTGTCACATCAGGACCATCCTTCGCTTCAGGGTAATGGACATTACTGGGGTGGCCCTGCATGGAGGCATTAGTGGAGCTCAGCACATTCTGCAATCACAAAATCAGAGCAGCTCCCAGCAGCAGTGCTGTGGCTGCACCATCCCCAGGCTCTCACAGACCTTCCCACCTGCCCTGCACCCCAGACCCCCAGCACAGACCCCCCACCCCAGCAGCAGGGAAAAGGAAAAAGGTACCTACGTGATAGTGAACAGGGGGTCTGATGTCCTGTTAAAGCAGCTCCCAATTCCCATAATGTCACAGCAGCCTCTCTGCTGGCTCTGTGTGTGCTGTCCCCAGGCTGCCACAAAGCCTTCTCATCAGTTACCAGGCCACCAAAACCCACGGGGACCTGCCTGGTTGCTCAGGCAAGGGTGCAATCTCCTTTTCTAGGTGACTGCAAAAGTGCCCCAATCCATGCCCCTGGAGCCAGACAGGCTCTTGGCAGCTCCCAGCCCAGACAGAGCAACCCAAGTTCAGCAGCTGTTCCACGGGGCAAGGGGAGGGGAAGCTTCCTGGGGGTAGGGCTGACCTCAGAGCACTGCATTTATTTTCCATCTAATACCTCCAGAGGGAAGGTGGAGACTCAGGAGGATAAAAAGCTTATGCCTCAACTTACTGTTTACTTATCCAGCAAATGCTTACGTCCTTTACTTTTCTTAACCTGCTACCAGATCTGCCACCTGTGGTTTACAACCTCGTGTGTTTCAAAAGAGGGAGAGATTATTTATGCTGTGCTCCTATAATCACTGAATGTTCATTAATTAGCCAGGCTGGAGCTCGACAGGAGGAAGATGAAGGCTCTGTATTTGGAGGGTTGAGATTTTTGTCTGGTTTAAGCACCATCAAGGCTGGATATTGTTATGAAAGAAGATAATGGCAGTGGAGGGAAAAGCTCAGCTATAAAGAGCCACTGCTCAGCATTCATTTTATTGCACTGTGTCAGGCTCTACAGACTGGCTTCAAAAACCAGCATGGATTTGGGTACAGCCTCTGAAATAGCTTGGATGTTTTCACTGCATTTCGTTCAATGTTTTTCTAATAATTTATCAAAGGTGTCTGAGCCAAGCCCTGAGACGAAGTGATAAAAATATACTTCTCTCTTCCAAACCCTTCTCTCACAAGGGATGGGATTCAATGCAAGGATTCTTAGTGATAGTAAAATAAAGCACTGAGCTGAGCTTAAGATGTTTAAATAGCAAAATATCCACCACTCCTTCTATTCTTAGCAGAAGTTCCCTTTTTGGATTATCATGTAACAGTAGTCATTCCCCAGCTCAACACTCTCACATTAAACCTGCCACTTCCTCTGAAATTTGTGGATGGGGACCAAAAAACCAAAGCTGATCAATTTAGAAAGCTGAGCTTCCTTAAAGAAGGAAAATGGAACTCCATCTCCTGTTCTACCAGAACTGCCCTCCTTCCCCAGCCTCACCAAAATCCTGACCCTGCCTTAAACCACTGCTGAGCAGCACCACCAAAGAGTGATGCAAGCACCAGATGTCCCCAGCCAATGATTCTTATCAAGGTTTTAATCTAATTCAATGTTTTGCTCCAAATACTGGATAACAACCAAAGCTACCCAGCGTGATGCAAAAATCCCCCCGGGGATAAATTTAATCACTGTGATGCTGCCTTTAATAACAATGTTAATTATGACAGCACAAGTCTGCAGCCATTTCTGCCCTACAAATTCCAAGGATATTAAATTACTGCAGAGCCCAGAAAGCAGTTGGGAGCATGCACTGTACAGAATGAAGTTATGGCTCTCTCCAGCATGCTGGGAACCACTCCCTGGGGATGTTCTGCCTGTGCTCAGGTTTCTCTGAGGTGCTTATTTGGCTTTTGATATCCCTGAGAACTCTGCTGCAGCATCTGGAACAGCAGCATCACCCCTGCTTTAACGAGAGGGATGGGGGATCCAGATTGACTGATCTGGAGAAATTTAAACAAACACTAATTTTAATTTGCAGCAGCAAGCCAGAGCTCCTTCACACCAGGCATGCTTGATGAGTTTTGAGAGATTTTCCTCAAAAAAAGAGAAAGTTATTATCTGAAGAAATAAACACAGTGAAGAGGACTGGGAAGCAGAAGGGATGGTCACCCTGTAAGGTGGCAGGCCATAAATACCACATGAATCCCTCCAGAAAGGCACAGCTCTGAACCAGATTTTCAACTCGTGGGAGACACAAACCCACATCCCTGCCAGGACACACAAAGATCCACCTCCAGAAAAGTCAACACGAAGATCTTGCAGGAACTACAGGCAAAAGTGACCTCAATGCAAGAAATTCCAGCTTTTCTAATCTCCCCAGCAAAGCTTTTCCTGAAGCTCTTCCAGCAAAGATAAAGGAAGGCAGTTCTGACAGATGGCTGCTGGTTGCTCAAGCAGGAACCAGACTAAGACAAGGACACTGGAGAGGGATCAGGATCACAGAAACCTATTTCAGGAACTGTCTTTACCCAGATTTTTTTCCTTTTCAATCCTCTCTTTCCTTGACAAGGCCCAGTTCATGACAAAACCAGCTGTAGCTTTACAACATATCTTTGTAAGTAAAAGCTGTGGGGTTTTTTGTAACCCCCAAAGTAACTCGGATCAAATCCTGTTCTGGAAAGGCTCAGCAGGGAAGGTTTCAGACCAAGGATACTACATGGGAACTAAAAACCTTCCTGCAGAGAGTTTTTCACAACTGTGCTCTCAGAGATGTTCATCCAGAGCATTTAAAGGCAGAATATTTCACTGAGAAGATGTAGCAACACCACTGAGCACAGGGAGTGAAAATGTCTTGTTATCATCCTCCAAACATCCTTATTTGTTCAAAACCCAGACTAAAGCTGGTTCTGTGAAGGTTTTGCTTGCAGTTTTGATCACGTAATTCCAGAAAAGATAAAGATAAAACATGTCATTGAAGCACAATCCCTGTTCTAGAAATCAAACAGAATAATCCAAATTACCCAAGGTAAACCCCAGTATGACAATACACCTTGCTGTTCATGTTTGGGGGGTTTTTAAGGAGGCACAGGCAACTTATCTGGCAAATCATGGTGGGTTTTGTTTTTTTTCCTAAAGAAAAATCATACTAATTCATTAACAGATCAAAATAATAAATTCATATTAATAAATTCATTTGATTCCAAATATTCCTCACCCAAATTTCTTAGCTTAAACTGCCACTGTATAAATAACACCTGTTGAGGAGGTTACTATGTAAATAAACCTGAATCCCTTTATTGCCCAGTAATCAAACACCCAGCAGTTGTCACTCAGCTGCTGGATTAGTTCAGCTCTCAGCAGAAGCAGCCACAGATGGGAGGTTGGATTATTGAAGCTGCCTTGAATGGGTCTGCACTGCACAGACCTAAATCAGAGCACGCACTTGTTCCTGGATCTGGTTTCCAAATCCAGCTGGTAACTCCACCAGACAGAGCTGGTTTAAGAATTACAGATGAAAATAACTGCAATTTCTGTTTTGACTACAGGATAAAACACAATGGGAGAAAATATTTGTATTTCTTGTGCTTGATTACACAAAACATTTCCCTGTGCAGCTCGCTGGCTCCTCCAGCTCCATTGTTTGCCAGGAAAAAAAACAAACCAGAGCTTGTGAAAAACTACTGAGGTTGTGATTTATTGGTGAGAGAAAATAGCCTGGGTAAAATGCACCACATCTGAAATTCAACTCAGCCCCAGCCCTGAGCAGGTGATCCAAGCAAAATGTTGGTGCTGCATGGGAATACAACAACATTCATATTTTGGATGAGATTATCTCAGGTTTGATTATTTGCAGAACTCACCAGAGTGTGCCTGACTTTTCCAGCCCTAATATAAACTTGATGAGCTTTGCTTTGCTGCCCTGCTCACAGACACTGATTTATCTTCCTATTACTGAGCACATATTCAGCAAAGAGATACAACAACTCTGAAAAAAGCTCCTCAGTAAAATTGAGCTGTTCCATCCTTTTAAGCCAAGCATGAGAGCCTCTCCCACAACAGCCATAAAATTCAGACTAAACAAGGCCAATAAAAAGTAACAAATTAGGAGGTCAGGAAGAGATTATCTCAAATAGCAAAATTTAAAAAAAATCAGCACCTCCTGTCACCCGAAGTTCAAACTCAGGTCATTTTAAGAGCTGAAATAGCTTCAGGTAAAGGTGTCTTCAAAGCCTCTTTAGAAAACTGATTGGGAACCCTCTGCAGTGCCTGTCTGGGGTTAAATCCTCCTAAATCCTGGGATTAGTGACCTGCTACAAACAGGGATGTGTTGGCCTTGCATGGTTCAGGTGGCCAGGGGTGGCTCTGGCAGCAGCAGCAGCAGGAATTTGTGAAGAACCAAAGGATCCCCATTCCCTGCCAGAGAAAGGAGGTGGGAGAATCCTGGTCTCTAAAGGAGACTCAACTACAAACCCCAAATCCACCAAGCACTCACCACGACTTATTAAACACTCTGATTTTCTCTTTTTGTCCTTAGCAAAGTGCCAAAGGTTTTATCTTCTACTTTATTTAGAAGGAAAAAAAAAAAAAAAAGAAGAAGAGAAAAGAAAAATAGAGATGAGTGATCTAAGCAATAGTCCCAGTGAGTCATAAGCAGGCAATTTCTGTTCTTGAAAAGGATGCTGCAGTGCCTAAGGCAAAGTGTCTCCACAGCTCAGACCTCCCTTACTCCACAGATATCCTCTCCATGGCATTGTTAAAGGTGATCTGTGCCCCTTGCTCCACCCCAGGACATTCCATGCTCACTGCAGAGCACTCCCCAGAACCCTGGACCAACAAATCACATTTGCATTAAAGCAAAGATGCTCCCACTGCTCCCTGCACTGCATTTCTGAGTAAAAGGGATTTAATTTGCCAGCTCCCTGTGTGAAAGGTGCAGAAAACACACATTTATTGCAGTTACTGTGCCACCCTCTCTCCAATCCTGAAACCAAACCCATTTCTGACAACCTGTTTGCTCCAAAAGCTGAGTGACTTCCAAGAACCACAACGTGAAGCTTTCAATCAGCTTCAAAACTGCAGCTTTCCACAACAGGGAGCTTCTTCCTGGAAAATTTCTAATTCCTCTCCATCCCAAAACTCAGCTGGAATCAATACCTGCCAGGCAGGAACAGCAGGAAAGGTGCTCCATTATCCAATTAAACTGCTGTTTTATCCTTGCCCCTTATTGAGGCTCCCAGAAATCACTGCCACACCTGTCAGGCTCATGCTGTGTCTCTTTTTATTTTTCTTTTTTTAAATTCTTTTTTTTTGAATCAGCTGCTTGTTATTCTGAAGATCCTTATTCCTGCTAACACACAACAATGTAAATTAGAATAGTGCTGATTTTATGAAGATTTGGTGTCAGGCACTCTGGTCTATGTGTAGAGTTGATTTTTGTCAACATTTTCTTTAACCACTCACAGAAAATAAATTTAAAAAGGTGAAAGAATTTAGGAAAAAAAAACCAAAACTCAACTCAACCAAAAAGCCACCAAAGCACCATCAGTTATCACATCCTGATCTACCTCCAAGGAGCTCTCCAGTGCTTCCATGACATTCCAGAGTGCTGCTGCAGTTTCTGGGAAAGTCAAACCATTCACACAGGACAGCTCTGGCCCTGGCAGGGCTCCTGGCCACCCTCCAAGCTCCCTTTTTCACCCTGACAGCAAGAACTGCACTGTCCAACTCCAGCAGCAGCCTGCAGAAAGGCACAGACAAGCCTTGGAAGGGAAATTGCTCTATTTACATCTTGCCACCACTCGGATTCCTCAGAAAAAAAAAAAAAAAGGAATAAGTTCTGCAGAGGATGAGTCCTGGGGAGAAATTACCTAGAAATCTGCTTTTTGATCCAGGACAGCATCCCAGGTGCTCCTGGGGAGAATCAGGTCCCTGCTGCCCAAAGGATTTCCCACCTGCAGGGCTGGGAAATCCTCAGTGCTGAGCAGAAAATTGGAGCTGCTCTGCAGCAGTGCCTTTTTTATTTTTAACTTAAATATGAGTAAAATGATGTACCTCAAAGCTCAAATAAAAGACACAAGCAGGCATCCCTGAGTAACTACTTGGAGATAACTCTGTTATTAATAGAAAGAGAAAAAACCCCCTCATGTCTATTTTTATAGAGATGTGTATTTTTATAGATACACCAAATTGTGAGGCTCATTTCACAGTAGGATCTGGCTAGCTTCTCATATTAACACAAGCTCCAGAAACACCCTAATCTGGTGGATAAACACAAAATCCCAGAGCTCAGAGGGGAGATTCTCTGGCCAGCAACATCCCTCCTCTGCCAGGACTGGGAATTCTGGCTCAGGCAAGGCTGGCACTGCTCTGGCAAAATCAGCTCCAGGCAGAGCTTCCCACGTGGCAGGAAAAGCAGCTGCAAATCCCACACCACTGCCTTCAGCACAGTAATTACACTTTTCATTCCACAGATGGATGCAAGGCACTGTGGTATTTTCAAAGGCAGGCCAAAATAAAGAAAAAATAAGAAGAAAATCAATGACAGAGATAAGATGATTTCTTATTCCTTCTCCTGAAGGCAAGAGGATGACATGATTCATCTTCATGCCCACTTCAGGAGATGCAAATAAAAGTACTGGTGAGACTATTTCTGAGTTCTTCCTCAGGACAGGAGAACAGATTTCCCAAGTTTTGGCAAATCATGGAGGAGCATAAAATTACAGATGCTGTTCCACAGGTATCAGTGCAGCAGTCACCTCCAAAAAAAAAAAAAACAGGAGTAAGTGAGAAAGTGCTGCTCTTCAGTGAACAGACCCCAAGAATAAATCAACAATTTGGGAGTGCAAGACCCCAGTCAGCCTCCCTGTGGCCTGAGAACAGCAAATAGCAAAGCATGTCTGACAAATTATTTAATTGTGCAGGGAGCTGAGGAAGAGAAAAACCAGAGCAGAAATCATTCTTTTGTCACTTTATAAAAACACTCTGCAGTTTTCTGTTTGTTGCTTTTTTTTTTATCAAGCAGCTTCATAAAACCTAACCAAGTCTGACATTATTCCATAGAACAAACCTTGTAAAACCCAATCAGGAAAACTTGAGCACTGTCTGATATATTTACATGAAATTCTTTATAAATTATCCAAACATGTACAAGTCAGGTTCTAAGCTATTGCTGGGTTATTCTGCACACCCCTGGGGTGCACAGAGCAGGTTTTGGAGAGCCCTAGGATGGAATTGAGCCCCATAAATTGGAAATTATTCTACAGAACAAATCTTCTTGGTCATAAAACCCAATCAGGAAAACTTGAGCACTGCCTGATACATTTACATGAAATTCTTTATGTATTATCCAGACATGTACAAGTCAGGTTCTACTGGGTTATTTTGCACACTCCTGGGGTGCACAGAGCAGGTTTTGGGGAGCCCTAGGATGGAATTGAGCCCCATAAATTGGAAATTATTCTACAGAACAAATCTTTTTGGTCATAAAACCCAATCAGGAAAACTTGAGCACTGCCTGATACATTTACATGAAATTCTTTATGTATTATCCAGACATGTACAAGTCAGGTTCTACTGGGTTATTTTGCACACCCCTGGGGTGCACACAGTAGGTTTTGGAGAGCCCCAGGATGGAATTGAGCCCCATAAACTGGAATTACTCATGTTAGGCTCTACTGGGTTATTCTGCACACCCCTGGGGTGCACAGAGCAGGTTTTGGAGAGCCCCAGGAGGGAATTGAGCCCCATAAATGTGCTGAGGGGGAAGGGGACTCACGGCTGGGAATGGGCGGTCTCGTAGCGCTCGAAGGAGTGGGAGAGGTCGTGTTTGTTGTTCATGTAGCACTGCGTGCACAGGTCGTAGTCAAAGCACATCTTGCATTTCCACCTCATGCCTCGGATCCCGTGCTTCTTGCAGCAGTCACAGATGATGTTGGGGTGACGGACACCTGAGGGAGAAAAAAGGAATGGGAGATCCACACAAATTCCAGGGAATCAGGCTCTTAGAACCACCCTTTCCACACCTGCAGAATGCCAAACCCTCCCAGGAAAAGACCTCTGAGATCCACACAAATTCCAGGGGAAATGAGGCTCTTGGAACCACTCTTTCCAGCACTGCAGAATGCCAAACCCTCCCAGAAAAAGACCTTTTATATCCACAAAAATTCCAGGGGAAATGAGGCTCTTAGAACCACTCTTTACAGCACTGCAGAATGCCAAATCCTCCCAGAAAAAGACCTTTGAGATCCACACAAATTCCAGGGAAAGCCAGGAACGTGTGCTCAGGTTTCTCTGAGGTGCTTATTTGGCTTTTGACATCCCTGAGAACTCTGCTGCAGCATCACCCCTGCTTTAAAGAGAGGGATGGGGGATCCAAATCCACTGATCTGGAGGAATTTAAACAAACACTACTTTTAATCTGCAGCAGCAAGCCAGAGCTCTTCACACCTCAGAACCACCCTCCCAGCACTGCAGAATGTCAAACCCTTCCAGAAAAAGACATTTCACTGAGCCAAGGGCAGGCAGGAGCACTTGACACACAACACAATGCACCTAGAAAATCCTGTGAGTCCTGTGTTTACCTCTTTCCAGCTTCTTACATTCCCATTTTTTATCCCAGTCATGTCTAAAGTAAATATCTCTGGTCATTACAGCACAAATGCTGCTCATGGAAGAGTGCCATGCTTAGTGCTGGGCATTGAAACAGCTCTGCTTCTAAAGAGAAATTATTTAAGGGCTAGAAATCCCTGGCACAACTGTTCTGAATGAATCTACTCCTCTAATCCACACTTCACAGAATTAGGACATACAACTGTAAAGGGGATTTGAACGAAACTTAATGAATGCATGTTTTAAAGGGGAAAAAAACCCCTGTGTATTGTAGGTGATGCAATAATGCAGTGTGAAGTGATATGTGTAATTTGAAATACCCATTTCCTGGCTGCAGGGCCTCTCTGCAGAATGACAAAGTCAGTGAAAAGTGTTCAGCTCAAAGATGGAAAAAGTAGGAAAGCAGAGCCTTTGCACAGAGGGAAACAGGAATGCCCTGGGTCCATGGACAGGTGGTATCAAAGGCTGTCCCAGCACAAGGGACATGGGCAGGAGGTGGCTGTGCCCTTGTCCAGACCCTGCTCAAGCAGAGCCTTGCACAGAGGGAAACAGGAATGTCCTGGGTCCATGGACAGCTGGTGTCAAAGGTTGTCCCAGCACAAGGGACATGGGCAGGAGGTGGCTGTGCCCTTGTCCAGACCCTGTTGAAGCAAAGCCTTTGCACAGAAGGCACAGGAATGCCCTGGCCATGAACAAGGCTCAGCATTGCCCCGCAGGTGGGTGCCAAAGGCTGGCACAGGGGGCAGCTGTCACCTGGGGCAGGAGGTGGCTGTGCCAGCAGCTCTGCTCACCTATCTGGGCGTTGTCATAGAGCAGCAGGTCGTAGGCCCCCTGGAAGCCCGTGCGATAGTTGGTTCTGTTGCCCTGATCCCACTGCACCACCACGGTCTTGTCGGGCGTGGTGGGGCTGCCCGTCCGGCCGATCTCCACCACGGTGCCCACGTTGCCCTCGCCGCTGTCCTGGCTGCCCCACTTCCAGTCCACTCCACGGACAACCCGCATCCCGACCTGCATGCTGGCATGGGGGTCCAGGTCCATGGATCTGCACAGCAAACCCTACAAGTGCTCCTCCAGAGGGGTCTCGGAGACGGGCGGGATCAGCGGCAGCACTCGCGTGGGCAGCATGGTCAGCACACCTGGAAACACAACAGGAGTTCAGTGATGCCACTCCACACATGGCATTTCCTCTGGAAATACAACAGGAGTTCAGGGGATGCCACTCCACACATGGCATTTCCTCTGGAAATACAACAGGAGTTCAGTGATGCCACTCCACACATGGCATTTCCCCTGGAAATACAACAGGAATTCAGTGATGCCACTCCACACATGGCATCTCCCCTGGAAATACATCAGGAATTCAGGGGATGCCACTCCACACATGGCATTTCCCCTGGAAATACATCAGGAGTTCAGGGGATGCCACTCCACACATGGCATTTCCTCTGGAAACACAACAGGAGTTCAGGGGATGCCACTCCACACATGGCATTTCCTCTGGAAACACAACAGGAGTTCAGGGGATGCCACTCCACACATGGCATCTCCCCTGGAAACACAACAGGAGTTCAGGGGATGCCACTCCACACATGGCATTTCCTCTGGAAATACAACAGGAGTTCAGGGGATGCCACTCCACACATGGCATTTCCCCTGGAAATACAACAGGAGTTCAGGGGATGCCACTCCACACATCACATCTCCCCTGGAAATACAACAGGAGTTCAGTGATGCCACTCCACACATGGCATTTCCTCTGGAAATACAACAGGAGTTCAGTGATGCCACTCCACACATGGCATTTCCTCTGGAAATACAACAGGAGTTCAGGGGATGCCACTCCACACATCACATCTCCCCTGGAAATACAACAGGAGTTCAGGGGATGCCACTCCACACATGGCATTTCCCCTGGAAATACAACAGGAGTTCAGGGGATGCCACTCCAAGCATCACATCTCCCCTGGAAACACAACAGGAGTTCAGGGGATGCCACTGCACCCATCACATTTCCCCCCAGAATGATCTGGCTGCAGAAAAAGCCTGACCTGCTGAGGAGATAAATCTCTGTTTTATTCAGAACTGGGATTCTCACAGCTTAAGCACTGATGGGAATGACATAAAAACTAACCAGGCTTCCAAGGCTCATCAGCATCCAAAAACTCGTTCCAGAGAGCTGTGCATGATGGAAGAGAACTCGACAAGGAGTCTACAAAATTCCAGTACCAGCCCTTGATTTCAAACTCAAGAATAAGCACAAGAGCCACACACAACAGCAGCAGCAACAAGCAAGCACAGTAAATAAAATTGAAAGACATTACCAAGAAAACACCAGCAGCACAATTTTAGCAATAAAAGTCAATCACCTCAGTCTATTTTTCAGGAAGTCTCCTCACATGCATCTTTTCTTAATACAGCACTGTGGAGTTTCACTTGCCCTTCAAGTCAGTTTTGGTTTTGATTTGAGGCTACAGGAAGTTTTAAAACTTGAAAGAACCGTTTGTCTGTTCTTCCCAAGTAAGGGTGGTTTTTCAAAAACATGGCCAATGTCAGATTAATTTCAGCCTTTTCCTGTTATTTACCCAGGAGCTACAGCAGGAACAGGGAAGGGCTGTTGTTGCTCAACCTGCAATAAACCCAGCAGATTGAGTGCTGGGATCAGTGAGACAGGGACAGCCTTCCCAACTGTTGCCATGACAATGGGGAAATGAGGTGAACACCACCCAGATGCAGCACATCCTCAAATCTGAATCAGATTCTTACATCAAGCAGATTCTCTAATCCTTGTTTCTCTCTTTGCCAGCACAACAAGACAGAGAAGAGGAATGTGGCTTTCAATGTGTAGAGCCTGGAAAAATCTCCTGTGGCATCCTTGGGCATCCCTGGGTCTCCCTCTTCCTCCTGAGCTATCCATAACACCCAGATTTTCTCAAAAATTGGAAAAAAAAGGCCCAAGAGGATGCTAAGGGATAAATAATGCAGATGGCACAAGCAAAGCTCCCCCAGTGCCAGGACACAGAGGGTGAGGAGCTGGTCCAGCTGAGGGGATGTGATCAGCCCCAGCAGCAGGAGCAGCTCTGGGCCCTGGGATGTGCTGCCAACGCTCCCACCCACCAATAAAAGCATCTGAAACCACCAAACCCTAAAAATAAACCCGTCCTCCAGCCAAACATCCCCTTTTGAATGCATGGAGGAGTCGTTTGGTGCAAAACCACATTTGCAGCGTGCAGCATGAGCCTGATTTCTGCTCAGCTCCAGCATCTCTGCAGCTTCTGCCTCTCCCTCTCCTTGCTGCTGTGACATCCAAACCCCTGTCACACGAGAACAGCATCAAACCCAGCTGTCCTTGTGAACTTCACATCATCCTCCCTTCTAATCATCACTAAAAGTCGCCCTGGGCGCCTCTTTCATTTTGTTTTTGTGGGGGTGGATGTAACATTGCTGAGCTGAAGGTGCACCAGTGTTTACTGTCTTTCTGAGAGCAGGAATTATCAAAGAATATTCTTTTGAGATTCTTCTCTCTTCTTCCAGATCAGAGATGAATAAAATGGAATATTTATTGCTTCAACTAAGAGGCAGAACTGCTTTTTTTTTTTAAAGGCTGCTATGAATCAGTCAAGGCAGTCAAGCAGAGAAAACAAATGGGAACATCCAACAATGCAAAATAAAGCACGATTCAATTATTGTTACAGGGCTTTTCCCTAAAAAGAACCACCACCCCTTCCTGTTTCATCCAAGGGAACTGGGGGTGGGTACTAACAGTGGGAAAAGGAATTCCATGCTTAGAGAAGGAAGCAACAAATTCCACAGGGTACTGGATGGGGAGAGAGGGTCACTTCCCAGCCTTTTCTGAGACACTTCCCAGAGTTTTCTGCCATTTCACTGGGCTTTCTTCCTTTCCCCAGGAATGAATGAACCACCACAGGCTTAGAACTCTCAGTATTCCAAGAAGGCAACGCCAGTTCCAGCAATCATTGATCAAAGAACATTCTAGGCTGTCCCACAAACCCATAAAGTGTAAATCCCTACGGCATAAAGGAGGATAATCCCTCCCTACCTGAAAAGAGCAGAACAGGCTGGCACTGACACATCCTGACAAGCACCCAGCAGAGAATCCTGACAGCAGAGCCAACCCTGTGCCCCAGAAAGGCAACCCCACACTTCCCCTGTGCACCTTCCCACAACTTCTGGGTGCTGCTGGAGCTCAGCTGCACACCTGTGATGCTGAAGGCTTTTAAAGGAGCTGCAAAAACCACCAGCAGCCCCTTGCTGGCTGATCTGAGGACGTGAATATTCCCTTTTCCACACTGCATCCTGCACTCCCAGCTCCTCCGCAGGGGAGATGCAGAACAGGAGGAAAGAGCTGCCCAAAAATCCTTCAGGAGATGAATTACAGCGCTCTTGTGGTCTGAGCCTTGCCAGAGCAGCATTATTGACCTCCTAAGTGGAAATGTTTCACTCACTGAAGCAAATACTCCTCCCTTGATGCTGCCTGGGCTGTAATTATTCCAGGGAAGGACAGGTAGAGCTGCCAGAAATGATTCAAAGAGAAAACATCGATTTCCCATGGGAATTTCAAGTAATCATGAACGAATAATCCATTATAAGAGAAGCAGATTTCTGAATCCTCACCTGACATTCTGACCTTGCCCACTGTGACACAGGAAAGAGCAGCCTAAATGTAATCTCCCAGTTTTAGGAAGTTCCACTAAAACTTAACTGGAAAAAAAGGGAAATACTCCAGCTTTCAGCCCATAACATTTTAGCTGCAATAATTGTGGCAACTTTTCTGCCAATATTCAGCTGTGACAGCCAAATTTCCACCTCGTGGGAGGCAAAGGTTGCTGCTGGTCTGGCCCCACAGCAAACAGAACTCAGTGCTGCAAGCAGCTGACAAAAAAAAACAGTGCCTTGGAACCTGGTGATCACATTATTTGAACAGCACGGTAAACAGAGGAAGTGTTTAAAGAAAAAAAAAAAAACCACCAAAAGACACCAAACAAAAACCAAACAAAGCTTTTCTTCTTCCCTTTACAGCTACTTTGCAGTTTGAATTGTCTTCTGAGGTGAATTGCTCCAGTTTAGAGATTTGCCCATGCAGAGGATGCTTCCTCAGGCTACTGCAAATGACACACTTCTCCAAAATTCCCAACTTCCCCAACTGATCAGCCCCCAAAGCAGCCAGCATTACACTGCACATTTTGAAAATAACATCATTGTCCATTTCTTACTCTTTTCATTCTCTTTGACTCTTCCAGTGCCATTAAATAAAGGCTTACCAGGCCATTAAAAGAGTAGATTGATCAGCTGCCACCACTGTAAAGCTTCAAGAGTTAATTTTGCATATCCTCACATCAAGAATAGCAACACAGACACAATTTTGGTGGAATGGTTGAATTAAGCCAGCTCACATTGACTTAAAAACTGCTGGTTTTTAGCAGTACCACTTTCCCCACTGCTCCTGTGAGCATTTCCCTACAGAAGTAGGGCTCAGCAGGGTTTTCCCCCTTTGCTGACACAAATGTCACAGCTCAGTGCCTGCCCAGAGCTCACCTGCACCATCAAGTATTGTTCCCTATCTGTTTTCTTACCTGCAAGCCAGAAATAAATACTTTTGTGTTCTTTAATAACAGACAACTAGGATCAAATACCTCTGCTCAAGGCTTACAGCTGCTAAGTTTATTACTAAAGTTAGCATTACGCCAAAAACCTTAAATTCACACAAATATAGTCTCTATTAGATGAAAACACAGCAGAAAACCAGCAAAACACACAGGAAATCAATATTTCTGACCCACCACCACACAGACAGTGCCTTGCAGCAGAGAAGCTGTGGCTGTGCCATCCCTGGAAGTGTCCAAGGACAGGCTTGGAGCGACCTGGGGAAGTGGAAATAGGATGGGCTTTAATGTCCTCCCCAAGCCAAACCAGTCTGGAATTCCAGGAGATCCCCCTGCAAAGCCACAAGGTCTCAATGACATTTTTCTTCCCTTCTCCTGGTGCAGTCAGGAATTTTGTTTAGTCTAAAATTTTCCAAAATGACATCGCTGGCACAGGGGAGGGAGGCAGAGAGGAGCAGATGCTGCTTTTGTGGCTTAAATACCACCAGCAGATAAACAAAGCCATTTTACTGATAAATCAGTCTGAGCTGAAATCAAAAAATCAGATATGGGGCAGCTGCCAGTGGTGAAACCAATCAAGCAAAAAAAAAAAAAAAAAAAAAAAAAAAAAAAAAAAAAAAAAAGCCTGCATGAGGTGAAATCATTTCCAGGGCCCAAACCTCACGTGCTCCCAGAGTATATTTAACTGTATTACATAAACAGAATAAAGCAGGTGATTAATAAGCCTTTGCTCAGGGATTAATATCTTGTCGTTACAGCATGAGAGCAGGCACAGGCACATCCTGAAACACAGGGATGAAATGCTAAAAATAACCAGCCAGGCTCTGAGTCCCCACCTAGCATTTTATCTCTGCAATCAACACTTGGCCTTTACAAATGCCAGCCCATTGATCTGTTTTGCCCAAACTGAATTTTACATCCCATTTTATGCTGGTTGTGTTCTGGCACTGAGTTGTTCCTCTCCCTTTCAGCAATATTTGAGTGGTTCTCACTCTGCTTTTCCATCTGTTCCTTCACCTTGTTAAAGGATGCAGGTCTAAAGGAAGCACCAGCCAATTTATTAATATGCAGGAGCAGTAGCTTTGTGCTAACTCTTCATTCCAGCATTCTGGTTTCCTAAAAAATGGACATCAACCTCAGAATAAATGATCTAAATAAATTATCTTCCACCTAAAGGTGGAAGAAGTTAGAGAGAAGTCACACAGCTTAAATTTTGGGTTCATTGTGTGTCAGTATGGCAGGACCCAAAAGCTGCAGTGGACACAAAAACTGAACTGAGCTGGCCTTGAACCTTCAATTTAACTCAAATTTCAACCCCTTTGTGATGACCACAGGCACAGAAAAGTGAACCTGCTCCAAAAACATAACACAGATCTGCACAAAATCCAAACTGGCTGTTGTCACTGAGAGCTGTGGACCAAAAAGGGCTTTTTGTCAGCAGTGAGTAACAAAATTAATTAAACAGAAAGTGACAGTGATCACCCAGGAGCAAAGACACAGCACAATGTTTTTCATGAATCAGCTCCCTGCTAACTGCAGGACTAGACCATGAAATGAACCTGGATTGCACAACGGTCAATATTTGCTTTAAAGCAGTGGAACGCAAACAACCACCTTTAGGAAACATCACCACAAACCACAAATAAACAGCTGGCACAGGCTGCCACCACCAGAAGCTGTGGCACACCACAAGCTGCTGAGTTTGCCTGGGATTCACCTCGTTTCCTTGTCTGGTGCTCTGGTTTTGTGACCAAAGCAGTGCTGACAGCACGGGGGGGGTTTGAGCTGGGGCTGAACAATCAAAGCCTTTTCTGGTTTTCCCACTGAGGCTGAGGGTGGCACAGGAATTTGGGAGGGAGCAGCCAGGGCAGCTGACCATGAGTGACTACAGGTGCTCAGCAATAAAAATTGAGGGAAGAAATAGGAAAGGGGAATGTTTGGAGTCTCTTTGCCTTCCCAAGCAATCCTTGCACCTGAGGAATTCCTTAATTTTACCCTTCCAGTCCTGCTCCCTGTCCCACTGGGGTGAAAGGAAGCTGCCTGCCAGGGTTAACCCACCCCACACAGAAAGGTGGAATATCTCCTGCCACCTCAGGGATGCTCAAAATTCACATTTCTACATCAACATCAATCAAACCATCCAAAAGCACAAGTTCCCTCTACCAGCTTCTACTCCACAGGAAAACTTCGGCTTTTTTTTTTTTTTTTTTGCTGAGATCAGTGCTCGTGTGCCCAGTGGAGAATTAAAAGTGATTACAAGTGGAAGTTCACAGAGGGCATCTCGTGGCTCTCTCTTATTACATCCCATGAGATAATTGCTCATGAGCCCGATGAAATTTCCTTCTGGCTTTTGATGAACTGTGTTCTTTCCAGGAGGGAGAAAAAACAGCTCCAGCCATTTGCTTTAATTGGAGCCGACAGTTTGCAGATTTGAGCCTGGAGCCTTGAAAAAGCTCAGCAGCTGATGAGAATCCACTTTTTCCTCAATAGCAGATCTCCCAGTTAAATTTACATTGCTTTACAGTAAAAACAAATACTCCCTGCCCACACACACAACCACTAGGTAATGTTGTTTAAGGAAAAAAAAAATGCAATTATTAGCTAAGTTTGAATGGAAGTCTTTGCATAGAAAAAAATGGGAGGATGGTATTTTAACTTTTCCATGAAAGATCTCCGTGAAAAAGAAACAAAAATTCAATATTATTGCATTGAGTGATTCCTCTCCATCTCCTGCCAGGAATCACCATCACTTTTCTGGCCCTTGGCACTAAGAGGTCAATAATCAACCACCTGCATCCCTTGTTTCTGTGCCCAGAACAGTGAAAAAAGCCACAATATTAAAAAAAAAAAAAAGTTTAATAAAGTCAAATACAACCCACCCAGGGCAGCTGGAAAATGTCCACTGCTCAAAGAACAAGCTTAACAGATCCATCAGGAAGGGTTTCAGTGCACTTTATCATGCCATGTGGAAAAGGATGGACTAGGTGGCCTCAGCAAAATCCCTTCCAGAACTATTTTCAATCATCTAGAAATAGAGGATCAGACAGAAACATATTCCAACAGTGAGAAATCTGTCTTGGCAGCGGATTTCAACTGTGCTCTTCCTTGACATTGCTCTAATATATTTCTCAGAGGCAAGACCATCTGGCCCAGAGCTGATGATGTGGAGCCCTGGTAAAGCTCAGGTCTGCATCTCTCTCACACCAGCTATCAACTCCTATTTACCATTAAAATCTCAGTTCAAGCACTTAAAAGTTCATGAAACCCCAACCTAATGACATGATTGCCTTGCCTGTCCATAAAGTCAGTAAGTGTCCCCAAAAGTCATTCAAAAATAAAAATCCTGATTTACTGCAGGAGTGCAAAAAATCAAGAGGATTTAACTCTGATGTCCTGAGAGGTGGGGCTGAGGAAACACAGAGCTGTGGCTCTGGGGTAGGGCTGCTCACAGGTATTTAGACTCTGGGACCCTCAGCACTGCTGGTATGAAGGGATTAACAAATCCTCTGAGTTAGGAACACAATTTTTCCTCCTCCTCCAATTTTTTCCAAACGAAAAGCAGCTCCTTCAGCCTGGCACAGAGGGAGCTGGAGCATGAAACCTGCTGGATCCCTGATGAGCCTTGATAGCTCATCCTACCAACTTGAGATTCCCCTTCAGGCTTCCAGAACGGTCAGCACTGCACTCCTGCCTGCTTTCAGCCTGCAACTTGCCCTTTCTGTGCTCTGAAAGCAGATCAGAAAGGTTTAAGTCTAATCTCTCCTGACATGCCTTTGGCCAGGCAGGCATGTGGGAGCAGAACTAAGTGAGGAGCTCTTTGCCTTCCTTGCTCAGCCAAGGTTTGAGGGTCAGCATGTCCATCAATTCACCTCTAGGTCTGTGCATTTTACAGGGCCAGATGTTTTCTCTGTGCTCTGGGGGCTCTGCAGAATCCAAGAGCACTCTGCAGATGGGAAATGGAGCTGTAGGTACACGTGGGATTGGTGGCAGAGCCAGGAACAAAGCTCACACATCCCAACTCCACGTTCTGTTCTCCACAGCCTGGTCACAGGAAAAGAAGGAAGTTTCAACCCCTGATCCAGCATGGATCCCTAATTCCCTTGGGATTCCATCAGGGAATGTGGCTCAAGGTCTAAGATCAATCAACTGAATATCCTGCCAGCACATCAATGTAACTTCACTGATTCCATATTCCACTCTAAATGCTGGAAGATTTCTTCCTGTGTTCTTAGAAATTTCAAACATTAGTACAGAGGGAAAAGAAATATTTAAATTCTGCAAGTCTCCCAAGAAACAAGACTCCATTTTCTCTTTGTTTAAGGAGAATTCAATGATCTCTCTCCCATCAGATCTTCCAGGGAGAGTGTATGGGAAGGTGTGCTGGTCTCCCTCTGAGAACACTGTATTACAATTCTGGCCCCTCCAAAAACACCCTTGAGAAGCCACAAATTAAAATCCTTGAAAAACAACCAGCACTCAAACAGGATTCTCCATTCTGCCCCTGGAAAAGAGCAAGTGAAGGGAAAGGGCAGGATCAGAGCTGCTGTGAGTGGCACAGTCACATTCAGCACAGCCCTGAATCCTGCCAGAGCCCAGGAGCACTTCTGGAGCAGAGGAGATGATGAGCAAGGCAAACAGACTTGATGGGAACAGGCAGGGACAACACGACCTCAGAGAGCTGAACTAGGTTGGAGAAAGCCTTCAACTCCAGAGGAACCATCAGGACCAGCCTCTGTGAGCAACAAAACCAAACAGACACAAACACAAGGCAGGAGATGAGCTCGTTTCTGAGGCAGCAGCCACAGCTCTGAGAATTCTGTGTTTCTGGAGCCACCCACTTCTAGATGAAGGCAGCTTAAAAAGCCATGGACATACCCCTTCCCAAGAAAAAGGGAAGGAGACAACTGCAACCACCACACTTACAGTACTCCCACAGGTTTTTGCAGTTTCCCAGACATTTGACAAAGTTTTGGTGGAAAAGGCATCCCAGTTCTTCCAAACAATCCCAGCAGTGGCCATTGCAGACCAAAGCAGGAGAACAACAGATTCCTCATACACGAATTTGGCAGAGAATTTTCGCAGCCACGGAGCTCCAAACATGCACTCAAAATAAATGTCAAAACATATGATGCTACACAGCAATATCAGAATAAGCAGAGAATTGTGCCGAGCCAAATATCACACAAATACGAAGCTCCTTCTCATGGCAGTGACTCACAGAGCTGTGCTCTGCAAAGAGGAAGGGATGGGAAACACATTCACCTTTGTGAAGCCTAAAAAGGGAAGAACTCCTCAGTAAAACAGAGCCTGTGGTGATGCTGCTAAATGACAGCTGGGAAAGCTCTTTGTTGATAATGCTGCAGGCACCCTAAAGAAACTCTTGTCCTTCCAACCACAGAACTAAATCAGTCTGAAAAACAGGCATAAGGTACTAAGAGTACAGCAGTGGTAGAGCTGAGACTACAGACAGTTACCTGATATCCAACTACTGCCCTCTAAGTTAAAAAAGAACTTTTTAAAGGAACCACCGTGTGCCCAAAAGATGTCACCTGCTCCAGACACAAACCTAGACACCTACAACTCAGAGCAGAAAGCAAAGCTCAAAACAGGGCAAGGACCTCTCCAGCTCTGCCAAGGCTGTGGAAGCCTCCCCTTTCTCATCTCCACTATCTGCTTGTCACACAGCATCATTCCCACCACAGAAATGTGGGATGTGGGTTATTTACAGGAGCTGCATCCCTTGACAATTCACTCCTCCAGATCCTGAAACCATGAATGAAAAATTCAACAGGTAATCAAGTGCAGAGGAAGGTCCTAGAAGGATGAGCAACTGCATCATTCTTCATAGCAAGCAGTTTCAGGAAACCATGGAGTTGCTAAACAGAGAAATAAAAATGGTCTCTCATTTGAGCCACATACACTCCTTCTATAGCAACAGAGAAGTGCAGAGGATGTCATGAGGCTCTTAGCCAAAAAGAGAGAAGGTTCAGCAGTAAAGCCAAGCTCAAGTGACCTCCATGAAGGTGAGCCAGGGCTCACTTGCTTCTCAGTGAGGTAGAAATCAGAATTTGTGACATTCAGAAAGTAATTCTGCAGCTGAGCACGGGCAGTGAAATGAGAGCAAAAACCTTCAGTGCCTCCAGTGCTGCTGCACCAACTTCTCTGGGTTTAGTCTGGCCCTTCCTGCCTCCATTCAGGCAGACTGGAAATACGGAAAAACAGGGGAGAAAATGCCACATGTGCCTTCAGCTCCGAGCTTCCCTCCCTACAAGCTCCAGGGACAACGAAAATCCCGGCAGGAATCGCCGCCCCCACCTCGGCCAGCCAGGCCGTACCTGCAGTACCTGTTGGGGAACAGGACGGGTGTTCAACCCTCCAGGGCAGCCAGGAAAACACGAATGGAGCTGGAGCAGCAGCAGCGGGCGGGCGCGGCCTCAATCCCGGCTAAAGGTGCCGGAACCACCCGGGCTAAAGCTGCCAGAACCACCCGGGATAAAGCGGGCAGAACCACCCGGGATAAAGCGGGCTCAATCCCGGCTAAAGGGGCCAAAACCACCCGTGCTAAAGGTGCCAGAACCACCCGGGCTAAAGCGACCTCAATCCCGGCTAAAGGGGCCAGAACCACCCGGGATAAAGCGGGCAGAACCACCCGGGATAAAGCGGTCTCAATCCCGGCTGAAGGGGCCAGAAGCACCCCGGTAAAGAGGCCAGAATCACCCCGGCTAAAGCGGCCTCAATCCCGGCTAAAGGGGCCAGAACCACCCCGGTAAAGGGGCCAGAACTACCCCCATAAAGGGACCAGAATCACCCCGGCTAAAGCTGCCAGAACCACCCCGGCCACTTCCAGCTGCCCCATCCTGAGGGGAAAAACCCGGGGAAAGGCAGGCACGTACCTCAGCGCGAAGGCAGAGCTGAGGATCCCCAGAGCCAGAGCCCCGGCGCTGCGCTCGCCGCCGTCCCTCCTCCATCCCCACAGCCGCGCCCGGGCGGGCGGAGAAGGCGGGTGAGGAGCTCGGCTGGGCGCCGCGGCTGGGATCCGCCTCTATCCCGCTACCTGCCGGTGTGGCTGTGGCAAACCACCCCCCTCCCCGGAGCCGGGACGTGTCCCCCCGGAGCCCAGCCGTGTCCCCGCGGCCGCCGCGTCCCCGCGGTGCTGCTGCCGCAGCCGCAGCTCGGCCCCGAGGCCGCCCCGCCTGCGCTCCCGCGGGCAGCCGGGAGCCGTAGTTCCGCTCCGGGCGCTCCGACTACAACTCCCGGGAGCCCTCGGGGAGCCCACGGGGAGCCCCAGACGCGGCCCGGCTCGGGGGTGAGGGGAAAGGTTCGGGGCAGTGTCCGCTTTGCCCGGGCGGAGCGGTCGCGCAGCCCGCGGGAGGGGATGGGGAGGGATGCGGGAGGGATGCCGGTGGGTGAATGGTTGCGTGTTTGGGGTTTTTGGGATCACTTAGTCCAACAAGTCCTTGGTTTGGCGGGATCAGATGTTAAAGGAGCGGGTTTGCATTGGATGTTAGGGGGGAATTCTGCGCTGTGAGGGGCGTGAGGCGCTGGGGGAGGTCGCTTAGGGAAGGTGTAGGAAGCGTTCAGTGCCAGGGCTTGGAGCAAGCTGGGACAGCGGAAAGTGTTCCTGCCTCTGGCAGGGGGTGGAACGAGATGATCTTCAAGGTCCCCTTCCAACCCAAACTGTTGCGTGATGCCACGAAGGGAATTCGTGTCTTTGTTCGGCAGGTGGGCTTTGAAATCCTCCTCCCACTGCCTGTCCCAGCCTTCTGCCTGGAGTGAGATCACGGCTGGCTCAGGTGCCGCCACATGTGAGTCTGAACGCCTGGGCCGTGGGATGGCTTGGCTTGGCTTGGCTTGGCTTGGCTTGGCTTGGCTTGGCTTGGCTTGGCTTGGAGGGGACCTTAAAGCTCCAACCCCCCGTGGTGGACAGGGACACGTTCCTCTAGGCCAGGTTGCTCCATCCAGCCTGGCCTGGAACCTTAATGTTATAAATGCATGTTTTAGAGTTGGCTTTTGGCATATAGGAAGATGATTGTTTAATGTATAATATGGGAAGGTTGTCTTGTATGTTCTTTTATTATTAGAATTTGAAAACACGATAAATGAATATTCTTAGGTTGTAACAAAGTAGAGATGGGGATTGTTCTCTTTTTTTGTAACTTCTTAACTAAGACAGAAGACAGAAGGAACTACTAGCATTCCTGAACTAAAGATTTCTGATAAAGAACAATTGAGCCTTTGAGGGTTAGAATCTTCAGAAGACAGATTTATGACATCTACCCAGACTACATGGAATTCTACAGATAAATTGTATATTTAGGGGGGTCTTGAAACCAAAATGAGTATTTGAATCATGCATTAGCTTGTTTAAATATGTAACAAAGAAGATCCTTAAAACAAAGGATCTGAAGACAGACAGTGTGCTGATCTCGCTGGTATCAGCACCTTGGCCGAAAAAGCTTTGTTTTTCTGTCTCCTAATTGTCTATTTTATTTTATTTTTTTTTATTTTTATTAAACTTATGAATTAATATAAAAAGGTGAAACGTTTTTCACACTTAAAGCACAGGACTACTTTATAATTACCTTCAGAGGCAATTTAGGAGTTTGTATCCTCTCTGTGATGATAATAGTGATGACTGTTCATGTGACTCTCTCCTGTCAGGTGCAGGACACACAAACTCCGCTGACTTTGCCCTTGCTGAGCTCAGGGACACCTTGAAAACTCTGGTTTAAGTGAGGTACAACCTTGCCAGCGTTGATGCCCTGCACTCACAGCAGGGATGTGGCAGCAAGGTCACAAAAAAAAAATCCCTTGTGCCACCCCAGCACCACCAGAGCCCTGGAACTCGAGCAGAAGGAAGGAGGACATCAGGCAGCAGCATCGCCTGGGGCTTGTGGAGACTGAAGAGAGAAAATTTCTGAGACAGTGTCAGGGCACAGCAGCTGTCACCCTGAGTTTTGTGGCTACAGGGTACAAAGGACCTGTCCAAAAACAAGCTTGTCACTGCCACTTGATGCAGCCAAACAGGAGGACTCGGTGTCCCTTGTCCTCTGCGTTGCGTAAAAGGGATGTTGGCCAGGCCAGCTGAACACACAGACTGGGGAGATGTGAGCCTGTGGAGTGAGGGGATTGATCTGCCCTGCTCCTGACACAACTGCATTTCTGTCTTGGGATTATGGAACCAAAAATGTGTATTCTATGTCATCTGCTGAAAGCAGTTGGGGAGATGTTCTTCTTTATCTCTTCTAACTCTGGGAGGAGGGAGGCAGGTGCCTTCTGATAATGGGCCAGCTGTTAAACCAGGTAGGGCAGTGTTCCTTATCTCTGTCACCCCAGGGGAATATTTTCTGCTAATGGACCATTAAGACACCCCTAAAAGCACACACATCCCCAAACTTACCCTCCCCAAAGTAGAACATCCACATTCCATCATCCCATTGTGAGATGCTCCACCCAGTGGGGGGAGCCAACCATTCCTGCCTGGATAAAAACTGAGACTCAGGAACAGAAGGTGTCTGGTTTCACCTGGTTCCTGGAGGAAAACTGGACCCTTCTCACCATCCCTGGACCCTTCTCACCATCCCTGGACCCTTCTCACCATCACTGGGCCCTTCTCACCACCCCTGGACCCTTTTTGGCTACAGGCTTATCTCTACTCCAACAGAACCACAACTGCCACTCCAGGACTCACTTTTGGACTGCTCCCAACCCCCTGACCAACAGGGTGTCAGGTTGTAGCTCTGACTCTGTCAGGGTTCTCCAAAATTGTTTGTTTGCTTGTTTGGTTGGGTGGTTTTGTTTTCTACTACATTTGTATTGTTAATATTCCCAGTAAAGAACTGTTATTCCTATTCCCAAATCTTTGCCTGAAAGCCCTTAATTGCAAAATTATAATTTGGAGGGGGTGAGGGGTTTGCATTCTCCATTCTAAGGGAAACTCCAGCTTTCCCTGGCAGACACCTGTCCTTCCAAACCAAGACAATTTCACATCAGCCTTTGGCCACAGGGTGAAAAGTGAGTGCTAGGAAACAATTTGGAACGTGGTCAGTGGGTCTGAACGTGCTCTGGTGTTCCCTCCCTCGGCTTGATTTTTGCCAGGCAGATTTATGTTGATGTCAATAGAAAAATGAATTAGAGCCAGGTGAGTGCAGCCAACACCAGTTGTCCTACAAGGCAGAATTTTGGGCTTGCTCAATAAATACTGAGATAATTCAGGCCTTACTTTTGCCAGTGTTTGTTCTCAACAGGAGCTTGCACATCCAGGCTCTGAGTTATGTCAGGTTGGGGTTGTTTTTTCAGGTTAATTTCTCTTTAAAGAATAAAAATGACATGTTTTAAAACTTAAAATTCAAGCTAATCTCTCTTTAAAAAAGAAAAATTAAAACCTAAATATTTTTTAATTGAAAATAATTAAAATTCAAGCTAATCTCTCCTTAAAAAACAAAATTAAAAATTGAATTAAATAAAAATAAAAGAAATTTATTCTTTAAAATAAAAGGGAAAAAAATCAAGCTACTCTCTGTTAAAAATAAAAATAAAAAATAAAAATAAAATTGTTTGCAAAGTCACCTTCTCAGGCATCATCAGCCCAAAAAGCAATGGTTCAAAATGCAGCAATGAAAACTCAGCATGGACGTTAAGGAAAATTTGGGCACTGCAACGTTTACTGCAACGGGCTGGAGCAGCACAGCACTGAATACTGGGGAGAAACCTCTGCTTTTCCCTGGCCCTGTCCCGCTTTTCCAAGGATATTGGCAGGAATCGTTCTTTGCCCACTGGATGCCGCTGTTCCACAGAAATATTCCTGGATTCTTCCTTCAGCCATGGAAGCCACTCGGGGGTCAGCCAGGCTACGTGGATTTATCCCTGTGAACCTGCCTTTATTTTTATTTTTTCCCCCCCAAAAAAATCTCCTTAATATTTTGCACCTTCCAGACAGGGCACGTGGAAAACTTGGGACACTTGATCCCTTTGTGATGTTCTTTGAAGGTGAACGTTGGGATAAAAATATAAAAATTTTATATTTTATATATGTATGTATGTATGTGTATGTATATAATATATATAAATATATGTGTGTAATATATAATATATATTATTATATATGTATATTGAATATGAATATGAATATGAATATGAATATAATTAAAATATATTGGTGATTGAGGGGAAAACAGGCTGCCCAAAATGTGTTTTCAGGACCTGCAGAGAAAAATAATTCCCCCAAGTGCATGTCTTGCAGTGCTGTTTTGCATGCTTAATACAGGGAAAAAAAAAATAATGGTTTGGAGAGTTGTCTCTCCTTAAAAGCAGAGTCTGGAAGTGGCAGCAGGAGCCACTGACGTTACCTTTGGAGGCAATGACCTGGATAAAGCAGCAGGCATGATTGTGCTCCCACTTTTCAGGGAAAAATCAGTGGTATTTATAGCTCAGCTCAGCCTCAGAACAAAGCAAAGTGACCTACATCCCTGCAGTGCCCAGCTTGGGGAATTAACTTTGAGGAAATTCAGTTCCACATTTAGGTCTCTCTCCTCTGAAGGAAATGGAATCGGAGCTTAATAGAATCCAAGCCCAAGGGGGATTCCTCTTTGTTCCCTCCCAGCAGATTTTAGCACTGGAAAATGTAGCAAAAAGAAGAATTAAGGGCAGCAGGAGCAGGCAGGTGTGGGATAATCACCTGTGCCAGCAGCTCTGCTCTTTGAGGGGTATTTGGAGTCCCCTCTTCCTCCTGTGGCTGCTCCACACAATATTTGAGGCAGGATCCCTCCAATGCTCAGTGTCACTGAAAAAATTAGGAAAACTGGATCAGTCTTCTGGCCTTTGCTGGGTGTCCCAGCAGTGCCAGGTGGGAAACTGGCTGAATTCTGGCTGTGCCTAAAGGCCAAGGTGTTGTGGAGGAGTCTAATAGAGGAAAGAAACTCATAATAAATTGCTAAATATCAAGTTCTGCCCCTGCACTCTGCCCACTTCCCCAGAAGCACATATGAAAAAAAAATAATAATAATAAAAGGGAAAATTACCATTCAATTATTTCATGTGTTTCTGACTTTGGGGATTAGAGGATTTCAAAATCAGAAATGTCTTCTCAGCCTTCCCTCTCTAATAGGGTTTATTTGTTGTGCTGGAGGAGCACAGCATATGGAATTGTGCAAGGGAAGCCTGTCCATGCTGCTCTAATCAGCTGCTGGTGGTGACAGCAGGCATTTGGCTTCTTTATTATTTTAAAATTCTCAGCACTGTGTGATGGGATGAATTTCTACCACCCTGGAATGCCAATGGGTGGGAGCAGAGCAGGCAGCATCCTGCTGCATTAACAGAGCCTTCAAAATCCCAAAGTGATCCTGAAATCAGCCCTGAACCTGGGCCCAGCCACAGGGTACACAAGGAAACCAATCCTCCTTTTTTTATTATTTTGTTTTTCCCTGCTGCAGTTATTTAAGCAACTCACTCATGTACCTGGATTGAGGCCTGTGTGGCTCTCAATGAATATTTGGCTTTTTTTTCCTGAGGAATTTGGTCCCTGTGCCTCCCTGTCTGTGGAGCACACACGAGGATTTTATGAAGAGTGCTCGTGCTGTGATTCTTGTCAGGTCCTGTCCTAAATCAGAGTTCATTTTTAAAAGTGAACCTGCACACAGCAGCCACACACGAGGATTTTATGAAAAGTGCTCGTGCTGTGATTCTTGTCAAGTCCTGTCCTAAATCAGAGTTCATTTTTAAAAGTGAACCCACACAGAACAACCCCACCCTCCCAGTCCTTGATGAGCCCCTTGCAATCCCAGGTTTGGCGATTTTCACAGTCACTGGCTTCTTCTCAAAACCCAATTTGTGAATTCCTGGTGCTACTGCAGGCCCTGGGAGAGTCACCAGGAGGGACATCCCATCCCATCTCTGCTGCAGGAATGCTGAGGAAGGAGGCACTGCCAGGCTGCCCATTCCCCACCAGAGACCCCTCCCCACCCCCGTGGTGCCCAGGGAAGGGGATTCACTGCCCTTCCCTCACAGGGATCCCTCTTTTCTACCCACACACCAAGAAAACAGGGAAATCTGCTGGGAGCAAACCCAGCCAGGAGTGTGAGATGCTGCAGCTTCCCCTTGTGCCAGGCCGGGCAGGGAGGACAAGCCAATGGCAAATAAACGAGGAGCAGGGGAAGAGGGGAGGAGTTGGCACAAGTTTCAGAGAGAAAAAGCTGGAATTTCAGCATCATTGTCCTGGCCAGTGCTCCTCAGGGTGTTTAAATGCACTCAGGACTAAGCCAGCACTGCCACCATCTGCAGAAGAGGGGCTGGAATTACTTTGCCCTAAAGGGGCTTTTTTTTTTTTTTTTTTTTTTCTTGTCTAAATGATAAAAGGAGAGCTTGGGAGGACTTTCCACGAGGTTTGTTATTGAGTGTTACGTAAGAAACGGAGCTGGAGCTCCTTGAGGTTGACTTTGCAGGCAGTGCTGGCTGGAGGGAGCGTTTTTGTGCCGGGGAATTGGCTGCTGTGCCTCAGCCACGGGATCTGGGAGAGTCACGGGCACTCCCGCAGATTTTATCTCCCCACACAGCCCCCGTGGGGGATTGCAAGTCAACAATGTGCCTCGACACTTCTGGGCTGCTCAGACAGGAAAATACAGGCAGGTAAACAACTTCTCAGTCAATCTAATACTTTTTGTGTGTGTGTATGTTTAGGGGGTCTTTCTGTAATTAGCTTATTGTCAGCTTGATTGTTGGCCACAAAGGGAATTTCTGACAGGGTAATTTAACAGAACAGGAGCTGATTTCCATTTTGATGGCTTTGTGTTGTTCCCCTTAGCAAAATCTTGCTGCTAAAGACATCCACTCCTGTCAGCTGGAGATGGATCCCTGGAAGGAGGCTGCTGAATCCACCTTAGGAAGATTCCCAGGCAGTCCCAGATCCTCTCATCACTTCTGAAAACAGCTGTGAACCTCAGACTCCACATCTCTCTGGCAAAACCCTTTGGGCCGTGTTCCCATTATCCCCGTGTGCAGGAAAAAATGCTGAATGGCATTTTCAGAACCCAAATGCATGGTTCAGGAAAGTCTCTTCTATTTAAAACCAACAGTGATGAAGCAATGTCTAAAATCTCACCCCAAATCCGTCGATGGCTACAGCTAACACACAGTGACAAAGCAGAGATGACTTAAGCTCTTGGCTTATGGGAGTATTAAAAACCAGACTGAGATCTGCCTGGCTGACACCTCGTGTGTAGAAATGCCAGCTCGAGTTGCTCACAAATGATCTTTCCAGCTTGATGTGTCATGGATATCTGCAGAGCATGAAGTCAGACAAAGCAGCCCTGTGTCCAAGTGATGAGGCTGGCTGATCCCACAGAAAGCTTGTGCAGGCAGGAAGCTTCCCCTGGAAAAACACTGCAGTGAGATCAGGAGGAGTTCTCATCTCTCTCTGTCACCCCGAGGTGCCACAGGGCGCAGCAGAACATCCTGGAGGAGGGACCAGAACAGATCTGCTGAGTGTTCTGTGCCAGCTCCACGCTGCTGCTGCTGCTGCCTTCTCCTCCCACCATCACCTGCACTGCCTGCTCAGGCTCCAGCCTGATTAACAACAATTAAAAAGTTCTTTGTTTTCCCCAGAAATTGCCCCCACAACAACAACAACACGGTGACAAATGGCACTTCACCCCCAGCAAGGAAAATGTTCTGCACCTCCAGAACCCTGCCTGGGGATGGTGTGAGGAACTCCTGGATGATCCAGGATGGTGGGGCTGAGGCAGATTTCTGAAATACATCCTTGCAGTCTGAACCCAGGGAGCAATGTCCTGCAGGCTGTAGAATGTGCCCTGCTGGGTTCATAAAGCTCAAGTGGTCATGTAGGGAGAAAAAATTTTTTGTGCTGGTGCCAGTGTTCTCTGTCTTTCTGTTCTGTTCACGATTTCTCTCCAGCTGGAACAGAGCCCGTGTGGAATAGGAGGAAGCTGAAATCCTAGAGACAAATTCCTCCACTCTCAAGGTGAGGAAGGCTCATATCCATGGCTGTGATCAGCCCTGCCAAGCTTGTCTCCCCCAGGCAGGAGTTCAACCGTCTTCTTCCGCTCATTTTTCTCTGGAATGGGCAGCTGAGGCTTTATCCATTTTATCCACGTGCATCTCTGCTTTTACCCTGACACCCAGGCTGGAGGAGGCAGTGGAAGAAGAGGAGCTCACCACAGATTTGGCTGCCTGATGCTTCAGGGCTGAGCAGAGCACAGAGCTGGAACCCCCAGGTCCTTCAGTTTGTGAGCAGAGGCTCACAATCCTTAATTAAAGATTAATTAAACCCCTCAGAGCCTCACAGGCATGATGGCATAGAGGAATTTGGGGATACAAGGTGTCTGTCCTGTAAGGGGGGCTGCTGCTGGAACCCTGAGAGAGGCAGAAACAGCAAATCCAGCAGCACCTCAACAACCCCCAAATCCCTTTGCTATTGTTTGCTGTTGTTTTCTGGCACACTGCATTTTTATTACCTTTGGAAGCTGGAATGTTCCTTGGCTCTAATAAAAATGTCTGAACCTTGGAAAGGCAGTAAAAGCAAACAGGCAATGGAGTCACAGGCTCTGAGTGTGCTGTGATGCATTTTGCAAGCAGAATATGCTCCTTGCTCCTTCTTGTTTGGTTTCATCCCTCTGAACCCAAATTTTGATTAAAAACTGACCCAAATCACAGACTGCTCCAGGACACAAAGCAAGGAAGATTCCCAGTCCAAACTAAAAGATGAGGTGGAACTAAAAGGCAAAGATGGGTTTTTGCCAGAGGATCTCAGATGGTGGAAGTTCTCTGCACTGTAAATTCTTGGATTAAACATTATTTTGTGAAAGAATAAAGAGCTTCTCTCAGAATACTTTGACTCTGGGAGCTGGTATTTTAAGGTAAGTACCAAATAACTGCCAAAATATCCAGACATTCAGCAATTGTGGATCCCCATGTGCTCCAGTTTCTATGGGATGCTTGTCTACACGACGAGTTTGACTTTGTAACCCAAAAAACCCCAAAGTTTGCACCTCCTTTTGCTCCCCCATTCCCCTTCTCTTGCATCATGGCCATGCCCAGAGTTTGCTGAGGGTGCTGGGATCTCACAGCCTCAGTTTTAGGCACAGCAGAGATGACTCAAAGGACATCTGTAGGCTTGGGGAAGAGAACTCAGAGCACTGAGCCAACGTGTCATCGTGAGATGAAAAATAATTTCAGCAACACATCCTGAGAAATGGTCCCATCAGTTCCCCGGGGCTGCCTCTAATGAATTCTAATTAGGAGCTGTCACTTCTTGTTATGGGAAGACAGGAATGCTTCAGCTCTTCCACCCATTAACCTTGGAGACACCGAGATGAGATCTGTCCCCAGGAATGGTTAAATTTTAGGGCATTTTTGCTCCTGGAGCGAATTAATTGGGAATTTCTGTGTGGGGAAGGGCAGGCACCTCCAGGAGTGCTGGTTCCTCTCGTGCTCTGAATCCATGCACATCAAGGTGCCCACTTGAGAACACTTTCAAACATCTGTGCCTGTCATTTCTCATCCTCTGGACCCCTGCCTCAAACTCCTCCCCTGCTCAGCCTATTCCCTCCCACATTTGTGCACTGGATTCCCAGGGGGTTTCCCTAGAAAGCAGATCCAAACCCCATAAAGCATTAGTGTCCAGTGTGAAAGGGTTGTGGATGTTGCCCATTTATTTTTTTAGTCCCTAAACCATCCAGCCTCTGCTCTGCCTCCTCCCAGCACATTCCTCCCATCCATCTTTTTCAGCCACTTGGTTTCTTGACAGCATTTACATAACCTGGCTGAAAACCCTCCCACAGCCCATTAAAAGCCTGCTATGGAATCCAAAGCTCTGATTAAAAAGGGCTGGAGCTTTCCAGCACTGCTTGCACAGATGGTTAATACTCACACTTTGTTCTACAGGGGAGAAAAGTGGCATTTTCTTCACGAGTACATCCAGCCCGAGCTTTCCCATGGGAATTGCTTGCTTTGTTCAGATTATTGTTTTAAAGCTGTCATCAGATGTGATCACCCACTGGATTAGAGGGAGCAAAAGGAGATGATCAGATAATCCCCGAGGCACAAAGCATTTTGAGTTGGGTTTGAAGGGAGCTGTCACCACCTATGGTCAATTTGTTTAGCTCAGGGGTCTCTTCCTCCTCTGTCTCTTCCTAAAAATACTCATTCAGACCTTTAGAGGTGTGGGATGTTGTGGGAATTTCATGAGGAACAATCCTCTAAATCACATAAATATTGGTAAAGCACAAGCATGAAGCAAAGCCTTTGGCTCTCACTGGCCTTAGATCCACTGCAGAAATATGGAGCAAAATCAAAACCTGAGTTTATTGCAGCAGTGAAGTTATTTCTTACAAAAGTAAAGTGCCTGCTTGCAGAAATTCTGTCAGTCAAATCTTTCTCAGATAAACATTCCCTAATCCAGATTTTAACCTTTTCCAGACTCCTCTCTGTCAAAAAAACCCCAAAAACTCCCAGTGTTTCTCAGGCAGGAATCAGCACATGAGGAAGTAATTAATGAGTGCAGGAGGGAAAAAAAGAAAAAAAAAAAGAAAAAAAAAAAAAAGAAAAAAAAAAAAAAAAAGAAGAATGTGCTGAATAGAGGCAAAATTGAGACTGAAACCCCTCATCCCACAGGCTGCCTGCTCAGTCCCCAGGATGCAGACAAAAGACATTCCAGCTCCTGACAAACAGCCTGAAGAGATGCTGGAGCATTCAGCAACCCCCAGGGCTGGGCATTTGTGCAAAGACACAGCTGGGCAGTAAATCTGTCTGGGGCTGTGGAGTGTCTTGAACTGAGTATCTGGGAATCAGGAAGGAGGTTTTCCCTGGTCCTACACACACAGGATCCATGGCAGACCAATGCTGCCCATCAGTGCTGCTCTGGTTTTCAGCAGGAGCTGCACTAATCAGTTAATTCATTAAGGAAAGCCTATAATGTTTAATGGAAGCTGTTCCCAGGACCATCAGCCAAATCACCCCATTTCCAGCAGGCTGAGTCTCACCCAAGGTCTGGCAGAACAAATCCACCAAATCCACTTAAAACGCTTTGGGGGGAGAAAAAAAAAATCCTTCCATAAAAAGGTTACTTTGGATAAATCCTAACCTTACAGGAGCACTGTGCCTCAGTTTTCCTGATGACAAATGAGGGTGACAGAAGTGCCACTCAACCAACTCCCAGCAGTGCTGAAAAGCTCATTTGATTAACATTTATGAAACCACCAGGCACGATCCTTCGAGGGGAACTGCTGCTGAAGAACTGTTTGTGATTGTTGCTTATTCCCCAGGTGCCTGAGAGAGGGAACTTGGCAGAATTCCAGAAGAAATATCCTTGTGAGCTCAGATAAAAGATGAGCCAGCCTAACAGTCAGGGTGTTGGTGCAGAGAAGATTCATGACAAACCTGGGGGGTCTTAGATCTGAGCTCAGAACCCAGGCAGGGCTCCAGGAGCTTTGTCTGTCCCGTGAGGTGCAAAATCACAGAATGGTTTGGGTTGGAAGGGACCTTTAAAGTTCACCTTGTGCATCACACACCTGGGGAAAACCAGCTGGGCTCTGCCAGAAGAAAAAAAAGAGAAGAGAAGAGAAGAGAAGAGAAGAGAAGAGAAGAGAAGAGAAGAGAAGAGAAGAGAAGAGAAGAGAAGAGAAGAGAGGAGAGGAGAGGAGAGGAGAGGAGAGGAGAGGAGAGGAGAGGAGAGGAGAGGAGAGGAGAGGAGAGGAGAGGAGAGGAGAGGAGAGGAGAGGAGAGGAGAGGAGAGGAGAGGAGAGGAGAGGAGAGGAGAGGAGAGGAGAGGAGAGGAGAGGAGAGGAGAGGAGAGGAGAGGAGAGGAGAGGAGAGGAGAGGAGAGGAGAGGAGAGGAGAGGAGAGGAGAGGAGAGGAGAGGAGAGGAGAGGAGAGGAGAGGAGAGGAGAGGAGAGAAGAGAAGAGAAGAGAAGAGAAGAGAAGAGAAGAGAAGAGAAGAGAAGAGAAGAGAAGAGAAGAGAAGAGAAGAGAAGAGAAGAGAAGAGAAGAGAAGAGAAGAGAAGAGAAGAGAAGAGAAGAGAAGAGAAGAGAAGAGAAGAGGAGAGGAGAGAAGAGCCCACGTGGAGGGCACGTCCAGAACACCTCGGAATCCCCGTCCCTGAAGTGTCCAAGGCAGGGTTGGACAGGGCTTGGAGCAACCTGGGGTAGTGGAAGGTGTCCCTGCCCGTGGCAGGGGGTGGGATGAGCTTTCAGGTCCCTTCCAACACAAACCACTCGGAAAAAGCCAAACTCACAGCTTTCTCCTCGTGCCTTTTATCAGCTCCTATCGTCACGAGGAGAAACCGCGGCTTTTAGCAGAACTGGAGTGAGGATGCTCTCCCGGTTCATCCATTCCCGTGCCCCTCATCCATCTCTGTTAGCAACAGGTGCCGGCAGCTCCTTTGGAGCGGGGAAGGGAACACCCAGACGAGGGTGTTTAGCTCGGGGGTCTCCCCTCCTCTGTCTCATCCTACAAATCCCCGTGCAGAGCCCTCCAGATCCGTGGGATGCTGTGGGGATTCGCACCCGGCTCCAGGCGATGCAGCTCCCGGCGGAGGGAGGGAGGCGGGCGGGACCCGGGTGCCCCGATGGAGGGGTCAATCAACCTCGGGACTCCGCTGTCTCCCCGGTTGTCCCCGGTCCCTCTCTGTCCCCCCGCGGTGCCCGCAGCCCCTCCCGCCGCCGAGGGCGGACTCTCGGCCGCCGCAGCCCGGATGCCGCCGCGTTCCTGGCCGCTCTCCCGGCCCCGCTCTGCCGCCGCTTCCTCCCAGGAGCTGCCGGCGGGGAGGGGGCCCAAGGGCTTCTCCTCCTCCTCCTCCTCCTCTCGCCGGGTTATTTTTTCCGGTGCTCGCTCCAGCGGGGGAGGTGGGAAGAGCCAAAGGCGGCGGTACCCCCTTCCCGCCCCCCCCCCTTCCTCCTCCTCCTCCTCCTCCCCGCTTCTCCGCAGCACATGGGAAGCAAAAGTTTTCCTCCTCCTCGTCCTGCCGCTCCTGCTCGGTGCCCTCCGCCGGCTGCCCTCGCCCCGCAGCCCCCTCGGCCGCCCGAGGATGCTCCGCTCGGACACCGATGTCCCCACGGACGGCGAGGAGTAGAGCCCGGCAGGAGCCTCTCCAGGGCCGGCGGGGGGAGAAGGCGAGCCCGCATCCTCGGGAGGGACCCGCGGCTTGACGGAGGGCAGGGGCTGCGGGGCGGCAGCGATCGGATGCTTTAGCAGCGGCCGGCGAGGCAGCGCAGCAGCATCGGGCATGGGCACCGGGATGTGCTCCAGGAGGCAGAAGGGGCTGCTGCAGAGCGCCTTCTGCCTGGCCGCCCTGGCCTGCCTGGCCTCCGGGGCTCTGCTCTACAACCACTTGCAGCAGAAGGTGCGGAACGCCGAGGCGCTGGCGCAGAAATACAAACAGCAGCAGGAAGCGCTGTCAGCGCAGCTCCAAGGTGAGCGACCCGCTCCGGGTGTGTGTGTGTGTTTGTGTGTGTTTGTTTGTGTGTTTGTGTGTTTGTGTGTGTGTGTGTTTGTGTGTGTGTGTTTGTGTGTGTGTGTGTGTCTGTGTCTGTGTGTTTGTGTGTGTGTGTGTTTGTGTGTGTGTGTGTGTGTTTGTGTGTGTTTGAGTGTGTGTGTGTGTTTGTGTGTTTGTGTGTGTGTGTGTGTGTGTGTGTGTGTTTGTGTGTTTGTGTGTGTGTGTGTGAGGAAGGGCTCCCGTATAAACACCGTGATCTAAACTGACTTTTTTAGGAGGGCTAAAAAAAGGGGTTAAATAATCTCCTGACCTTGAGTTCAACCATTTTTGGCCACACGGGTTCGTTCTGTGGGCGCTCCAGAGGCAGCAGAGTCCTCCAGCATTGCCCCGAGGGGATTCCCACCAAACCTGCCCGAACTTCCCTCCTCCCCAGGTGCCCTGGGAACGTCCAGCCCTTGCCTTTAGGATGCTGTGCCCGTCTCCTTTCCCCCTCACCCCCCAGTTTGGATGTCAGGAATTAGAGCAGCCCCGGGGCTGAATTTGCTGCTCACAGCACAGCGGGCTCGGAGCGTGTTGGATCGGCCAGCTCAGCTGCCTCACATCCATTCCATTCCATTCCATTCCATTCCATTCCATTCCATTCCATTCCATTCCATTCCATTCCATTCCATTCCTTCTCCCTCCGGCTGCTAATCTCAACCCCTGTCGCGATACATGCGGGGCGGTGGAAGCGCGGGGGATGCCCGGGCAGGCTCCGGGATGCGGCTCCGCTCTCCCTGCCCCGTGTGGAAGCGAGCAGAGAGGGAAGGGATCTTTCTCCAAACTTTGTTGGCACCGCACGCTGCTGCCCGCTGCCTTGGCCAGCCGGTGAACCCACCTCCTTCTCCAGAGGCTGATCCGGCACTTAAAAACGTTTTGGGGCTGATGGATGCTGCGGGTTTTTAGCTCCCTAAAAAGAGGGGAAGAGGAGGAAGAGGAGGAGGAGGAATTATTGGCTTTTCTGATCTTGGTGCCTCTGGCAAGAGCTGCCGGAGACCGGAAGGCAAACACAGCGTGCGGATTCCTCCTCCCCCTCTCTCCCCTCGTTTGTCCTCCTTACATAAACGCCTCGCTGTGGGAAAATGGGATTTTAGCCCACGGGGAAGTGTCGGCGGGGAAGGCTGAGGACACGCGGTTGTTCCACCGCTGAACTCTTATCTGCTGTGTCCAGCCGACCCTTCCAGCCTCGCCGGGTGCCCAGGCGACGTTCCCAGCAGCTGGCACAGGGTTTGGGGTCTCTGGAGGGATTTGCTGAGCTCCCCGTGGGGAGGTTTGGTGGGAATCCCCTCGGGGCAATGCTGGAGGACTCTGCTGCCTCTGGAGTGCCCACAGAACGAATCCGTGTGGCCAAAAATGGTTGAACTCAAGGTCAGGAGATTATTTAACCCCTTTTTTTAGCCCTCCTAAAGAAGTCAGTTTAGATCATAGTGTTTATAGGGGAGCCCTTCCCCAGCTAAGATCAAACACAGCGTGTCTGTCATGACTTTCGTGGACACATCCAGGGGTATTTTTCCTCCAGCCTGTATTTCTGGGGCATTCTGCGGATCCGTGACTCAACATTTACGTCTTTTGGGGTCAAATTTCCTCCCGGTGGTTCTGTGATGCAAATGGAGCATCCCACCTGGTGCCCGGGGCTGTGTATTCTGTTTGCAGAGTCTGGGGGGGGTGTGTGTGTGCTCCTCTCCAGGAAACAAAACCCGGCCAGCCTTAGGAATGGATCTAATGGATGTGTGCTCAGGTTCTGTTATCTCATGGCTTGGTTCTGTTTTTCCTCTCTCCACGAAGCAATCAAACACCTCCAGCCCAGCCCCAGTTTGTTCCCACCTGCAGTTTGGGATGGGCAGGGATCAGCAGGGCAAGAAGTGAACCCACATTCCTTTCCTGGTGTGTCAGCATCTCCTGCTCCTCTTGCACAGAGGGGCTGCTTCTCCAGAGCATGGCAGTGGCAGCCTCAGGGAACCCCAGGCTTGGGAACAACAGGCCAAAAACTGAGCCAAGCTCACATTTTTTTTCACCCAAATACGTGAGAATGGCAGAGCTGCAGCCTGTTGCTGGGATTTCTAACCCCCTGTCAGCCCAACCATTCCTAAATACAGTTGTTGCCATGGCTACCCTTTTTTATTTTGAGAAGACACTCACTTGTCCAACAATTTTAACAAAGGCAAGGCTTTTTTTGGGGGTTTGGCTGCCAGGAGAAGCCTGGCCAGGGGCAGATGGGAGCAGTGCTGGTGGGAGCCTGGCAGTGCAGCAGTGCCTGGCACATCTGGCCCTGGCTCTGGTGCTGTGGCTGCTCCCTGCAGTGCTCTGGGGACAAACCCTGGGGCTTTGTCCCTGCACTTGTTGCACGACTTTAATCCCTGTGTCCTCTTCTGCACCTGGCCCTGCCTTTTCACCAGGGCTTTCATTGTTCCAGCAGCTCCTTTGGCAGCAGGTGAGGGTGCCTTGGAGCCGAGTCCTGGCTGGGTTCCAGCTGGACTCAGGCACTGACCACCCTCCATTCTCTGCTGTGAAAGCAAATTGTTCAAGACTTCCTGGCTGCCTGGCCCCTGAGCTGTGCTGTGCCAGTTTGGTCGGATGAGCTGTTGCTGTGTCTCACCACAAAGATGAGATCATAGAATTTGGGATTGTCCTGAGCTGGAAGGGACCCACTGGGATCATCAGTGTCCAGCTCCTGGCCCTGGACACCCCCAGTGTGCAGTGCTGACTCCCTGCTCTGTGTGAAGCTAAACCCACTTTCTCTGGGCTCTGGGGAAAGGCAGGAGAGATTAAAACTTTCTTTTCTAGTCACTGGAGGTTACTTCAGTTTATCTGACTTGTAAAAACAGGGTCGGGGAGAGCCAGGTTTTGTGCTGTAAAATTCAGAATAAACAGCTCGTGATCTGGAGCTGCCCCTGAAGCCTCCCCTGCTCTGGGAGGGCCTCGTTAGGATCTGTGGCTGTGGGTGTTAACACAGCCCAGCGCTGGTGGGAAGCTCCCATCACACCAAAGCCTTGCCCTCGGGAGCTCTGCAAGATCAGACTGCAAGGAAATCAGATGTGGGAGAGTCAGAAAGCGAGTGCCCAGGGCTCCCAAATCGTCTGGGAAGTGGCTGATGTTCTCAGGCTGACAAATCCCTTGGACAAGGCTCCCTAACCAACCACTGCCCTTTGTGTGCTCAGCTGGGGAAGCCCTCAGGGTGACATCTGAGCAGCCTGTTGGGAAAAGTGTTCCTAAAAATAAAAATGAAGCTGTCAGGGAGGAGACACTTGGACAGCTGCAGAGATGGGTTTGCTAAGGGAAGGAAACATCCAGGTTGGAATGGTTTGGAACCATGTGGGTCAGAGGAAAGTCTGAGTGGAGTGGCCCAGTCCAGGGGAAGCATCTTCACCACTGGGATGTCAAGGCAAGGAAGGAGCCAGCCTGGCTCAGCTCTGGCACTGCCCCTTGAGGGAGGTCAGAAGGGACAGAGGAATTTGCTGCTCCAGCATGACCTGAGAGGAGCTGGCAGGGCCCCCAGATCCCCTTGGAGTGAGAGCATGAGTCACTCGGGGCTCTTGGCTTGGCAGGATTTCAGCAGGGAGTGGATGAGCACTGGTTTCATGCTCCCCACTCACTTCATTTTCCTGGAGACCAGGAGTTATGGCCCCCAAAGGTCTTGGCTGTGCAGGGATCTTGGCTCTGGGAGGCTTCTGTCATCACCTCTCCCTCTGAGTGTTGCCCTGGCCCATCCGAGGGCACGAGGAGCCTGTTGGAGCTGAGTGTGGTGGCATTCACACCTCAGAGTGGGTTCAGCACCATCCTCCAGGAGGCTTCTCTGGCACTCCCCTTTGCCATGTGGCTGCTCAGCCCTCTCCACTCTCAGATTTGTGTGTGTAAGGAGCTGCTTGGTTCAGTTTTTCTCAGTGGCCTGGGCTGTGGAAGGGGAAAAATTTTCTCTCCTGCACTGAGGGCCAGTCAATGGCTGGGTTGTGGAAGGGGAAAAAATCTCTCCTGCACTGAGAGCCAGTCAATGGCTGGGTTGTGGAAGGAGAAAAATTTTCTCTCTTGCACTGGGGGCCAGTCAATGGCTGGGTTGTGGAAGGAGAAAAATTTTCTCTCCTGCACTGGGGGACAGTCAATGGCTGGGCTGTGGAAGGAGAAGAAATTTCTCTCCTGCACTGGGGCCAGTCAATGGCTGGGCTGTGGAAGAAGAAAACCTCTCCTGCATGGTGCTGGTGCCTTTCCAAAACAGGTGACTCTGGCTGAGCCTGGCAGACACCTGGCCCACAAAAACACAATTTAGCCACTTGACCACTAAAGCTGCTCCTGGGCATCCCAGCTTGGGCTTCCAAGCCAAGCCTGAGTGCAAATACTCCCAATTTGTGGGTGTTACATCAGGAATACCCGTGGTCTGCAGCCCAAATGTCCCCTCCCTGCCCCAGGCAGGAGAATAAAGATGTGGGAGAGGATGGGTGGGGATGGACTAGGGGTTTGTGTCACTCTGCCTCCCTCTGCCCCACAGTGGTGTACGAGCACCGCTCCCGCCTGGAGAGATCCCTGCAGAAGGAGAGAGGGGAGCACAAGAAGACAAAGGAAGGTGAGTCCCAGGCAAAGCCCCAGCTGTCCCCAAAGCCTCTCCTGCCTCAGCGTGGCCGTCCCTGGGTGGAATTTGGGAGCAGGGAAGTGACAAGGCCGTGGGCAGAGGGTGCTGGCAGGTGGGTTCTGTTCTCTCTCCTACTCCTGCTTTTGTCCTCAGGCCAGTCTGGGAGCTCCCTGTGTGCTGTTTGAACACTTCAGCTGCTGACTAAACCTGAACCAGGCTTTTTTTTTTTTTCTTGGAGGGGTGTCAGCTTTCTCCCCAAAGTGAGCTGAAGGTGCTGAGCTCTACAAGTGCTCAGTGGTGTCAGCATCAGTGCCCTCCCCACAGGGACAGTGCAGACTGCCAGGCCCTGCAGAGCTGCTGCACAGGAGGAGACACAGACATGCAGGGCATCTTACAGACCATGGGACACAGCAGGAAGCAAAAAGCCAACTGGTGTGCCTTTCAGCAGAGTGCTGTGCTCGGGTGTCAGGCCCCTCTGAGCAGATTGCTGTTGGCAACTTAATAAATTGGGTTTTATCTTTAGAAGTGGTGTGTGGGGTGACATCCCTGCCCCTCACTCCAGCAGGCTCTGTGCTTCTGGGTGCTGTGTCCAGCATCCAGGTTTGGCTGCACTTCTGTGGCTGCCTGCCTGAGGCAGAACTTGCATTTCTTTAATTAATTTGTTGAGAGAATGAAGCATCCTAATCCACATTCCCTTGTCGTGGGACCTCCCTGCTTTAAGATGAGATCAGCACATGAGTTTGGGTCTCACAGCACCTTTGGTTCCCCTTTTCCAGACTCATCTCTCATCTCAGGGCACCCCAAAATGTTGCTCAGCTTCCTTGACATCAAGCTGCAGCTTTTTGTTTGTGAGGCAGGGGATCACCAATGCACTTGCCTGTTGGAGTGGGAAAGGAAGGGCATTTTTTGGGCGGCCAGTTGTGGAAAATAAAAATACTCCCACCTTCCCAAGGGGGGCATGGAATGGTCTCCCAGCAGCATCTGCATTCCAGCTTATTGACTTGCAGCCTTTTGCACAGCAAGGGGCTGAGTTCCTCCTTCCCTCCCCCTCCCCTCCAAAATCCAAACCAGACCCTTGCGAAATTCCAGCTCGTTAAGCTGCCTCCTTTTCTCCCTCTTCTAGATTTTTTAGTGTACAAGTTAGAAGCTCAGGAAGCCCTCAACAAGGAGAAGGTAGGTGTGGTTTGTCCCAGGGTGGAACAATGGGAAATATATATATATTTTTTTTTTTTTCTGGTGCCACTGGGGCCGTGGAAGGCAGGGAAAGCTCGGTGTGTGCGTGGTACAGGCTGAACTTTGGCTGACTCCTCTGCTCCAGGAGCGTGTGAGGATTTACTCCTTCTCAAGGAAAGGGCTTGGAGCTGTGCTGCCCCTTCTCCCAGCCCAGGAGATGATGATTCCCAGCCCCTGGCGTGGCAGGGGAATTGTGAATTCCGTGTGAATTCCATGCAAGGCTCACCACGGGGAAGTGGTGCTGGGCAGAGCACACCCATTGTTTTCTGTCTCCAGGGACTGGCAGATGATTTTCACCAGCCTGTGGGGAAAAGGACTCTCCAGTCAGGGCTGGGAAGAAATGCATCCCTGGGACACAGTCTGTCACATTCACTCAAGCTGCCAGGCTGGGTTTGTTCCTTTCCCAGAGCATTTGTGCATGAGATGCTGGGGAAGGGGAATCACTTTTAAGCCTCCCCTCTGTGGGTGAATGTCAGCCTGTGACAGAAAAATACCTGAATTTTTTTTTTTTAATGGTGGGTAACTCCCTTGCAATTTGGGCTCATCTGCTGGGGATATTTCAGACTGCATTGAGTATTTATTGAATATTTATTGTGTTAAATTGGGGCTTGTGTGGCAGTCTCTGCACGGTGCTTCATTTGCACTTCGTGGTGCTGCTTCCCTTTGCTCTGAAGTGCCCAAACCCAGATCACAGCAGGAGTTTGGTGAACCTGTCCCCTCTCAGGTGCCCCTGCTGCCCTGGGGACAAAGCCTTTGGGCACAGGGGTGGCAAGTGGCACCCTGGGGACTCAGAGGCAGGAGGGTGAGGCTGGGCTGAGCTGCTGGAGTGGCACAGACCCCTCAGGAGGGGTCAGTCCCTCCCCTCAGTGCCAGCTGAGCTCACTTTAGTGCTGTGCCTGCTCGCAGACTTTGCCTCAGGCTCACTCCATCGCCTGCTGAGCAGGGGATTTTTGTGGTTTTGTTTTGGTTTTTTTTTGTGGGAACGCTGCAAATTCTGTGTGTGGGCGACAGCCTGAGCTCTGCTGCTTTCTCTGCCTCCCCCTCTGCTGCTGCCAGGAGAGCTCAGCCTTGAGGGATGGGCAAAGCTCCTTCAGCACCAGGCCTGGCTGGGGAAACCCACTTGGAATGTGAATTTAGCATAAATAATAAATACATACATATTTATTTATAGTATTTCTATAAAGTTATAATTTATAAATACATACATTTTATTTAAATATTTATAATTTATAAATAAAAATATACTTTATTTATAATTTATAAATATAAAAACAAAGTATATAATATAGAAATATTATATTATGTTATATTGTATTATATTAATTGTATTTTTATATTATATTTATTATATTATATTTAGAACATTTATTATTCTTAATATTAATAATGTATTATTATATATTAATAGTATGTAATAATATCATTATATTAATAACGATGCTACTATTATTATAGATCATTTATTATAAATAAATATATACATTTTTATACTATATATAAAATATATAAAATATCTCTTATATAAATATATATTTAAATCTTCCGTTTTATATTATGCATATTTATAAATTTATATATTATATATAAAATTTATCATTTTTATTTCTTTCTAATACATATTTATTTATAACAAATAAATATTTATAACAAATAAATTATATTTATTTGTTATAAATAAATAAATAGATAGATAATTAAATAAATAAATGCAATTAATAAGATGCTTGGAAAATGCTCTTTGATCAAGTTCTTTTCCTGCCTTGCCTGTTCTGCTGGTGCCCATGGCGGGCTGCTCCCAGTCCCTCCCTGTGGGGGTGAATTTGGGCAGGTGTTTCTCTGTTGTGTTTTCTATCCCTCCCCTGGCTTTTCCCGGGCTCTGATGGCTCTGTTGGATTTTTTTTCTCTCCCCAGCAAGACTCCATGAACAGATACGGGGCACTCAGCTCCCAGCACAAGATCCTGAAGGTAAGGGAGAATGGAGAATCCCGGGACTCTGCCCTGGGGAGCAGATCCGTGTCCGTGCTGCTCCTCCCTGGCTGCTCAGCTCCAGAGGAGTTCTCTGTTTGTTCTGGGTCAGGTCACAGCTCTCACCTGCCCCTCCTTGCCGTGGCAGCCTTTGTCACACGGGCTTGGGCTGCTCTTCTGGCTCTCTCGGTGTGGAAATGGATTTATTCATTGCAGCTCGCCCTTTGGGCTCCTACAGAATATTCCAGTCCGTGGCAGAGACTCAGAGCAGGGACGATTATAGAATTTTACAGAATTTTATACCGTCTTATACCATTTTATACCATTTTATACCATCTTATACCATCTTACACCATCTTATACCATTTTATACCATCTTATACCATCTTATACCATTTTATACCCCATTTTATACCATCTTCTACCATTTTATACCATTTTATCCCATTCTATCACTTATCACCTGCTCTGCCCAAAGCAGATCTCGGTGTTCCATTTTGCTTTTGTTGGAGCAGTGCAACCAGGGGCTGCTGGGGTGGTTTTTTTTTTTAAAAAAAAACGTTTTTCGCCTAAACCTTGGCAGTGAAATGCAAATTTAACTCGGGGATGGAGAGGGAGGGCTGGGTTCCAGCAGCCCTGAGCACCGCTGGGCTGGATTTCCTGAGCTGAGCTGGACCTCCAGCTGCCTGGCTCTTGGATTCCAACTCAGGGGAAAGGGAAATGCAGTTTTTTTTCTGTCTCTTGGGTGCTCTCCTGGACCTCCAGCTGCCTGGCTCTTGGATTCCAACTCAGGGGAAAGGGAAGTGCAGTTTTTTTTCTGTCTCTTGGGTGCTCTCCAGCCCCGTGGGTGCTGGGAACGCTCTGCAACAGCAACATTCCTCTTCATAGCAACTGCAGGCTGAGCAGAATGCTCTGCTTTGCTTCTCTCTCAAGAGGACACTCAGAGCTTTTTTTTCCTCCTTTTCTCTTGCTTCCTTTTATTGGAGGAGTGGAAAAAAAAAAACCCACAAAAAACCCAAAAACAAAACAAACCCAACCATCTATTTTTTTTTTTTTTAAACTACATTTACAGCTGCTGAAAGACAAAACCAGCCCTTGGGAGTGTGGGAGATTTCAAACCTCTCCCAGGCTGAAAAAGCAGTTTTTAGCCCGTTCTGAGGCTGTGGGTAACACTTCTGTCACTGGGGACCAGGCAAAAAAAAAGAAAAAAATGTTTCCCAGTGGAACTGGCTTGCTCAGGAGGAAGATTGCTGCTGGGAATGTCCTCACCTGGGAAAGGGGACAGAGGCAGCTGAGCTGGAGGCCCCAAATGTCACCAAGGGGTCCCATGAAGCCACACCAGCACATCTGGCTTTGGTGTTGCTGTCACCCTTGTGAAAAACGACGTTTTACCTTTTTTATATTAATTTAGAAGTTTAATAAAAATAAAATAAAGTAGAGATAGACAATTGGGAGACAGGAAAAGACACCTGCAGTGCCAGGTGTGGTTCTGCTGGAGCAGAGATGATCCTGGAGCAGGTGCAGTTCCCTCTGAAGCTGCAGTGGTGCTGAGCTGGGTCTGGGTCCCTCTGGGAGTGCAGAGCACACAGGCTGCCCTGGGGCTCTGGATCCCAGCTTGGATCCAGCTGGGAATGCTGGGCTCCTCCCCTGAGGACAGAAACGATGCTCAGCACCTCGCAGGCAGGTTATGGCTGAGAAATGAATTGGCCTGAGCTGATGAGGACCTAAAACTCCTTGGGTTTCACGAGAGTTTCTTGTTTAAATCAAACCTCTCTGGCTCATGTTGTGGTTTCTGAGGTGTTTGCTATCAAAATGATTTTAGGGAAGTGGTTTCTCTGCGGTGCTTTCTGCCAGGGGCTCTGATGAGAGCTCCAAGTACCTCTGAAAGCCAAAGCAGGAATCTTCATTTCTCTTTATCTTCCCTGCAGATCCTGTGATCTGGTCAACCTGACATCCTTGTCTCTCTTTGTTCTGTCTCTGGGACCCCTCTGTCTTTTCCTCTGCACTGCCTGTGTTTTTGGAGCACAGCTACATCCCTTTTAGTGGAGGGCAATTGCTTCAGGGGGAATGCCTGGGCCACAGACACTTTGTTTTCCTGGAGATAAAAGCAAGCATCGACAGCATTTAGAGGTTTTATTTAAAAAAAAAAAAAAAAAAAAAAAAAGGATTTTTTTTTCCAATTTTATTTTTTTCCCCCCAGGAAGCCTGATTGAAATGGCTGCCTGAATCCTGAGGAGGGATTGTGTGGGCAGAGGCAGGGTTCACCTGAGAGCCACTCAATCTGCATACATAATTGGTGTTGACAAACTGAATGTGGAAGGAATCTCTCTCTGGGTTACCATGGGAACAACAACAAAAAAACTCAAAAGGAGGTGAATTCTGGTTCAGCGGGCCCGAGCAAAAGGATGTTCCTGAGTGTTTTCTGCAAGAGGGGAGGGGAGAGCAGAGCAGCTTCCCTGCCCACTTCTGTCTGGTGAATTCTTGCCCTGCTTGAAATAGTCTGTGCTCTTGTGAGAGTCTGGTTACCCTGGAGTTTGATGCTCTGTCAGGAGCTCTCCCTCCTGGTGGAGCAGCTCTGAGGGGTGGCTGGGAGAACTCCCAGGCTGTTGGGAGGCAAACCAAGCAGAGGGAAAAGCCCTGGGTGTGCAGGTGTGTGTCCAAGAGCTGAGGAATTTCACCCTGCTCCAAGGTGGTTATTCCCACCCTGCAGGGTGCAGGGCTCAGTGGAGAGGAGCAGGGAATGTCCTTCAGGGAAGGCCCTTGGATTTGTGTTCCACAGGTGTTTGGTGTGATCCCAGCAAATTTCATTTCAGAGCCTTTTTTTTTTTTCCCTCCTTTTCTCTTGCTTCTCTTGCTGGTTTGAACAGCTGGCCCATTAACAGAAGATCCCCCCAGAGTTATGAAGGATGGGTCCTGAAAGGGATAAAGAAAAACACCCCCCCAACTGGTTTTAACAGCTGGCAATAGAATACAAACTTTGGGTTACATCTTGCAAGACACAGACACGCTTGGCAATACAAAATTCCTCCTCTAGGACTGGCTCTGACCCTTCTCTGTGTCCCCAGAACCAGCATGATGATGTCAAGAAGCAGCTGCTGGACCTGCAGCTGCAGCACAACAGCCTCAAGCTGGAGCACCGTAAGAGCCTGGAGAGCCACAGCCAGAAAGTGGCCCAGCTGCAGCAGGAGAAGGACACTGAGGTCACCAACCTGCAGGGTGAGGCTGATGGAAACTCCCTGCTCTCCCTGCTCTTCAGCTGCAAGGGGAAAGGGAAATAAAAAATTGAATTGTCTGAGTCCTGTGGCAAACGCAGCCAGAGCCTGAGCTGAGAGCAGGAGTTGGGAAAGAGTCTGGAGAGAAGGAATTCCTGGGAGTGCTGCAAGGAATGGTGAGAAGCTTTGTAATTCCTGGGCTTGGAGAGGCCTGTGAGGTCAGGAGGAATTTGTGGTAAGAAAAGGAGATGCCACAATTGATAAAAGAAAAAAATAAAATCTCTCTTAAGCAAATTTCTTCTTCTCCTGCAGACACGGTGTTTAAACTCAGAGAAGAGAGCAAGCTCCTCAGGAAGGCCCACCAGGAGGTTCACTCCCAGCTCCTCAGTGCCCAGGTAACCACCTGGGATCTAAATCCAGATATTCTCTAGACAATAAATCCAGTTGCCAGCTGTATTCCAGGCTGGTGAGTTGCCTAAAACGGTGTTGGGAGTGTAGATCCATTCTGTAAAATTCTCCAGCCTGGAACCCATCCCAGCAGCTGTAAATAGAGATTTGCTGCACCAAGTCCCCAAATTCCCAGCCCTGGAATGTCTCCCCACATTCCAAATACTTCCAGGCAGTGCTGAATTGATGGGTGCAAGTTTTGCATCCATCTGGTTTGTCCTGACTGGAAACTTCCTACAAATTCATATCCTGGGAACTCCTCTTGGCTGCCTTCTCCTCGATCCTTTTATGTTGGCTTTGCTGAGGGGTTTTGTTGGTGTTTGTTTTGGGTTTAATGTTCATTTTAAGGTCACGTTTCAGGGGGTAAGAACCGAAATCAACAGAGCCTGCTCAGGAATTAATTTCCTGTTAAACTTTAGTTGCTGCTTGGAAGCTTTCCTAGCCAAAAAAGAAAAAAAAAATTCTGCCCAGTCCCTAATTTGGTCCATTTCCAGGTACCCTGGCAAGCACATGAAAAGGTCTCCCCTCTCAATTTCCTATAAATAAGCAGGGTGGAAATGAGGAGCTTTTCCTGAGTGGCTTTTTCAAGCCCTACTTTCCAGGGTTGGAGATGAAAGAAAGAAGCTGCAGGAGACAGAGGGGAGTTGCATTTGCTTACCCAGCCCAGGAAAATCGATTTTTTTCCCTTTGTCTTGCCAAGTAAATTGGATTGTCAAGTAGGATTATGCCAATTCTTGTCAGCCCTGCTGGGATGAGCACATCCAGGGGGAAATGCAAAGGAAGGAGATGAGGTGACCTGGAGGTGCAGGAGGAGAGGGAGGCAAAAGAGCAGGATAGGATCCTTGTGCCAGGGCAGGAGTTAATCCACAGCTCCTGCACTGAACAGCACCAGGAAAAGGAGCAGCAGCTCAGGGTGAGAGTGCAGTAAAATAAGAGGTGAGACTGGCAAAGGGGGAGTACAGAAATCTGGGTTTGTCGTTGATGGCTGTGAAATTTCTCCAGCTTCCATGTGTGTAAAACACATCTGTTCTTTGAAATGCACCCCTGGCAAACAAATGAGGAGGGGCTGCTCCCAGCAGGGAGATGTTCCACCCCCTGTGAGGTTTGTCTGTGTTCTGCTCCCCCCAGGCCCAGATGGAAGAGTTCAGGCAGCTCAAGGAAGCTCTCCAGAAGATGCCAGGCTTGAGAGGAGGAGGAGGAGGAGGAGCTGGGAAGGGGCAGCAGCCCCTGGTGCCAGCCAGCAGCCAGCTGCAGCCAGGGAGGCAAAAGGTGTGAATATTATATATCATATATTATATATTATATACATTAAATTATATATTATCTATTATCTATTATCTATTATCTATTATATTATGTTATATAACATAATAAAATATATTATATTACATTACATTACATTATATTATATTATATATAAAATTACAATATATAATTGTATAATATATAATTACTATGTATATTTTATATATAATATATAAAATACATTTTATGTATTATATATAATTATTCTATTCTGTACATTTTATATATAATATATAAATAATATATAAAACATATATTATATATAAATACATAAAAAGCTATATATAAAAAATATAGATTCCATATTATGTGCATAATTATAAAATGATATAAAATACATAATTATATAAAAACAAATAATATATAGTAGATTATAATAGACAATATTACATAATATAATAAGATAACAAAGCTGAGACTTTGCTCTTGTCCTCCCTCCCTTTATTTATATAAAAAATAAATAATATATAATAGATTATTATCGATAATATAATATAATACAATATAATATAATATAATATAATATAATATAATATAATATAATATAATATAATATAATATAATAACAAAGCTGAGACTTTGCTCTTTTCCTCCTTCCCTCCCTGCAGGCTTTCCAGGCTGGCCAGGAGAACCGTCCCACGCTGCCCTCGGTGTTGCCGGGCGCTCGGCAGCTGCCACCACAGGGACCCTCCAGCCACGCTGTCCCCAGGCCACAGCCACAGGTGCCCCTGAGCCCGGCAGCCCCAGCCCCGGATGCCCAGTGGCTGCCAGAGGCCGTGCCAGCCTGGCCAGCGCGGCACGGGGACGGCCACGCCGCCCGCTTCACCCGCACCATGAACAGCCTGCCCAACCCCGTAGGTTCTGCTCTGGTTTCTGTGTGCTCGCGGCTTGTGACAGCTCAGAATCGTGGTGTTGGTGGTGTTCATGGTGTTGGTGGTGTTCTTGGTGTGCTTGGTGTTGGTGGTGTTGGTGGTGTTGGTGTTCATGGTGTTTGTGGTGTTCATGGTCTTGGTGGTGTTGGTGTTCATGGTGTTTGTGGTGTTCATGGTCTTGGTGGTGTTCTTGGCGTTGGTGGTGTTGGTGGGGTTCATGGTGTTTGTGGTGTTTGTGGTGTTGGTGGTGTTGGTGGTGTTTGTGGTGTTCATGGTGTTGGTGGTTTTGGTGGTGTTGGTGGTGTTTGTGGTGTTCATGGTGTTTGTGGTGTTCTTGGTGTTGGTGGCGTTCATAGTGTTGGTGTTCATGGTGTTGGTGGTTCATGGTGTTGGTGGTGTTCATGGTGTTGGTGGTTCATGGTGTTGGTGATGTTGGTGGTGCTCATGGTGTTGGTGGTGTTTGTGGGGTTGGTGGTGTTAGTGGTGTTTGTGGTGTTGGTGGTGTTCGTGGGGTTCATGGAGTTTGTGGTGGTGGTGTTCATGGTGTTGGTGGTGGTATTCTTGGTGTTGGTGATGTTCTTGGTGTTGGTGGTGTTCATGGTATTGGTGGTGTTCTTGGTGTTCATGGTGTTGGTGGTTCATGGTGTTTGTGGGATTGGTGGTGTTTGTGGGGTTCATGGTGTTGGTGGTGTTCATGGTGTTGGTGGTGTTTGTGGGGTTGGTGGTGTTTGTGGGGTTCATGGTGTTGGTGGTGTTGGTGGTGCTGTGGGCAGCGCTGGCTGCGGGGTTGACACGCTGAGGGGTTGGTGGTGTCAGGCTCAGGGGAGCGGGTTCTTGTGCCAAGAAACCGCCAAGTCTGCTTCTTCTGCCAAGGCTTTTGCCAAGTCTGCAAGGAGTGAACCATCAAAGCAGCTCCCCCGGCCTCGTGGGGTGATTAGAAGGGAGTTATGGACAGCACATCTCTAAAAAAAGACAGCAATTGCAGTGTGGCTGGACTTTAATTACAGCAGTGTCAGTGTAGGGGGGGTTGTTTTTCCTCTTATTTTAGAGGAGGTTTTGTTGTTCCTCTTTTCTCAGAGATTCCCCGACCCCAGACAAACGTGGGATCACGTAGGATCTGAATTATTCCTTTTTGGCTGCATTAAAGGAGTAATCTTCTACTGCAGGACTGTAGATTCCTTCTGGAGCACCTCAGGGTGCCTGTTCTTTGACACAGGATTTTCTGGCCCACACACCTGTCCGGGTTTGGGGTGTTTGATATCCCAGGTGTGTCTCCTCTGCAGGACGTGAAGATGGTGATGCGCATCCAGGTGCGAAGCCATGAGGAGAGCCAGGCTCCTGGGCTGTCCCTGGCTGATCCAGGACAACCTTCTCCAGCAGAAAAACCTCCAGTGCCAGCAGGGAACAGGCAGGTGCAAGTGCAAAGGTGGGTGACACAAAACTCTTCTGCTCTCAGCAGAAATTTTTGGTGAAAATGCCCAAAAGGAGCATCCCAGGTCTCCTCTCTCTTCTTATGTTTATTTGTGGGTTTGCTTGGAAAATGGTTGGAGGAACAGCTTTTTTTTTTGGTGTGTTACTGGTATTGGTGGAATTCCTGGGAGTCTGGGCAGGGCCCAGGAGCCAGGGGATGCTGTACAGACACTGGGGAAAGCATTTATTGTCTCAGCAGCGCTGGCAGGAGGCTGCTCTGTCCTGCAAAAGGAAGAAAAAGTCTCTCTGTGGCTGCAATTCATCAAAGCCTGGCCACAATCCAAAAAGTGGCTCTGAAAATAGTGCTTCCTCCTTTAACTTATTTATCCCCTGTGTGTGTGCAGGTCGTGTCTGTTCAGTTTATTGGAGCAAACAGGATTTCATTTCTGTTTTATCTGTAGAGGAAACTTCTGGATTTCATTCTGGACTCAGCCTGTTCCTGCCCTTTCTTCTCTTCTATTTTTGTCTGTTCACTTAACCCCTGGCCTTTCCAGGGCAGAGACTGTGCTTTGCTTATTTCTTTAAATGGCCACGTCCTCCAAAGTGCTGTGATAAATCACATCTGCAGGGACACAGCAGGAACAGCTTGGGGGATGTTGTGGTTGTGATGGGCTGGGGCTACCTAAAACCAGAGGCCAGACAAAATTAAGAGAATAAAAAGCAGTTGTGCTTATTGAGGGGCCTTCAGGTACATTTAGGGCAGATGGAGCCCACCCAAAAATGGACCCTGGGTCATGGGTTTATCACACTTTGATCAGTTTGGTCCATTTGCAGATTGGGGATTAATCCTCCAATTAGAGCTTCAGGTAATGAAGTCATTTACCCCAAGTTTGCTGCCCCCAACTCACTTTTATTCACATTTCTCAGGGCCTGAGGCAGTGAGGTGTCCTTGATTCCCAGGCCTGGAGAGGAATTGTTATGTCTGACCAAAATGTGAATGCAGCAGCTCACACTGTACATGGAGTTTGGAGTTCTGCACTGAAGAACTGCAGGATTACAAAAAGATGAAAAATAGAAAAGCTGAAATCCTCAGGCATCTGTTGTTGCAGGCAGGGAGTGACTGAGGGCTGGGGTGGCAGAATGGCCTTTCCTCACCACGCAGAGCCCAGCCAGGTTCCTGCCCCTACACTGAGGCAGAAAATGCAAATAACTCATTTGTTTGGCCAGGGATTTCGGCGAGGACAGGGATCCTGGGGTGTCTGCTGTGCTTTGCTTTTCCTGGAGCTCTCACCAAGGAATTACAGAGCAGCTGGAGGCTGCTGTTTACACGGGCTGAGATTTGTGATAAGGAGCACAGAGCCCAACCCTGCCAGAGCCAAGAGCAACACGGGGCTGAGCAGAGCACAAAGGGGCCCCACATCCAGGAGCTGCTGCCCTGGGAGGCTCTGACCAGCACGTTCCAGATGAGCTCTTGGTGGTGGCCAACCTGCATTTTGATGATTTTATAATGGGGAAACCTGAGCTGAGGGCTGGGTTGTGATTTCTCTCACTGGAGGGTTTGTATGCTGGGTTAGGGAGCTTCTAAAGTTAAAGCCACTTGTCCTTTCTAGCAGTTAAAATCTGAAATGTCTTAAGCAGGCTTTTAAAACTCATTTGTGTGCTGGCTTCAAGAGCTGCTAAAGTTAAAGCCACTTGTCCTTTCCAGCAGTTAAAACCTGAAATGTCTTAAGCAGGCTTTTAAAACTCATTCGTTTGTGTGCTGGCTTCAAGAGCTGCTGAAGTTAATGCCACTTCTCCTTTCCAGCAGTGAAAATCTGAAATGTCTCAAACAGATTTTTAAATCTCATGTAGAGGACAGGCTGAAGCAAGCACTTAGCCTGCCTGGAATCTGCTGTAACTTACTGGGGTCACAAGGTTTTGCTTCACTTATTTTTGAGTCCCTGTCACTGGGATTTCATCCCTTCTTTGCTTCTGAAGCTGCCCCTGACTAAGGCTATTGAGGTATTTGGGAAGCACTCATTTTAATTTAGTAGCATCTTCATTTTCCATGAAGTTGGAACAATGAAGAGGACTTGTGGTTTTGATATTTTTAAACCCTCAGATGTGTGTGTTTGGGGATGAGCAAGAACCTATTCAGAACTGGAGTTTATTGCTATGTGGATGACACTGCCATATGAATAATATTAAGGGAGTTCTACAATAAACTGTATTTACAAAGAACAATTATTTCTTACTATGTGGCATATTAAATGTTCTTTTTCAAACAGATATCACAGTAATTAATACAACCTGCTAATTTTGACCAAAAAAACCCCAAAACAGTTAAATTAGGCCAAAGTAATGGAGTATTGGACGTGCTGGAGTATTTTTTTTTTTCTCTGTTTGCCATTATGAAACAGTTTTATGGAATCTTAACTGAGGCAGGGGGGTTCTGTTTGGTTGCAGCTGGAAGGACCTCGTTAGCAAGGTGAACTCCCAGATGGACGAGGAACAAGCACGTGGGTACCCCAAGAACCTCCAGCTGGCCCCCAAGGCCGGGCAGAAGGTGCAGAGAGGCAGCCCCCAGCCCCCCAGCCCGAGGAGAGGGGCAGAGCAGGCAGCAGAGAAGGACAGGGTGGATGAGGAGGAGCTGGAAATGGGTATGGAAATGGTTTCCTTGGTGCTGTTTCTCTGCCCACCTTCACTGAGCCTGGGCTGCCCCAAGCAGGCTGAGATAAAACCACCAAACTGGTGGCAGGGGCTTTAAGGAGACCCCACTGATTGTTCCTGTCCTGTCCTGTCCCTGCCCCTGTCCCTGTCCTGTCCCTGCTGTCCCTGCTGTCCCTGTCCCAATCCCTGTCCCTGTCCCTGTCCCTATGCTGTCCCTGTCCTGTCCCTGTCCCTGTGTCCCTGTCCCTGTCCTGTCCCTCTCCCTGTCCCTGTCCCTGTCCCTGTCCCTGTCCCTGTCCCTTTACTGTCCCTGTGTCCCTATGCTGTCCCTGTCCCTGTCCCAATGCCTGTCCCTGTCCCTGTCCCTGTCCCTGTGTCCCTGTCCCTGTGTCCCTGCCGCTGTCCCTGTCCCTGTCCCTGTCCCAATGCCTGTCCCTGTCCCTGTCCATATCCTGTCCCTGTCCCTGTGTCCCTGTCCCTGTCCCTGTCCCTGTCCCTGTCCCTGTCCCTGTCCCCATGCTGTCCCTGTCCCTGTCCCTGTGTCCCTGTCCCTGTCCCTGTCCCTGTGTCCCTGTCCCTGTCCCTGGCAGATGCAGGAGTCATCGACAGGGAGGAGAATGTGCACTCTCAGAAAGAGGCCGTGGTGCAGGAGCCCATGGTGAGTAACCCCAGCACCACAAAACCACTCCAAGGGTTGGGAGGGACCTTAAAGCTCCTCTCATCCCACCCCCAGCCACGGGCAGGGCCACCTTCCACTATCCCAGGGTGCTCCAAGCCCCGTCCAACCCGGCTGTGAAAAGTTTTCATCATCTCATCCTGCCCTGTTTTCATCTGGATGCAACTCTGGCTCAGAATAAGAGTCCAATAAGTCCATAATTACCCAGAAGTTTCTCTAATGAGCAGCTCCAAACTCCTCGGGTCTGGATGGATAACAAAGACTGGTTTGGGGATTTTTAATAAACACTGACAGGCTTGGAGAGGTGCAAGCAAGGCCAGAGCTCCTGCTTGCTGGGGGAAAGCATCGTTCTGCCACCTGAGGGAATAATCCTGCCAGCCACTCACAAGAGGCTTTTCTTGTCCAGATGCCAGATGATGCTGCAGACCCTGCCCAGGACCCCAACAACCAAGGTGAGGATGAGTTTGAGGAGGCTGAGCTGGAGAGACCTGACTTTGAGGAGAAGGTGGGAGGCTCAGAGAAGTTGAAGGAGCCCAGCGTTAAAGAAGAGTCGAAGGAGAAGCCACCAAAGGTGACTGACTGGGGACAACCAGCAGGGCCAGGGAGGCATCCCCAGCTGGGGGTGGGTGGGCAGAGAGCTTAAGGACTGAAAGGGGAACCTCAGATTCCTGGATGGATCCATAATCCCACTGCGAGGATGTGGCAGGCAGGAGAAAGCTCCTCGGCAGGTTGGTCAATACCAATCTTATTTTTTCTTCCACTGGTTGTAATGGAGCTTGAAATTTACACTTCATGGGACTTTCTGGCTCCTTGTTTTGATCCAGTACAATCAGCTGTGCAAGTCCAACTCTGGCACAGAGTGCAGCAGAAGAAGCAAAGGTGCCAGAGTTTAGGAAATTATCTTGTAGCCAACTGCTGGAGCTTGCCCTGACCTTGTCCCCTCTGCTTGTTGAAGTCCCCCCTGGCACCTGCAACACCTTTAGGGATGGAGAGATGTGGGATAGGGGATGGTTCCCTCCCAGCTGCTCCTGCAGAGGGGCTGGGACTTTTCATGCACTTGGGACCAGAAGCAGAGACAATAATTTGAATCTGTGCTCAGGTTCTGGTCAGTGCCTGGTCTGTCCAAGGCTCCTGGCAGCAGGGACAGCTTGTGAGAGCTCTGCCTCCTTGCTTGCCTCCTTGCAGATGGAATCCATTTACTCCACAAAGTGTTTCTTGCTGCCTGAAGCCAGACTCTGCATCAGGGAAATGTTCATTTGTTCTGACAAGCAGCTGAACGTTGCTTGTTTAAAAAAAAAAAAAAAGTATGTTTTATCTGTCAGGCTCTAAAATCATGATTAATAGCAGGATTAAGAAAGAAAAAAAGAAATCCAGGCCAATGAAATCAAAAAAGAGAGAGATGCTGGCACCAGCAGAGCAACACCTCCTTGAGATTAGTGAAAATGTGGAAAGAATTAGTGACATAAGTACCTGGCTTTCAGATCTGGCTGTGCTCTGCTCCCTAAATAACTCAAAGTTTTCCAGAGTCCTGGGGCTTGAGGCAACAGCCCTGGGGCCCTCCTGCTGCAGGAGAGACCTCCCTCTACAACTGAAAGGAGCTGCCAGCAGGTGGGAAAAGAGATTGGATGGAAATAAATAAATAAATAAATGGAGTTTGTGTTGCCTGATTGCCCCTCTGCTCCCCCTGATTCCTGATCCAGCGCCGAGTTCCAGCCCTGGGGCTGTGATCTGGGGAGCTGTGCCCCTGGCAGGGAATGGGAGCAGGCTGGGGCACTCCCAACCGTGCCTGGCTGTGTTTTTCAGGATGCTGGCAGAGCTGCCAAGCCCAGGGAAGACCCACTGGAGGACTACCAAGAAGATCAGGAGCAAGAAATTGTACGACACCAAGGTTCTTCCTCTTTCCCTCTCTGGTGTGGCGTCACCTGGGCGTGCTGGACAGCCAGGAGCTGGGGAGGACTCAGCTTTTAGGGAGCCAGATGTGAGCAGGGACTGCAGGTCTGCCTCTGCCTGCTCAGTGAGGTCTCCAGGACAAACCTGGAGCTCACTGCTCCCTTTTCCAGGTGCTCAGAGCACCCTTTGTGCTCTTTGTCCCCTGCTCCTTTCTGTCTGCACCCACCTGCAGCAGCTGAGCTGTGGGATGCTTCCCAAAGAGCAACTGGGAAGAATCACAGGAGGAATTACAGCGGGAATTAGAGGAGGAATTAGAGGAGGAATCACAGGAGGAATCACAGGAGGAGCAACAGGAGGAATCACAGGATAAATCACAGGAGGAATTTTAGGAGGAATCATAGGTGAAATCACAGGAGAAATTTTAGAAGGAATCCCAGGAGGAATCCCAGGAGGAATCCCAGTGCAGCAAGGCCAGATCAATGTTTTTCAAGCATGAGCTAGAGAGGATCACCCTGCTGCCTTCTGGCTCACAGAGACAGAAATGAATCCTCTTCCAGCCTCATTCATTCTCTCCCTGCCCTTTGTGAGTGGCTCCTGAGAGGTTTTTTTCTGCAGTTTCCCCTGCTGAGGGTTTGAAGGGAGTGGGGAAATAAGGGGTGGGCAGAGCAGAGTTGGTGTCAGGTCTCCTTCCCTGAGTGAATCCAGGCCTCTTGTAGATGCCTACCATGGATGGTTGGAGCTAAAATCACCCATGGAGGCTGTGCTGGATGTCCTGGGTGGGGTTTGTGACACAGTTTTAAGTGTGGTGGATATAAAACATCAGCTGCTCCAATCTGCTCTTTACATCTGCCCCTCACTCTGCTCCTCAGGCTGAGATGTCAAAGTTGCATTGTACTGCCAGGATATTAAATGTGCCTCAAACACCCTGGCTGATCGTGGCAACACCTCTGTGTCCTGCCAGTGGCTGGCCAGGAGGGTTCTTCCCTGCTTTCCCAGGTTTCCAAGGCTGGGCTGGTTTGCTGGAACAGTTCTGCTTGGGGACAGACAGGAGTGCTGTTATTTAGGGGTCTCCTTTCCCAGGGATTTCCTTTTTTGCTGATTTTTCCTTCCTGGCTGTTCCCTGTGCCCCCAGGAGGATCATGGAGGGGAGGTGGATGACAACGATGACCTGGAGCTTGTCCAAGAGCAGAAGGGAGCTGGTGGCAAGAAGGATGACTACTTCTGAGAGCTGCTGGAGGCCAACAGGACACTCCAGGAATGAGGGGATGGGAACTGGCTCCTCAACCAAACACTGCCCAGAACAAAGGCAGGAGGAGGGAAGTCTCTGCAGGCCCTTGCAGGGGGTTTGCAGAGCAGAATTCCATCTCAGTGTGGGGCCACTGCTGCCTCCCCGGGCCACTGGGAGAGATCTCTGAGACTGGGAATGGTCTGGTCCTGCTGCTTTTCTTGGAAGCACTTTTGGATTTACCGCGTTCTTCGCCCTCTGGTTTCTCACATCCCCTTTGGAAGCTGGGGAGGGGCTTTTTGGTTGGATTTAGGGGGTGTTTTTTACCCCCCTGGGCAGCAGAGAGGTGCCTGAGCTGCTCCCTGGACTCACTGGACCGATCTCTAATACAAAGGAATCTTGTCTTCATAAATCCTTTTTGCTCAGTGGTGTTTCTTTAGCACACCCTTCCCTCCCCTCTGAGGAGGGTGGGGAGGGAATCAGAGGAAGGAATCAGAGGAAATTTCCTGTTCTTTGTCTGGAGCTGCACCAGCCCTGGCCAGCAGCGTGTGTGTGTGTGTGTGGATGTGAACACCTGCACCCCCTTCCCTTCCAAAGTCAGGGACAGGCACACCAAGAAATGGGGAATAAGGAATATCTGCAGCCCAGCTAATGCAGTTCCAACCTGTTTGGCTTATTTCCATCTGACAGGGAGCTAAGGGGAATTTTGCCTCTTCTAGACAGGTTTTAATCAGCAAGCTGGGTATTGCTGATGCAGCAGAATGAATCCTGTGGGACTTTACTTGGCCTCTAAAAGACACCCGGCCTCAGGGACAAAGAAGGAACAATCAGCTGGGATTTAAAATGAAAGGAGAATGGGTTTAATCACGATATCTCAAAGCCCAGAACCTGCTTTAAGTGATAAGAACAGGACAGAGCTGTCCCACCCCCTGCCCTGTGCCCGAGCTGCCTCCTGCTTCCTCATCACCACGTTGGAAATCCCAGACTCTGGGCCTTCAGTCATCAAACACAGCTCGTGGCTGAATGTCATCACCTGGTAAAAAAATCAGAGGATCTTTGTTCTCTATCTGAATTAGTTGAGCTTTTTTTAATCCCTTGTTTGTGGCATATTTTGCAAGCAATTTCAGACACTGGGGAAAACAATGTTTATTTCCCAACAAGCTCAGCCTTTTTCGTTCTGACAGCATTGATTATTTTTTTTTCTTCCACTGGTTGTAATGGAGCTTGAAATTTACATTTCATAGGACTTTTTGGTTCTTTGTTTTGCTTCTGCTTGTGCATCTCACCAGTACAAATCAGCTGTGCAAGTCCAACTCTGGCATAGAGTGAGAATAATATAATTCTCACCCTATATAGTAAAATATAATAATAAATAAAAATTAACAAAAATAAATAAAAATAAATTAAAATAAATTAATTAAATAATAAAATAATAAAAAATAAGTGAGAGAGAATAAGGAAAGGGACAATTTCAGGAAATTATCTTTTAGCCAAGTGCCAGAGCTGCTCATGGAGCCCAGTAAGGAGCTCACTACAAAACTCTAGTGGGGTTTAAGATACCCAAAATGCCCGGAGATGGTTAGAGCTGCGTTGGTGCTTTCTCTTGCCAGCCCTGCTGTGATGCCAGGCTGCTCCTCTAGGAATAGCACACTGACAGCAGATCAGCTGAGGCTGCAGTTGCTGCTTTCAGAGCATCCTGATCCAACCTGCCTCCCGTTCCCAGGTCAGAGCAGCATCCCTGGGCACCCAGTGCCACAGCCCTGTGCCCAAGCTGCCCCAGCTGTGCCCAGCACAGCTCTCCCTGCCTGCTCCCCTCACTCACTGCTCTCCCTGAGCCTGGCACTGGCAGCTTCAGCCCTCACTGGAAGTGAATCAAGCACTGGAAATAGAAGCCCAGTGGGGGTGAGGCTGCTCACTGATTCAGGCTGCAGGATAATCTAAATCAGGAGGCAGATTCTCTGTGTTTGCATGTCTAGGGTGAGTAATCCTCCAAGTTATGACTTGGAGGGAACTGAAGCAACTGAGGCCTGAATGCAAAAGCTCCCAGCTTGGAGGATGCTTTAGGAACCATATGTCATGTGCTGCCCTCAGCTGAGAGCAAACATCTCTGCCCTGGGGATTGTCTGCCCTGGCCATATCTGAGGCTAAAATTAGCAGAGTGTTGCATAAATTGTGAGCTGGAGGTTGTCACTGCTTCTTCCTTGCCTGGCCCACAGCAAGTTTTCATACTCATCCAGTTTCCTCTAAGAAGAGACAATAAACCCAGTGGAGGAGAAGCAGAAAAGCCAAACCCCTGTGGTGCTGGCTCTGTCTGGAGGGCAGTAAAGCAATCTGGGACGCTGCTGGGTTTGAGATGCTGCTGGGGCTTCACAGCTCCGAGCAGATCACGGGGTTTGGCCTCAGCAGCAGGTGCCAGGAGAAGGCCAGGCTGGATTTTGCTGCAGAGTGAGGCACAAGAACAAGGTCTCAGGAAACAGCTGGATTGCTCAGAGAGCAAACAATGAGACAAAGGCTTCACAGGGAGCCAGCACGGGCAGGCTGACCAAGCCAAAGCATGTGGGTCTGCTCAGCTCTGGCATAAATAATTGGGGTTTTTGCTCAGGCCAAAAAAAGTGCAGAAGGTGTAGTTAACCTGCAGTGTTATAAATTTTTTGATGGGCTCAGGGCCTTCACTGCTGTGCCAACCATTTCCCCTCCCTGCACCACACTCCAGAGCCTTGGATCTCCCACCAGAACTTGGAGCTGTCCATCACAAGCAACCACAGAGGTTGGTGCCAGATCTCTTCCCTGGACATGGAAATGATGACAGCTCTGGAGAACAATCTGCTCTTCATCGCTGCCAGGAGAAGGACACAAGGTTTGAAGGAGGAAAAACTTGGCTTGGTTTGGCTCCAGCCACTCCCTGAACGTGCTCACATTTCTCAGGAGGGGCAGTCAGATCTCCAGTTTTTGCATCCTGGCTGGCTGGCTGGCTGGATGGATGGATGGATGGAGGGCTGGCCCTGCTGCAGAGGGAGGAAATGGCATTTGGGGGAAGGCAGGAAGAGGAATAGCCTTGTTCCTCCTGTCTCGGGGTGTGCACTAAGACCCAGCGTTATCCCTGCTCTCAGCTGACCTCCTCGGAGGGTCTGGTGTCTTTATTACACCCTCGCCGAGTTTATTTGAATTCCCAAAGCCGAGAGGTTAAAGCAGCCTGGGGTAGGTGGTTAATACTTTTTTAAAAAAATAAAATCAAATCCCTGCGAGCTCCGTTTCGTCAAACGAGGTTTGCATCAGCTGAAGGGGAGCTCTGTCACCTTCCCCAGCCCTGCCAGGGACTGCAGCCCTGCTGGTGCCAGCCCCGGGGGCAGAGGCACCTCCCGGGCCATCCGTTTCTGGGGGGGTTTAACCACGTACCCTGAGAGTTGCTGGATTTTACAGGTTCAGTACAGACACGTGCTTATGTTCTGCTATAAAAATTAAAACGGGATCCTATGTAAAACCAAATCAAAACCACGGACAAATTAAAAAAAAAATAAAAATATTGTTTGGTGTGGAATGAAATCTGCAACTCGACAAAGATAGGACTGAGCAGCTCCCCAAGCCCTGGGGGACGCGACCCTGGTGGGCACAGCAGAGCCCGGGGGAGGGACGGCAGGGGCTGCACATCCCCTATGCCGAGCCTTAATGGGTCTGAGAATCCCTGTACCAACCTTGTGGGGTCTGAGCATCCCTGTATCAATCCTTGTGGGGTCTGAGCATCCCTGTATCAATCTTTGTGGGGTCTCAGCATCCCAGTACCAACGCTTGTGGGGTCAGCCTCCCTGTACCAACCCCTGTGGGGTCTGAGCATCCCTGTACCAACCCCTGTGGGGTCTGAGCATCCCTGTATCAATCCTTGTGGGGTCTGAGCATCCCTGTATCAATCTTTGTGGGGTCTCAGCATCCCAGTACCAACGCTTGTGGGGTCAGCCTCCCTGTACCAACCCCTGTGGGGTCTGAGCATCCCTGTACCAACCCCTGTGGGGTCTGAGCATCCCTGTATCAATCCTTGGGGGTCTCAGCCTCCCTGTACCAGCCCCTGTGGGGTCAGCATCCCGCACGCCCGGCCCTTGCGGAATCTCAGCATCCCCTGTGCCCGCCCTTGTGGGGTCTCAGCACCCCCTCTGCGGGCTCTCAGCACCCCCCGTGCCGGTTTTTGCGGGGTCTGAGCATCCCCCGCGCCGACCCCCGCGGGGTCTCACCCCCCCCCCCCGGTCCCCGCCCCCGCGGGGGTCTCCGCGCCCCGAGAGCCGCGTCCGGGCGGCCACCAGCGGCCGCAGCAGGGCGGGTGCTCCGCAGCCCGGCGAGAGTTAACGGCGGCACCGCCTCTCCATCGGCGGCCCCGCGGCGGCTGCGGAGCCCCGCGCGTTCCGCCGACCCCGCGCTCCGGAGCCTCCAATGCGGCGCCGGCCGCCGGCATGCCCGGCACGCCCAGCCTGCTGCCTCCGCTGCTGGCCCTGCTTTGCCTCGGCGCCGCCGACCCCCAGCCCGACCCCGAGCGCGACCCCGACGAGCCGTGGTGCCCCTACAAGGTGGGCGGCGATGGCGGAGGAGCGGCGGGGTCGCGGCTCTGCTTCCGCCCGCCGGCCCGCGGCTTCCAGTGCTCGGCTCGGGGCTGCCGCGCCCACCGCTCGGCCGGCGGGGCTCTGGTGGCCAACGTGCTGCGGAACGGCAGCGTGCTGCTGCAGTGGGGGCTGCGGCACTGGGGGCCGCCGCGCCCCGCCGCCGCCGCCTCCGCCTCCGCCCTGCGCGGCTTCGCCCTCAACTGCTCCTGGGACGGCACCTACACGCGCTTCCCCTGCGACAGCGTGGAGCTGGGAGCCGCCTGTCGCGACTACCTGCTGGCCGAGGCGCACGGCAGCGTGCGCTACCGCCTGTGCCTGCAGCCGCGCTACGCCCCGCCGCGCCCCGCGCCGCCCGCGCAGTGCGTGGAGTTCCGCGTGGAGCCCGCGGCCATGCGCGACATCGTGGTGGCCATGACGGCCGTGGGGGGCTCCATCTGCGTGATGCTGGTCTTCATCTGCCTGCTGGTGGCCTACATCACCGAGAACCTGATGAGCCCCCGCGGAGGGCGCGCGGCCGCCGCTGCGCGCCGGGCGTAGCGCGGGAGGGGATGGTGGTGGTGATGGTGATGGTGATGGTGATGATGGTGATGGTGATGATGGTGTGGCGCCGGGCAGCTCTCGCAGCCGTCATTCCAGCGCTTTCCGGCGAGGGAAGAGGTTTTCCAGACCGTTCTGGCAGCGTTGGGTTTGCCGTGCCCGGATTTCCAGGATGTGCGTTTCCGGAGGAGTTGGGAGCTCTTCTCGCTCCTGGAGTGGCTTCTCAGCCGGAGCCGTTGATGGTGACTGAACTCGTGGCATCTCAGCGGATCAAAAAACAGTGGCAGATGTCCACAAGTGCCAGAAATTGTCTGTTTGTAAGGGCAAACGGCAGATCCTACCGAGGGCCTGTTTGAAAAGACTCTCCAGAACACCCTTATTTTAAGCCTAAAACCTCTTGGTTCTAGAGCTGTGCTTGATTTTTTTTTCCTGTGGGGTAAAGTTCAGGAGAACTGACTGGTGGAACCCCATAGCTGAGTGTGTGTTTGATCCAAAGCCCACTTAATCTCGTTTTAGGTGGGTTTTGTATCATCCCTTACGCCGGTCACAGATTTTTGGGGGCCTAGACTGGCCACTGTCAAAAAACAACGGGGGTTTTCTGGTCGGGGGTTTTCTGGTCGGGGGTTTTCTGGTCAGCTCCAGCGACCATCAACATCCAACACCTGCTTTTCTCCCATCAGAACTGTGTCATAGTTTCACAAAGAGCGAAGGTAAAGGGATAAACTGAGTAAAAAAAGCTCCATTTGGTTGAATAAATAGGAACCAACCCTTAATTATAAGTAAGATATAAGTGAGCACCCCCCTTGCCCCCTGAAATCCCCTTCCTTTAGCAATGCAGCTGCACTAAGGTAGAAGCTTCTTGACCACAGAACTCACTGATGTTGTAGCCGAGTGTTTTGAGCGTAGGAACACTCCCCGTTGACTCCTCACTTGATGCTGTAGTGAAGTAAGGTTTTAGCCATACTCTAGTACTGATTCTATTGTGCCTTAGTGCTGAGAATTTGTCCCCATTTCTCCCTGTAGTCCTCGTAGTTTTAAGCGTGTCTCCCTCGTGTTCTTGTCTCTGGAATAAGTGGTTGTTGGTTTGTCTGATTGTTTTCTTTAAAAAAGAAAAAAAAAAAAGAAAGAAAAACCAACTTGGGCTGATCATTACTTGAAATTTAATATATACAAAGTAGTTACCTCCGGAGGGGTATTTAGTGAGGTAGTTTTTAGTACGTGTTGTTTGTATGTAGTTGACTGCTGTAACACAATGAATTAATTTATTATCACTTAGGAACTGTGCACCTAAAGCAAAAAAAAAAAAAAAATAAAGTAGGGGAAAGGCTCTGCTGTAAAGGGATTGTTGTTGTTAAAAGAAGTCAGGTTCACTCGTGATCTGTTTGTGTAAATGTTTAGCACCACTGGTGAACGACCTGTTTGCTTTTCCTTGTGCAAGTCGTTTGTGAAGTTTAAACTTGGTGGTAGAGGGTAAATGTAGGAAGTGTGTGGAATCCTTAATAATACACAGTATATGTCCTGAACATAATCCCTTCAAGAACTTGGGAGTGGCTGAGGAACTGAAGGTCTGCATTTCACCGGGCAGAAACACCTTTTTCTTTCTTTGTTATTCCTGCCCTTTTTCTTTCTCTGTTATTCCTGCTGTGTTTCCATTCTCACCTGCAGCTGACTCCATTTAAATGTTCGGTGTTTATTGTGTCCTTGATTGAAGCAACTCACTGATGCCATCATTCTTGGGTTTTTATCCCTAAGGAGACTGCTCGAAGAAAAGGTGTTTTTAAAGAACATTAAGACTAATTTTGGTCTTTTAAAGGTTTCAGCACAGGACCGTTGGAGTGCCACTGATTTTGTGCATCTCTGTCACCTTTTGTCAGCCAGTGTCACTGTTCTGTTCCTCATCTTGTCATGGATTGCCAGATGTGAAAACCAGCTGTACAAACAATGAGCCTTGTACCACCTTGGCATTGAACTCAATAAATGAAGAGGATAATGAAAAGAAATGAGAATTTCATAAATATTTAAAGGTTCGAGATCTTGCTCGACTCAAAGTGAGTCTGCCCAAACTGGTCATAATAATGTTCCATTGCCTGCTGGAAAATTATGACAGCATTAATTGCAAAATAAGATTTATTCTCTGAATACTCAGTTTTATTTTCTAGAGGTTTGGACTATAGATAACTGGGTAATTGTAACTGGGCAATTTAAGTGGTAACACTGATGTAAGTCTGAGGAAATGGAAATTTAATTTACAGTTTTGAAAGTAGCTGTCTTCAGTAAGACACCTCTGCAGGTAATAATGGATACAGTGACCTGCTAAAACAGCACTAAAGAGATGTTTTTGTAGTCATTTCACGTTTTTATTCATCATTCTCTGGGGATTGCATTGCAACAGCATCCTGGGCAGAGGGTAGAAGAAGAATATAAATACTGATAGAAGAAAGTCTGCAATTTTCTAAAGGATTCTTTTAATATTTTTTTCCTTTTCCATGTGTTATAAATGGGATGTGGGAAACAATATTTCAGTTTCTCATTAATTTTCACTGGATTAAGCTTTAATTGAACCCATCTGGGTGTGTGGAAAAGAAAATCAAGAGTATTCCCTGTTTGATTTTATGTGACATTAAGGAAAATATCTGTTGACCCATGGACAACTGAGTTTTTTCTTCCAATCACTACTGAAATTTCCTCTACCATGAACGTAGATATTCCATGTGATAATAAAAGGGAAAATTACATGTACACAGACTTGGTACTAATTCAGCTGCCACAAGCCTTAGCGAGACTGCACAGTTAAAGCTTTCTGCAGCCTTTGCAGCAATTCCCAAAACGTGCAGAGTAGCTTGTGGAGTGATAATCCATCCTGGCCTGTCCAGGCAGCAATAAAGAAGTGGCAGAATTCTGATTTATAGCTGCCAAGAAGCCGCTTTGGGAAAAAGTGGAAATTGCTCCTAAGGCAACTCACACATTCTCCATGTTACTATACAAGAACCTGCTATTAAAAATCCATGTGGTGCCTTCTCAGGTGTTTTATTCTCCTGCATTTCTCCAGTCATTTCCAATACAAATACCAGGCCACATCCAGGAGTTAAAATGGAGAATGATACGCTTGTTAACAAGCTGCTTTTTCCTTGCCCTTTGCTAAATGTGAGGAAAACAACTGATTAAATGTGAGCAGCTCAAAGCCCAGCTTGACCCCAGCTTTGAGTCTTCTGGAGGAAACAGTCTGTGCCTCAGGCAAAGAATCTCTCTTAATTGCATTATGATTTTTTTTTTTTGATTTTTTTTTTTTTTTGGTGGGATGTAAATGGAAAGGCTGCCTGGCTTTATTTGGAAGTGCAGGCAAAAGCTGGGATTTTGCTTCCATGGAGACCTGGAGTTTCAGTTTTACAAGGCTGCACACCAGCATGTTCCAAAGGAAAGGTGAGCTGGAAGGAGGAAAAGAGGCAGGTAACAGTGTCACATTCCTGGTAAAAGCTTTGGAATTGCAGCACGGATGCTTGGACGGGGGTTTTTGGCAGTTTTAACCTGAGCAAATCCACCCTGAGACTGGTGTTGCTTATCTCTGATAATTCCCTGACCAGAACCACTCGGTGATCAGATCTTATTATTTGCAGAATAAGAATTAAGAAGATGATGGGCAGGGATAGGAACGGCTGAGAGGAGACCCAAGGAAAGAAGTTTTTGCGGGCAGGGGTGAGGAAGTGCTGAGGGGACATGTTTAGGTGGGAAATGCTGGGTGACAAAAGGGAAAGATTTCTTTGTTAAAGTTGGGACCGCGGTCGGGGGTCCCGGCCCTCCCTGACGGAGCTGTGGCCCCAGTGCTGAAAACACGGGCCGGGGACTAGGATCGAGCATGTGGAAACTTAAATGTTCCCGTTTTTTCTTCTCCCCACCCTCCTTATTTTTTATTTTTTTATTATTATTATTTTTTTTAATGCATCTGAAAGGGGCCCACAGGGAAGCCGGAGAGGGACTCCTCGTCGGGAGCTGGAGTGATAGGACAAGGAGTAATGGGTAGAGTGAAAGACGGGGAGATTTAGGTTAGATGTTAGGAAGAAACGAATAAAAAAGCCTGAGCGTTTTCTGCCGAGATGCAGAATTCCATGCTTAATCCTAACAGCAGCCATCTGCCGGCGTTCTGTCCGCTGCGGATGCCCCTGGGCACGGCCGGGGCGCTAGGGTTATCCCGGGTGTCGAGCCCGGTGCTCTTTCCTCGGGATGACTCAATCCTGCCTCCATCCCAGCGCTTCCCCTCGGGATATTCCCGTGTCCCAGCCCCGCCGCGGCATTCCGCTGCCATCTAGTGCCGAACAGAGGGACATTTGTCCTAAAAACCTGCTTTTCTGACAAGCGGTGGTTTTTATAATACCACAGCCCGGAGAAGGCAGCAAGATTCAGGGATTGGCGTTTTGTGGTTTGGGAGCGCTTTGAGGCCTCATCGCCCTTTATGTGATGAAATCTTCCTAATGTTCTGATGCCTTGGGAAGGCTGACCTGAAACAGAGACTGAACAGAGCTGGAGAATAAAGTAGATATTTATTAAAAGGCCTTTAAGGATACACCTTGGACAGGACAAGAGCCTGGCCAGGGCTTCACCCAAGGTGGACCCAAAATGGTCACAAAATGGACGACCCGTCATGAGGTCTTACACTTTTGTAGGTTTTGCTCCATTTGCAAATTGGGGTTTAATTGTTCAATTACAGCTTCAGGTTATGAATTCTCATCCTTCTTGTTTCTCCCTTCAGACCACCGTTGTTTGTGCTTTTGGGCCTGGAACTTGTACTCGGTCTTCAGCAGGAAAAGGACTTTTTTGTCTACCTGCTTTGTGAAGAGAGCTTATCAGCGCTTAATATGAGGCTCAGAGCTGCACCCCTGGGCAGCACAGAATGTGAAAAACATGAAAGCTCCAACTTCAGGCATCAGTTAAACCTGAGCCTCCCCTGGTGCAATAGAGGCCGTGCCCTCTGCTCCTGTCCCTGCTCCTGGGAGAAGCCCCGATCCCCCCCGGCTGTCCCCTCCTGTCAGGGGGTTGTGCAGAGCCACAAGGTTCCCCTGAGCCTCCTTTTCTCCATGCTGAGCCTCTTTCCCAGCTCCCTCAGCTGCTCCTGGGGTTCCTTCCCCAGCTCTGTTCCCTTCCCTGGTTGAGGTGAACAAGAATCTTTAGAACCATGGAACATCCTGAGCTGGAAGGATCGGAATCCAACCCCTGGCCCTGCACAGACACCCCAAAATCCCACCCTGTGCATCTTCGGGAGCGTTGTCCAAACCCTCCTGCAGCTCTTGGTGCTGTGCCCATTCCCTGGGGAGCCTGGGCAGTGCCCCAGCACCCTCTGAGGGAAGAACCTTCCCCAAAATCCAACCTAAACCTCCTCTGGCCCAGCTCCAGCCGTTCCCGGGGTCCCTGGTCACCACAGAGATCAGCCCTCCTCTGCACCTCACCAAGCTGTACATTGCAATGAGGTTCTCCCCTCAGCCCCCTCCAGGCTGAACAAGCTCCTCATAAAGCTTCTCCACTACCCTCCTCTGAGCGCCAACACTTTCATATATATATATATATATATTTTAAATATATATTTATTTATCTATTTATCGCCCAAAACTCGGGCTGAGGCGGCACAACTTCCTCTCCCTCCACGGGGCACCTGACACTTCCCAGAGCTCGCCGGCGCCTCACCCTCCCCTCTCCCTCGCCCAGCACCCTCCGCTCCCTTCTCCCGGCACTCCCCCGACAGCGGCCACGGCCGCTCCGCCTCCCCCGCCCCGTGCCGCGGTTGGCCGCGGCGGGGCCCTGCTGACACGTCCCGTCCCCGCCCGCCGCGCTGCCGCCGCCATTTTGTGGAGCGGCGGCCGGGGAGGGAGGGAGGCGCGGGCAGCCCCAGCGCCGTGCCCGCCATGCCGTCCGCGCCGCTCCGCGTGGCCGTGGTGTGCTCCAGCAACCAGAACCGCAGCATGGAGGCGCACAACATCCTCAGGTAAACGCTGCTGCCCGGTTCGCCCCCCCCCCTCCCCTGTGCCGGCGGCGCTCCGCTGTCAGGGAGGCGCGGATGGGGGCCCTGCTTTGGGGCCTGCGCCCGGCCCGGCAGGCCCGCGGTTGCGGGGCAGCACCCCGCATTCACCCCGCATTCATTCCGCTTACACCCGCTTCCACCCCGTTTGTACGCCCCTTTTACCCCGTTTTCACTCGGTTTTCACCTCGCCTGCTCCGCGCCCCGCTCCAGGCCGCGGTCGGGGGTCCCGGCCCTCCCTGACGGAGCTGTGGTCCCAGTGCTGAAAACACGGGCTGGGGACTTGGATCGAGCAGGGCCTGTGTCTCGGCGTGTGGAAACTTAAATGTTCCCTTTTTTCTTCTCCCCACCCTCCTTATTTTTTTTTATTTTTTTTGATGCATCTGAAAGGGGCCCACAGGGAAGCCGGAGAGGGACTCCTGGTCAGGAGCTGGAGTGATAGGACAAGGAGTAATAGGTAGAGAGTGAAAGAGGGGGGGATTTAGGTTAGATATTAGGAAGAAATTTTCCTAGTGTGGCAAGAAGGGTGGTGAGACGCTGGCACAGGGAGATTGTGGCTGTGCCATCCCTGAAAGTGTCCAAGGCCCGGGCTTGGAACAGCCTGGGATGGTGGAGGGTGTCCTTACCCACGGGTTGGGTTTTAAGGTCTCTTCCGACCCCTTGACATTCCGTGAAGACTGAGCCGCTCCATGCCCTGAAAAGGGAGCCCTTTCGTCTCACAGGAGGCCCAGAACATTCAGTTCAGAATGCTAAATGTCTTTTGAGATTACAAGTGTTAATCTGTTTAGCACTCCCAAGTGCTCTCAGCTTGGCTGAAGAGGTGAGGTGGGAGACTTGGGACGGACCGATGGACAGGAGAGACCTGACCTGCCTGAAATCTTGTCCCTGAGTCTTCCCTTTGCCCTGCAGGAACACGATAAGGATGGTCGGGGTTATTTTATTGAAGTTATGCAAAGAAACATTCACATTAGAAATACACGTTGATGGCAGAGTAAGCACAACAACTGTGCATAAGCTGTGTGCTACATGTAAATAAAAAATAAAAGCTCTGAAAGGAATAAATAATAGAAGCATTTGGTCTGGCAGCCATCTTACTGTGACAGCATTTCATGCACTTCACGCTCACTCTTGGCATCGGATGTTACCTGTGGCAGTTCTGTGAAAACATGACATTGTTTTTCCTCTAATAACGCTGAAACCGAGTTTTAAATGACAGCTGAGTATTAAGGACAAAGTTAAAATTTACTTCTGGTGTCTGGCCTTTTCCTTCCCCTGTGTTTTTTTGCAGAAATAAATCACTTCCTGTGTGACTGGTGTTGTGTCGGGGGGGAGGGGGGAGGGTTAAGTCTGTTCTCCCTTAAGATTTTAATTTAAAACAAAATTATATTTAGAAAACCTTTAGTTTTATTAACAGCAGTAGCATAAGTGGCAAAACAGAGATAAATTGCTGACGCTGCTCTAAAGAAGGAGCAGCCCGTTTGCCAGTGAACTTCAGGAAATTGTCTGTGTTGGCTCCAAGCCAGCCTGCTCACCAGTTCAGGGCGTGTGTTGCACTGCGGTTGGAAAGAGCACGTGATTAAAAGAGGAAGAGGAGTTAGGAAGAAGCTGAGGAATTACAAAACTTTCAGGTATTTTGTTAGTGGATGACAAGGCTTTAAAAGGCACAGATTCTTCTGTGTGCTGTTGGGAAACAAAGTCCAGCATTCAGTGTGTATATTTTGTAATTAACCAGGTTTTAAACACTTTGTTCTAATTTTCCAACAGAAGTCAGGCTGCAGGTCTGTCTGAAGTTTGTTGATAGAGTAAGAGCCATCACCACAGGGTTGAGCCAAGGAAGCAAAGGGGAGCAGGAAGAGCAGTGCAGAAAGACAAGATCCCTCCCATAAAGCTGCCAGACTGGCTGTGTGTAACCCCTCCCTAGGTCAGGTCTTACTCACCCTGCATCCTTTGCTTCCCCAGGCTCTGCTGGGGTGGGGTGAGGTGAGAAGCAGAGCAGGCCTGGGTGCTGTGTAAGCCCTGCACAGCAATAACAAAAACATCCCTGTTTAGCAAAACACAAAATCCACGACACAGCTGCTGGGACAAAAATTAGCTCTACCCCAGCCCAAACCAGCAAGTTCTATTGGTGATTTTATCTTTTATTTTATATTTTGTCATAAAGCATGTAGATTCAGGCCATGGTTCTCCCTCAGAGGAGGAAGGCAGAAGGGGAAATCTCTTAAAGGCAAACTTTTTTATGCAGCATTTCCCACATTTCTGTTTTCTTGGTAGTAGTCTGATGGCTTTGGAAGGAAGTCACTGAGTTCAAGTTCTCTGTGTCACTTCCTGGCAGTAAAAGTTTCTGAAATGCTGATACACACTTCAGCCACATTTCTTGTTTTAGAAAGCTGGCTTTTAGGAAATTAGGAGTATGAACATGAGAGCTTAGTGGCAGCAGGGAAATTCAAATATTGCAACCCCTGTAGCAAAAACTTAGTTCTCATATTGATGTTAAGACTTGTAGTTCAACATCAAGGTGTAAGAGAACTGAAGTTGCACCTGTGCTGTTTCCATAAGTTGTTACTCACAGCTTCTCTCCTGGCATCATCTGTCAGCACCAAAATGCAGTGAGGTATTGACATTATTGCCTAATCCAAGAAATCCTAAATTAATAACCCCCCAAGAAGGAGATATTTTCACATTTTTATATTAAAACACTTGCATTTAACAGTTTAATAGTGATAATGCAAATTACAAGTTGTTAGTATTCCAAATGAGTTAATCTTTTTGTCCTGCTGTTCAGCAGTGTGGGCTTGTTTTGGGGGGTGGGTTTTTTATATTGATTGGATGGCATAAGATATTTTCAAAGTAGCCTACAAGGGTTGCTGGTTATTTTCCTGCTCCCTCTTGTGGAAAGGGATGTGGTAAAATTAGTGATTTGTCCCCTGAAAACCTTCACCACTCAGCACAGTGGCACTGCAGGATTTATTCCATTTGCTTTAATATTTATATAATATATTTATATATTATATTATATATATAATAGAATATATAAAATATAAAATAAATATATAATTATATAATATTACTTTAATATTTAGTAATATTTCCTACAGCCACTGTAAAGAGAGGCTGTGCTGTTATGAGCATAAAATAAGCTGAAAAGCAGTTTAATAAGAATATGTGAGATCCCTAAATAAGTGAAATAAAAGAAAGATGTGGACAAAAGTTCATGTCTGATGCTGCACAGATCATCATTATTTCTCCTGCCAGTGCCTGGCAGTGAGTGGTCCCAGTCTGTGGTGTCTCAGTGCACTCCAGGTCCTTGATTTCAGAATTGTTTTCAGTGAGCCCTGAGATCCTCTGGAGGGAGGTGCTCTAGGGCACTTGAGTGGTGCTTGTGAGCTCTCTGTGATGAGCTTTGGACTGAGAGCTGAACAAACATGCTGAAAATGAGATCTGGGCAGTGACTCACTTTGTCCTTAACACATTGGTATTTTATCTACATCAACCTTAACATTAATAGAAACAACTTCCTGAAATATGGTCATTGCTGGTCTGGTAAAGTTTAAGCTCCACATGTTCAGAAATCACTGCTAGGACAGTCTGTTAGTGTGTGTTACTCTTTACTTTTTGTGACAAAACTCATTTTTTTCCATCTTCTGGGTAGTTTTACCAGGCCAGAACCAAACACTAAATACCCATTGCCTTGTAGGAATTGTTCATTTTTACAAATGTGCCACATTTCCACAGACACCTGATGCTTCACTACACTGGATGTTTCCAGCTATTTAATAAAAGCTGAAGAATATTTAATAAAAGCTCTGTGCAGGCATTCTTCCCTCTCCTGTGCCCCAGTTGTTGCAGGAAATGTGTTGAAAATGTTTTTAGAACACTTCATTGTACCTGGGGCATAAATAGTGTAAAAATTGACACTACCACTCACCAAGGTACAAAGCATGAAATTCCATGTGAGGAACTCATATTCCACAGCTATTCTGAGGAAGCTGGAACTCATATTCCAGTAATAAGAAGTAATTTTGAATGGCTCATTGGCCTTGGAGGCACAAATTTTTATGTGTTGAATGTCAAAGATTTCAGATTGGCTTTACATGAGATCATGCAAACTTCAGGAACATCTACAGCAATTAGAAATGGAGGTTTTAATGTGTGTGATCCAAGCAGACTTGTTTTAAGGAATGATATTAAAGGAAAAAAAAAAGTTAGGAGGAAACCATAGGAGAAAAGATCAAATTGAAACATGAATTTTTTAGCACTGCAATTTCTTCTGTCCATATTATATCTTTCTTCACGACCAGTAGAAGCAGCAGAATCAAAACTTGGATCTGCAAGTATTGCAGGGAAAATAAATGAACAGTGACTCATAACTGCACCAGTTACATGTGATGGAGGGCTGGGAGGGGCAAAGAATTGCACTTTTTTCCCACTTGTATCCGTTCTCAGTCACCAGTCCTGCAGAAAGAAGCAAAAAAGCCTCATGTATCTTGTCTGTTTACAGAAATAGGCACCTATAAATAGTTGCTGGAGGAAAAAGTGTGGGGAAGCAAGAGAAGAGAAAGGAGGGGCTGTGTTCCAGTGGGAGGAACTGAAGGAGATAAGTGTTGATAGTGTCAGAGCTGTGTTTGAGTTTGGGGCAGGAGGTGAGCACAGTCTCTGCCCAGAAGCGTTTGGGATCACTTTGAGGACACACTTTGAAGGCAGACAGTTTGAGTTGGTGTCTTCTGCTGAATTTCCTTGGATGTGCAGACCAAGGAGTCTGGGCTCGACTATTGCACTGGGTCCCAGTTCTGCCCAGTCCCCTCAGGGGAAAACACTGCAAATTCAGGGTTATTTCTGGGGGTGTGGGGACACAGGCACTGGGTTGTTCACTTGCTTTTTGTCCTAACATTGTTCACTCCATTCAGCCTCTGCTAAAATCATTCAAGCTGAAAGTGTGAGTCATTAAAAATATAGATGGAAGTCCTGGTCTTGCTGTTTCAAGCTACATTGTCATTACAGACCCAAATGTTTCAGCCTTCTGGGTGACAGCAACAGTATTTTACCACATAACTTTGTCCATTAGACCACCAGAAAAATCTCTTTTTTGTCCCATTTTTCAATAGATAGCCATATTTTTTAATATTACTGAAGGAGGTATTGAGGTTTGAGTATTTCAGTTAATCAGCAAGAAGTTTTTGGCATTACTCCTAAAGACAAGCAGGTTCCTGCCTCTTTTTTTTTCTAATTATAACTATTAAACAAGTAGTTGTTTGTAAGACTGGAATGAAGTAATCCCAAGAGTTTCAGAGAGCAGCCAGCAGAACATCTGCCCCACTTGTGTAAAGGTAATTGCACTGTGTGGTTTTCAGTGGCAGGCACACAAATGTTTGTCCTGGGCTAATTAAATTACACCACAGGCAGTTTGGGCAGCAAAGTGAGAAGAAGAATGCAGTTAGGCCAGGAGTCTCAGCAGGACACTTAAGTATTGATCAGTCACTACAGTTAGTTACTTGTACCAGGACAAAACCATCTCTGCCTGTCTTGTCATGAATACAGAATGTGTTTGTTGCAAATCCAGAATGCCTGAAAGCACAAAGGACGTTTCCAAATAGCTGTGTACCATAATTGTAAGAAAATTCCTGCCAAATAGAGGTGCTTCCCTTGAAATGGTGTGTGAATTCAGAGTGTAACTGCAAGGAAAATCCACGTGGGTACTCTTGGCAGCTCGGTTGCCCAGCTGGCTGCTGGCTAAGAGGTGTTTTTCAAATTCACTCTCATGTTCTTCAGCACTTTAATTTTTAAAGTCCATCCAGTCTAATTGTCTTCTCCCCCCTCCTTCCCTTGTGTCTTTCAGCAAACGAGGATTCAGCGTCAGATCCTTTGGCACAGGGACTCATGTGAAACTGCCAGGACCAGCCCCGGACAAGCCAAATGTTTATGACTTCAAAACAACATATGATCAGATGTACAATGATCTGCTTAGGAAAGACAAAGAACTGTATCCCTGTGGCATGGCCTCTTTAAAAAATCCAGTGTGGTTCATCCTTGCAAGGTGTAATTCATTATTTGGCATTAAGAATCTATAGAGTTGCTTGGCTGGCGAACTTGAAATGATTTAAGTTTATAGGAGGTTTTTTTTCTTTTTTTAACAGTGGGCCTCTAATGCTCCCTTGTAAGTTGTTACCCAGTTCCAGTGCACACATTCCAAATGCTCTTTTGTAGTGTGTTACCATGTGTAGCTCTTGAATGAACACAGCAGTGCCCTCAGATTGTGCATTGCCTCCCCTGCACTGTGGATCCTTCTCAGTGCAAAGACTGTCCTGAGTGTGGATTTGGGAAGAGCGACCACCTCGACTTTAATGTTGTATTTAGCTCAGACAAACTGCCAGGTAAGGCTTACAGAATACTTTCTCTGGGAGAGAGGATGCCTTTCATTAAAGAGCTCACCCTTCTCACTGAGGATTTTGTGATATGTGATTTGCTCTGTGCACCGAGGAGAAATAACCCTGTAGTTTATTATAAAGGATGGACAGAGGAGGCCCCAGTAACATTTAATCTTGGAGAGCAAAGGTGATCAGGGTTAGGCACACTACTAAAAATGTCCCAACTTCATTATTTTATAATACCTATATTTAAATTTATTTTTTTTAATAAGAGAACCCACAAAACTTGGGGAACGCAATCTAGAAGTTTTTTTTTTTTCAACAAGGATCCCTTTTTTGAAGAAGTTCAAAATTTAGGATGTAGTCTTAATATATCACATGTGATGTGCTGGTTTATTTGATTTTTTTTTTTATCTCTCTGCCTGTAGAGAAAAGGAGAATCTTGCAAACCCATCTTAATGAGGTATGCCATATCCACATCCTGATTAAAAGAACTGCTTAAAAGAAAATTCATTGAACTGAGAATTAATTTTAACAAGCACCAACGACTTGAGATTTCCTTTTTGAATTCTTCACTGCTGCTGTGCTGAATATGGCAGTACTTAAAAAAAACCCAACAGAAAGCCAACCTGTTCCCCCCCCAGCATGTTTTGGAGTCACCATTGTGGTTCTCCATGCTTTGCTGTGTTCCCCAAATATATTTGCAGTGTTACAGTTAAACCTTTTCTCAAGATAAAGGAGGTTTGAGCAACAGCCACTGCAAGGGAAATAGGGCAACAGCAAATGCCTCTGTGACTTTGCTTTTTTGATTCTCAGATAATTTAAGGTTTTCAGACTGAAGACTGGCAGCACAGAAAGCAACTCCATTTCCAGAAGTGGGTTTTGAGGGTAAAGACTTTAACCAGAACCAGACCTGCTCTCATCAGCGAGTTGTGGAATAGTTTTTTTGTGTGACCCAGGGTCCCAGGGGCTCTCAGTTCTGTTGGGTGAGCATAACTCAGAGAGGGGATGGCAATTACCTGTGGGGTGGGAGGGGCTGCTCTCCTCATGGGCTTGGAGTGTGGTTGGGATGGGGGTACAAAAGGAGGGGGTGCTTCCATATGATTGAGCTGCTTATTCTGTTTCCCAGCCTTGCTTTCATCATCTGTAGTCTGAAATTTGGAGTCTTGGCTGCCACCACCCTGCTTGTTCCCATATTCCAGTGAGGAGACACCTGAGGTTTGAGTGCTCTCCTTGCAGGCACTGTGGACACCAGATACTCAGTGACATTGTGGCTGTCAGGGAACATCCTCTGCCCAAATAAAACAACCCCCAGGTTCAGGAAGCAGCAGCCTCAAACAAAAACGAGCTGCTGCACTGCTGGACCTCCCTCAGAGCAAGGTTAAAATTGTGTTAGAGAGAAGAGATGCACTGAACCTCTACTGTTCACTTGTGAAGAGGGGGAACAACTATTAAAAACCCACTCTGCAGAGATTAAAAGCACCTTCATTGCAGTTAATTAGTGAAATATAGAGCACAGGCTCTCATACCTTGAAGGCATATGTTGAATTTCAGCAGCACAGGAGTAGGGGATTAATGGAGCCAGGAATACAGATTCGGTTGAGTAGGTGGTTACAGTAGGTCTAAAATGGAAGTACTTCAAAGCCTTTTAAGATGTGGCAGTTAAAACTTGGAGTTAAAATAAGGATCAGCATTTCCCATTGAATTTTTAGAACGTAGCATTTAAATTCCCTGAGCCCCAATCAAGGGCTGCCCCCAAACCATTTAACAGTGTTCTGAACGTTGCTTTTTTAAAACATTCCTCTGTCATTTCTAGGACAACAGTAGAGAATTCTGCTCCTAATTTGAGGAAGACACAGCCATGGTCTGTAGTTGCCATGCACCACCTTGTATTTGCATGTGTAACCCATCTTTGCAACAATGTCCTTATCATTACTTGCCCCTCACAACTCTGTGAAGGGGTTTGAGGACTTCATTCTAATTCTGTGGTGGTGACCTTAAAGCTGAAACAAAAATAGAGCAAAGCTGCTGGTGAGCCTTGCCTTCAAGTGAAGGCAGAAACTAGTCAAGGGTGAAACTTGCTAAACAATTTAAATTTAAACCCAGTTTAAATCTGCATCAGCAGTTGATGTTGTGCCCAGGGGTAGGAGCTGTTCAAGTGGAAATTTGGCCAAAATTCTGCAGGAATTGCTGCTGGGTTCTTTAGCAATGTGAGTAACTCTGTGGCTGATAGTTCCTTTCCTTTCCTCAACACTGATGTGTCTGTGACCTCACATTAAAGATGATTTTCACAGATAGGGGATTATTTTTAATTAGGATTTCTAGGCAGCCTGCACCTACCCTGCAAGCTTGGCCTCCTGCTCTGTTCCTGACATTTTTTACCTCCTCTTTTAATTTGACCTCCCTAACTTTAGATAGGATTCCAGTTTTAGCTCCTTAGCTCCATAAGGTTATAAAGTTGAGGGGAGGGTGGAAAATGTGTCCTGAAGAAGTTCCTAAAGCTGCTTCTGTTAGAAGGGAAATTCCAGAAATGAAGAAGAACTTGGTGCATCTCCTTTGAAGACATTTTGATCCTTTTCTGTCAAAAAAAAAAAAAAGGTAGTGACAATCTTGGTGATGGGATCTAGCTTTAACTCTGTGAACTCCATACTGAAGTTGGATGCCCAAGTGATATTTTATATGTAGCTCAGTCTTGAAGAGTAACTGATCTCAGTTCTACTTCAGGTAAGCTCTTCATGCATGTATTTATCTTAACATTTTCGTCTGGTTTCTCTTCATGGATTTTGAACTGCTAAGCACTTGTCAGCTTCTCTCCTGAGCTGTCATTCCAGTGTTCAGCAGGAGAGCTGTGTCTGGAAGCCACTTTGGAATGTTTCATTTAGATATGTTGAGGGATTTTTTTATATTTTTTGGTTGGGTTTGGGTATTTTCTTCCTTTTTTTTTTTGAAGCCTAGCCTTGCAAGAGCTAAAAATAGTTGAAATCATGGCCTGTGTGTCAGTGGCAAAACTTCTTCCAAAAGCAGTGCAGTACAAGTCTCATTTTCTTTCTTACCATGTCTTACAAAGCACTTCAGTGCTCCTAGAAATAGAGAGAGGGGATGAGGATGGAAAGAAGTGTTTAAACTGGATTTAAACAGGCTTCTAGGAGGCACATTTCTGCAAATCAACACGCTTCCAGCCACAGGCTGAATTCCAATCCCTTTTCTTCCATGAAGGATTGTGAGACCAAAATGCTTCCCAAAATCTCAGGCCTTTCAAAGGCAGCAAATTTTCAGTGCTTCTTCATCTGCCTTCTGATCACACTGCCTTTAATCTTGGCTTCATTCACATTAAAAAGGAAATACATCAAAATATTAAAAATATATGAGCTAGAAATATATTATTTAAATATTATTTCCCCTGTGTTTGAGCTTTGGGACATGGTGGAAACTACAGAGTCTAATCTAATAGCAAATGCTTTTCAACAACATAAAACACCCTCTGCCATCCTGTCTTTTCTGTTAGTCTGAAAGGTTTTATTTCCTTACCCAAGGTGAGTCCCAAACAGGTGCTCTGAGGAATTCTGACTGAAGGATCCAGTCTGAGGCTGATGATTCTTATAAAATCCATTCAGAGCTGGAGTGATTCCATTCTTGGGCAGTTTCATCCCAGTTTGAAGGAGGAGAGCGAAGTGACAGTCGATGCTTCTTGCCTTGAAGTTACCTCCCATTGACACAAAACTTCCATGCCAACATTAGGGATGCTTAGGCTTCTTTTTCTTTATTCCAAACCAATTCCCATTTTCATGGTGGCAACTGTAATTCTTTAAACTGGCCTTGATTGCAAGCCAGGAATGTTTCCTGCAGACCTCATCCAGCGTGGTGCTTTCTCTGTAGGCTCCTGGTGCCAAGTGCCCCTGCTGTCTCTGTGATTGTATTCTCAGGTTTCCCAGATGTGCTAAATGAAATGGTTTAATCGATTTAGGGTTTGCAATGTTTGTGGTTTGCTCTGTCTGAGGCACCTTCAGCTGTAACTGGAGATTCTGAGCTTCACGGCGCAGAGGGTGCCAGCAGCAGAGCCAGTTTGGGAATGGCTGTGGCAGCCCCTGTTTCCCTGGGCAAGGGGATGATTCATCCTTTCCTCTCTCCTCAAAGCACTTCCCCCCCTCCCAGTCCTACATTTGCTGCTCATCTCTGGAATCTGGCACTGCTTCCCAAACCTGAGGGGAGCATCCCAGAGTCCTGTGTGACCCTCCCGATTCCTCTGGCTGGCCTGCTGCTCCTTGGAATGACTGCAGGAGGGACATCTCTGTGTCGCTTTTGGGATCCAAACACTGGATTCCAGCACTCCAAACTCCTCTTGAAGTTCACACTTGGATGAAGTGCACACTCAGCTGTTTGCTGACATAGTCAGACGTGCCACAGCCTCGAGTCATCTTGTCCTTGGTACCCTTTGTCATTCTGGTAGTCCCTTCAGTACCTCTGTGACATCCCGTCTGCACCTCTCTGCCACTGGGCTTTGCCATTACTCCCTCTCTTTTCCCCTCTGGCAGCTTGGATCTGTCCGTTTTCACCCCACATACAGCTTCAGCTGCTCAGCACTGATGAATTCTTGTCTGGCACTCAGGCTCAGGGCTGAGCTCAAGGTGTTTGCTGCCTTCACTGATGTGTGGGTACAGACCCCTCAGCTTTGGGGCTCAGCCAGGCTTCAGGAAGTGAGCAGGGCTGGCATGTGGTTATTTATATTTGGACCAGCTCCTAGGGGCAGTTGGATTTATCCTTGCAGCTCGTGGCTTGCAAATGCTGGGTGCTTGTCCTTCACTAGGATAAACAAGTTCAGGTTTTTTGCAGGTTATTCATGCAGGCACAAATGTTGCAGAGATGTCACGGAACCCAGCTTAGCATCTTGGTGATCATTTTGGATGGCATATTTTAGAATCCCAGATTGGTTTGGGTTAGGAGGGACCTTAAAGCCCATCCAGTGCCACCCCCTGCCGTGGGCAGGGACACCTTCCACTATTCCCAGGTTGCTCCAAACCCCATCCAACCTGGCCTGGAACACTTCCAGGGCAGTCACAGCTTCTCTGGGCAACCTGTGCCAGGGCCTCTCCACCCTCACAGAGAGGAATTTTTTCCTAATATCCCATCTTACCCTGCTCTGTTTCCATTTGAATCCAATGGAATGGTTCAATGTTAAGATTTTATTAAGTTAGGGACTTGTGCACAGTCTCTGGTTTGTTCTGAACTGCCCAGTTTCAAATCCAAAGGGAAGGCATTGTGTTCTCTGGGTCTGGAGTGAGGGCAGTTACTGCAGCCATAACCACTGTGCTTGGAAAGTGGAATTTGTGGTGCCTGTGCCCATTTCCAGTCTTTCATTCCCTCTAAAAGGAGCTGATTCTGAAGGTGGAAGAAGCTTGGGCAGCCTCCCCCCACTGCCACATTTCATTGAAGGAAACGTCCAGTTCCTAGCCAAACTGCCAGGCAGGCTTTAACACAAGGAGTTCTGTTTATAATGCAGATACAGAGAAATAAATCAGGATGATATGGAAGAGACCTGCAGATGCCATTCCTGCTCAAGTGAGAAGCACTCTGCTCTGCTCCTGGTTTTCCCAAAGAAGAAATGCAGTGTTTGGGGATGGTGTCAGCTGCACCAAAGGGAATAATCAGCAGATTTACTTGAAAATGTGGAAGCTTTGGGTGCCAGCCATTACTTTAAAGGTTGTTTTTTTTTTCCAAAAAAGGGTGTGTACATTTTAGCAAGTATCATTTGGCCAGTTAGGTTTAATAAATTGGCTTTTATATTTTCAGGAATGGCCTGGGTTGGAAGGGACCTTAAATGTCATCTCATTCCACCCCCTCTCCATGGCAGGAACACCTTGCATAGACCAGATTGCTCAGAGCTCCATCCAGCCTGGCCTTGGACACTTCAGGGGATGGGGTAGGGGGATAGGGATGGGAATTTTAAATCTATTTAATTCATTTCTGTACCCCAGCACTTCCAGCTCAAATCACTTGTGAGCCTCAGCTTCACATGGCAGTTCAAATGAAACTTACTGAATACTTGGGTCAGTAAGATCATTTTTCTTTTATCATACAGAGACTTGACTCTTGGCCATCTCTAGGTTGGTGCTTGTGGCTGAAAGTGTTTTTTGGGTCCTGTCAGTGGCAAATAATGAACAGGTTTAGAGGGATGAGGGATGTTTGGAGGGTAAGGGATGTTTGGAGGGATGGTGACCCAGATGTCTGGAGCAGGGACCCATCAATTGGATGGTAAAAGGCATTTCTGGTGTCCGTGGCAGGAATTTTAAATTTGGATAGCAAAAGCAACGAAAGCTTTAGGGGTTTAGCTAAACACTTCTAAATTTATTTTTTTTAATAAATCTTCATCATCAGTATAGGATAACCTTAGCTAAGAGGAGAGAATTCAAAGTCAGTAATAGAAATTCTCCATGAGAATGAGCAACAATGCTGTGCCTGTTGGAAGAGCCCAACTTTTGTGCTGTAACATCTCCTTTTTATATCAAGCCTTTCCACTGCTGAATTGCCCTGCCTAAATTCCATCACACTGTGGATCTGTTCAGCAGAATTATTCTTATTAAAGGTGAAATCTGAATTGGACTCTATAAAAATGTGGTGGATTTACTCTGCCAAGAGTTTGCAGTAGGTGAAGGGAAGTAGAGGCAAGTTCTGGTGTCCTGAGCATGGTAGGGCCCTGAAGATGTGACAGCACAGAAAATCAGGGGAAATTTTGTCCTGAAAAGTGAGCAGGGATGCACAGGACAGGGAGTGTGGAGTTGAAACCTGTTGGAAGGAAAGCAGAGTCTGACTGAAATGATCCAACACCTGCCAGTGTGGTGGAAACCATTCATAAATTGTAATATCTGCATTCACCTGAGCTCCCAAAGAGCAAAAAGCTGGGTTATTCTGCCTTGGAATAATAAATAACGTGCAGAGCACACCCCCTTCCTCCCTCAAAGGATGTGCTGGCTTTTTCCAGGTGAAAAAAAAGATTCCAGGCAACCAAATAGGAAACCATAAATCTTAACTGCTTCTCTCAGTCTCCTTTTATAGGCAGATGGACCCTTGGAAAAAAAAAATAAATAAAATAGCTGTAAGTTGGCAGCAGGGAGCTGGGCTGTGCAGCAGAAATCTTGTGTGGGTTTGGGAATCTGCGTAATTCTGTCTCCAGGCTCACTCAGGAAAGCGAGGGGACAGATGCCAGCAACATTTTATCCTAGAAAGGGAAAAAAGAGAACCCAAAAAAGCGTGTGGGATGTTGTGGATTTTTTTATTTTTTTTTTCTCTTTCCCCCTTTTTGAACTGCACGATGTAGAAATGAGGAGTGCAGAGCCCAGGAAGGGCTCCCCTTCCAACTGAGCAGGGCAGATGTTGGCTTCTTTTGGAAATGGCAGATATTTTGGAAATGGTATTTTGAAAATGCAGTCGTTTTCCTGCTCTGCAAATCACCAGAGGTCTGAGATGGCTCCATCCAAGTGGGTTTTTTTGGTTATTTTTATTTTTATTTTTCCAAACATGACAAACCCCAGGAGAGTTCACAGGGGTGCCGGTGAGAGCTTTGGGCTGGAAAGGACAGTTCCTTAATAATTTAAGGAGAAACCTTTGGGGAAAGGAGAGTAAAAAAGGCTTGGGAGTGACGTGGAGAAAAGAAATGCAGCAGAAGTCAGGCTAATTGACAACATTTAATTGTGATAAACAGCCTATCAGTCAGTTTGTGGTGCAAAATTGAAATTACAAGTGGTTGAAATGCAGTGATGCAGACACACAGAAGAGCTGGATCTGTTTTCACCATGAAGCAGACTCTTGGAGGTAGAAAACTGGGTTTAATCTTTAATACAAGTTAAACACTTGAGGGATTTCAAAGCTTTGGAGGCTGTTTGCTTGAACAGGAGCAGTGTGAGCACACAGGTGCACATCTGGGCAGTGGAATTTGAGCTCCTGCTCAAAGGCAGGCAGGAAATTTTTGGTCTTTTGTTACAAAAATAGTAGGAGTGCTTTCTGAAGAGAAATCCATGTCTGTCACCTTTTCAACAAGGAAGTAAGCCCAGATGACCTCTTACATATTGCTCCAAATGGTGGAAATTGTTTTCTTGTCAGAATTGTTATCTCAAGGAATTACAGGCTGTTATCCTTACTGTTCCATTGTAAAAATATGTACTTAGATGGCTAAAAATACAGCTGTGGTGAAGGCAGGAAGAGATGCATCCCCTTCCAGGCTTTCTCAATCCAAACCTTGCCTGGTATTCCCAATTTACCCCTAAAACTTTGCCTTCAGAGGGAGTTTGGTTTTACTCAAGCCAGCAGGTTTATGTGACAGTCAAGCCTGGAGTGCTCCCAGTGAAACTGCACGTCCCAGAAGGGTGGGAAACAGTGGGATTAGAGTATCCTGCCTGGAAAAAGGGGCTCCAGGATGTAAAATCAGAGCCTCGAGGTTACAGCAGCAGCATAAATATAGCTCCCAAGCAGCATCACAGATTCCTGTCACACAGTGATGAAGCTCTGACAGGCAGAAAGTGTTTTTCTTCATTCCTTCCCATTTTATGCATCTCGGGATATTTTTATGGGATGTGCTTCTGTGGTTTCTTTGGCTCCCTTTGGGGTTTCAGTTGCATAAATCCACATTTCCAGGCAGGGCTTGGTGCAGGTGGCACCTGAAACACCTCGGGATGGTGTTTGAAGAGCAAGGCCCCTGAAGTGAGGGGCAGTGGCTGAAAGGAATGTAGGACATTCCTTTAAATTCCTTTCAATCCCTCGTTAAAAAGAACAGCACAGGCTGGGGGTTTGGATTATTTATGGATATAAAAATAGTTCCCCAAGGAAAGTTTTTTCTTCTGAGGGCCTTTTTTAAAGCTGTGGTCTGTGAAAAGCAGCTGCATGATGGGGGTCACACTCACCTTAGGAATCTTTAGTGGGCACTGATTTTTAGATTTGCAAACAGTATCTTATTTTAAAGATATGAATAACTTACCTTGTGCTGGTCATTTGCTCAAAACCATGACTTTCCTTCAAGTAAAGATACTTAACTCAAGCACCTTCAGATACACACAGAATGGAATTTTACACATGTTGGACAGAAATAAGAGAATCAAGCCACGGCCAGAAAGATTCCAGAACTGCAAAGACGTTTTTGATTTGATCCTAACGTGTGAAGAAAGAGTCTATGATCAAGTAGTAGAAGGTAAGGAGCTTGAACTGATAAACCAAGGTAACTTGGAGTGGTTTGTTGTTTTTTTTTTCTCCTCCCTGAAGTCCTCCACAAATCTGGAAACCTCTCTGTCTCCTCCAGCTACTGCAACACCAGTGAGGACAAGAGCTTGCAGTTTCTGATGTAGATTTATGCACCAGAGCAGTGATGGCTGAGCACTTTGTCCCCAAAAGGTGCTGGCAGCTACACAGAGTGTGTGTGCACAGCAAGGGCTGGCATGAGGGAATTGATAGAAACTCCACATTTGGTTTGGAAATGCTCGTGGATCCCAAAAACTGAACTAGCTGGGATGAGCTGATGGGAAAACAAGTCTGAGCTGCCTTCCTGCTGCAGCTGCAGCCTTCCTGTGAGCTCCCAAGCAGTTCACCCCCATGAAACACCTCCTGTGCAGGTGGAGAAGCTCCCTGAGCGTGGGGAACTCTGCAAATGTGCTGCAGCTCTGCCCTGAAATGAGTCAGAGAGGAGCCAGAAGGATCTCAGCTGGGGATCCAGCTCCACATGAGCACAGCACAGGGATGGATGGATGGGAACCCCCTCAGAGCCACGGGGTCTCAGCAGGAGCTCTGTGAACTCCTGTGCTGACAGCCTTGTGTCTCTGGAACTGCTGGGTAGGGTTTGTGTGAGGTTTGAGGTGTTTCCTCCCCACTGAGACACGAGCCAAGTGAACTGGTGTCATCCACAGAACCTAAAGGTGGTCACTTGGCCTCTCCAGTGGTCATGTCACAATAACAGGGTCCTGGTGGGCATTCTGAATGCTCAGGTGAAGGGTTTGAAATGTGTGGGTGAGTTCTGAGAGCAACTCTCCTGGTTCTTGAGGGCATCTGCAGCCTGTCTCAGGTGGAAAGCAGCTCTCACTCTGCTTTTTAGATGTGAGGAAGGGAAGGGAGGAGCAACCACTTGCAAATTTTCCAGCTCTCTACCTTCACAATGCCCTTCACACTTGGCCCAAATGGCTCTGGATGTGAAGGATGATATTTTTAAACAGGTTTGCCAAATTGAAGGTACAGAGTGATGGAGGTAGGAGAGAGCAACTTTTAGGTCCAAAACTGGATGTATAAGGAAGGATGTGTTAGGGAGGCACAGCAGTAACACGTGGGCACTTGCAGGAAAAATGTTTTCTTTTTTTCACCCTTGTTAGTAAATAGAACGTGCTAAAATAGAATTTTCTCATGTGACTATCAGTGCTTAGCTTGCAGGAGTTCATCCTGCAGTTCAGAGTGCTGGATGTACAGTGCTTTTTTTAAAAAATGAGCAGTTAAAACCCTGCAGGTGAGGAAACCCAAAATCCTTCTTGCCTTTTGGGATTCTTGATCTTTAAGGATTGTCAGAGTGAGAGGAGCAATAACTTCTTTTAAGCAGGGAGAATGACCCTCAACCCTTTCACAAATCTGAATTAATATGCTTCCAAAATCCACCTCTTGTTTTTTGAAACAAAAGCTTATTAAGATTAAAAGATTATTAAGACAATATTAAATAAATTCTAAAAAAATACTTTGGAAAATTCGAATGTGACAACACCTATACATTTTTAAAAATCTCATCACCACTTTGTGTAAAACACAATCCAGTTCCACCCAAAGTTTTGGTGTTGTGTTTTGTTTTAGATTTAAATTCCAGAGAGCAGGAGACGTGTCAGCCAGTCCATGTGATCAACGTAGACATCCAGGATAACCACGAGGAGGCAACGCTGGGTGCTTTCCTCATCTGTGAGCTCTGCCAGTGTGTAAGTAAAGGGGAAAATCAGGACTCCTGGGGGTGCCTTGCACCCAGCTGGCTGCTCAGGGGCTTTGCTTGCTGCTCCATAAAGCTCCACGTTGCAGTTGTTGCAGTGAAATCCATGTCAGGATGCAAATTTCCACATTCTCCTGCTGATTTTCGGAGCTGTCAGGCAAAGGGATGAATTGAGCTGAGTGAACTCCCTTCAAACCACTTGTGATTGGGTGGGATTTCAGTGTCAGGGTTGCATTCTGAACCCAAATACCCTTAAAAATCCCCTGTATTTTATTGTACCACACTAAACTAAAAACTAGAGTTAAAGTGAGCTGCACTCAATTTGGTGAGAGCAGAGGAAGAACACAGGTCCTGTGTTCTTTTACACTCCAAGGTGGAGGAGTTCACCATCCCAGGCAGGTTCTGACTCCAGCCTGTGTGATTTATTCTGCTCTCCAGCCCTTTCCAGATCCAAGAAGCCTAAGGAGGGTTCAAGGAGTTGCAATCTCAGCCATCTGTTCCCTATGCCTGGAGCTATTCTGGAGCCTCCGTTTGTTAACTGGGGAGGAGGGATGGTGCCTACTCAACAAAGTCCTCCTGAAATGCCACTTGGGTGGGCTGGGATCTGCAGATAAACATAAACCAGAATCTCTGTGCCTTTGGGAGTGCTGGCAATCTCAATAAAGTGCAGTAAAGCCCTGTTGGGTACAGCCTGCCCAGTTAGATTTCCCAGTAAACCAAAATCCTGGGATTATTACAGTTTTCCAGCCATCAAATCCTTGCAGCTTGGTTGCTCAGACTTTTTTTTCCTCTTGCAGATACAGCACACAGAAGACATGGAAAATGAAATAGATGAGCTGTTACAGGAATTTGAAGAGAAAAGTGGAAGGACTTTTCTTCATACTGTCTGCTTTTATTAAAGCACATCTGTCTCTTAGGCCTTAATCCAGATGAGGGAAGCATGTGTTTCAAGTTCTGATTATACTGTATTTTCCTGGAAAATGAGTATTGATCTTTCATTTGTTTGTTTGTTTGTTTAAAACTTTTCAGTGTCTTTTTCTTTTTTTTTTTTTGTTTTGTTTTGTTTTCAGGTATTCTGTCACAGGTAGGCAGAGATACTGGTTGGGCTTGTACATATGAAATGATTAAAAATATACACAAAGGCCACCCTATTTAAAAATTAAAATCAATTTTTTTTTCTTTAAATCCTACTTTAATTATTACAAGTAGGTTTTTAATTATAAAGAGAATGTTTCTTGAATATAAGTTTATAATGTATTTTTCCAGCTTATGGATTTATTTTATTTCTGTTGTGCTTTTTTTTTTATTTTATTTTAATGTGACAGAATGGCTGAACTCTGTGAGGATGTGAATGGAACAATGAAAAAACTGAGTATCTGTATATTATTAGCTATAAAGTTGGAAGCATCCAATAAAAATTTAAAAAACCCTGTAAGTTTGTCTGTTTTCAAAAGAGAAGCTGAGGAAGTGTGGCTGTTCTTTTTGAGGTAAAACATGAAATATTTGTGTGGGGTGAATGAGGCTGTGAGGCTTTAACCAGAGCCCACTGGATTTAGGGAATTTGGGGCAAACAGAAATAATTTAAAGTTGGTTTTATTTTAACCAAAGTAGTTTTGAATGGAAGCCTTTTCCTCCTTTACAGCAAAAGTAAACACAGCTCAAACCCCAGAGAAATGGAGTGTGAATACAAATAGAGCAAAAGCTTAGAGTTCTGTCTGCTCACAGGATAAAAGTGAAAACAAACCAAATTATTCCACGTGCAGGGTGTGACTGGTAAAGTGTTGCTGCTTTCATCAGGCAAGAGAAATTTCCAAAGTTGTTTCTCTTAAAGGCACCTGGAAATGCTCTGGAGCAAAGCAAGCTCTCGAAAACTGGGCCACCTGAGGACAGCTTTGTAAACATCATCTCGAAGTGTTTGTGCTCCTCTCACTCTGTCACTGGCAGGAATCTCCTCGTTTGCCTGAGCTTCCATTGTTTGGCACGTGCAGGGATTTGGTGCCAGGATTTTTCATGTTCCCCCTCAGTGCAGACAGCTTGGTGAGTCCTGTGGTGATGCTGCTTCACCTCTTCCAGGGAACACAAAAAAACCCCACATTGTGAAAAACGACATTTCATGTTTTTATATTCATTTATAAGTTTAATAAAAATAAAAAAATAGAATAAAAATAGACAATTAGGAGACAGGAAAAGATAGCTACTCAGCTGAGGGTGCGAAACCGACACAAACACATCCCAGATTTCTTGGTATTTAAAAGTCTTGGTATTACATATTTAAATAAGCTAATACATATTTTAAATATTCATTTTGGTTTGAAGACCTCCCCCCCTAGGTATACAATTTATCTTTGAAATTCCATGTAGTCTGGGTAGGTGTTATAAATCAAATGTTTGTCTCTTGAAGATTCAAACTTTGGAAGACTTGACTGTTCCTTATCAGTTTTTTTGGCGTCTGGGTGTCGAAGTAGATGTCACAAATTCTTCTTAGCCATAAAGATTCAAACTCTGAAAAGGCTCCACTGTTCTTTTATCTCTCACAGAAATGCTCGGCAATCCTTCTGGCTTCTATCTAGATAGAGGTTACAAAATACAACCCCCTCCTCCTTATATCTTAAATTCCACAAATAAAAGAAAATACAACTTTCTTACATTATGTGTATAGCATTCGTGTCAATATTTGCAAAAAGCCAACTTCAAAATGTGCATTTATAACAAACATTTTAAAGGGAATAATTTCAGGTTCCACAGCTGCAAACTGCAAATCCACGCTGGGAAATGCTGAGCTCTGAGTCAGGCCCTCAAGGAAACCTTACACCCCTGCACTCCTGGGAGCTGGGCTTGGCTCTGCTCTGCTCTGTGCTGAAACTCAGCCCTCTGCCAGCTCCATCCCTGTCCTGGCCACTGCCCAAATGGGTCACTGCATCATGCTTGGGTCCTGGGAATGCTTAATAACCCAGAATTACCTGTGCTGGGGGGTTTTTTTGGGGTGGTGTGGTGGGGTTTATTTGGGTTTTTGTTTGGTTTTGTCTGTTAAAAACACTTAAAGCAGAAATTCTGTGGAGATCAGAACAAGCAAAGGGCTGGGGAGCTGGAGCAGCATCATGCTTGGGTCCTGGGAATGCTTAATAACCCAGAATTACCTGTGCTGGGGGTTTTTTTTGGGTGGTGTGGTGGGGTTTTATTTGGGTTTTTGTTTGTTTCTGTCTGTTAAAAGCACTTAAAGCAGAAATTCTGTGGAGATCAGAGCAAGCAAAGGGCTGGGGAGTTGGAGCAGCAGTTGTGGTGAGGTTTGCAGAGTTTCTTTTCCAATTCCCTGGTGCTGTCCCATTTTATTCCTGGAGACTGTGTATTTGAAGGGTTTCTGCTCCTCCTCATTTGTCTGTCTGATACCATCTCTGTTTCCATGGGGATATTTACAGCCAAAGGAAGGAGATGGTTCTGTAGGAACTGCTCTGGTTGATCCCTTTAAAAAAGACATTCCAAGCAAGCCCAGTGCTGAGTGTTTGGAGCAGGGTTTTCCTCCCCCAGCACCGAAGCCGCTCTGTGGTGAGGTGAGAATGTTTTGAAAATTGTTTGGAAACGTCGTGTACCTTCAACTTAATTCATCCCACCCGGAGTCCTTGGCTGTTATTTCAGAGAGAGGCAGAAAAACCCCACACAGGATGTTTTAACCTGTGCTTGGTGTGTGTATGGGGATTTACAGCAGAGTCCTTTTTGTGGATTCATTAGAACTCTTAACCTGTCACTTCTCATTTAACTTGCAGCTTACTGAAACATTTATGATTTATAGAAATACTTTTTCTCCATGTGCTTCATTAGCATTGAAACCCCCAACGAAGCTCAGTTTAGGCAGAATTTTATGGGGTTCTTGCCTTGGAGATACACATTTACACACACCAAGACATTTATGTGTAGGTATACAGCTGGCTAAACACAAGGTCAAACATTCTCTGTGACAAATCTCCAGAGAAACATTTAATTTAAAGGGACAAAGAATGGGCTTTTTCTTTAAGAGCAAGCTTGGATATAAATATTTATATTTAATAAATATAAATTTATATTTATATAAATATAAATGTATACTTATATGAATTTATATTTAATAAATATACATTTATTTATCAATAAATTTATAAATGGTGCTGGAGACCGGTGGAGAATCAGTGCTGAAAGATTTCTTTTGAGGGCTGGATCTGCCTCTCCCCTCTTTAGTGGAGAGGAGCAGGGAAGGACACACAGACTGTGAGGACACACAGACTGTGAGGAATGAGAACTTCTGCTGGCAGGGAGAGTTTCCGTCTACCTGGGACATTCCCCAGCTCCCACAGGGTGAGAGAGGTGGCTTAAAATGCAGATTCCTCCCGGGGGTGCCATCCCCTCCTTTCCAAACACCGATTTTGTTTTGTCAGCACTTCTCTGGCTTTTTTTGACTTTCTGGATGGATTAAATAGCTTTTTTGGGGGTTTTTTTGTGTGTGTATGTGTTTTTGTTTGTTTGTTTGTTTGTTTGTGGGGTTTTTGTTTGGTTTTGTTTTGAGGGTTTTTTTGGGTTTGTTTGTTTGTGTTTGTTTTTGTTTTTGTGGGTTTTTTTGTGGTTGTTTTGTTTTGTTTGTTTGCTTTGGTTTTTGGGTGTGGGGTTTTTTTGTTTGTTTTTTTGGGTTTTTTTGATGCTGCTCCTGTGTGGGCAGATCTTTGCCAAGCTCCTCTTGGGGTTTCCATCCCTCTGCAGATCCCACCCGTGAGGCACAGAGCAGCAGAGCCCTGCTCACTCCTCCTTTTTGGAGCCTCTTTCACACGAGTCACTCTTGGTTTTGTGGTTTTTTCTCTCGTGGTTCTCGGGCCCTTCAGAACATCCAGAACATCCCTCTCCCTGTCAGCAACGCCAGCACATTTTTCAAATGATTCTCTGTAAATAAAACTGGGGATTCTGGTGATTTTTTTTCCCTCTGCTGAAGTTCTCTGCCTGTCGAGGAGTGCAGACAATGCAATCAGGCTGCCCGTGGTGGCAAAGAGCTTCTTCCCAAGGTTTGGGGGTGGCTGGACCTGTGCAAAGATGTATTTTTGAATTTATTGCTGAGTATCCAGCTTCAACTTCCATTTCCCAGATGTGCTGGATCTTAGGAGAAGGTGTTGATAAACACAAACACTCGTACTGGGATGGAACTGGGGGGAAAATGGGAATGAAAACCAATGAGTGGAGTCCAGGGAGGGCGTGGAAACAACTCCAAAGGAATGAAAATGCTCGTTCTGGTTGGTGTCAGACTGTCACACCCTGACTTGTGTGAGCTGAGGTCGTGTTCCCTCGGGAGGGAAGCAGAGGAGTCAGCTCCTGTGGGTGTGGAGTGTGAGAAACTCCTGCCTGGGGCTGAAGATTTACAGATGGGAAATGATCTTGATTTTAGGGACTGGCCAAATGCCACTGAGATCCTGTGGCAGGGCCTGTGCCCCTCCCTGGGGGAGGCTGGTGGTGCCAGCACAGCTCAGGCTGGGAGCTGAGCAGGAGCCACGGGCAGGGTGGGTGCTGCTCTTCCAAAGGGAACAGCGAATTCTTAATTAGGAATGAGCTTAACAAACCCATTGGGGTGTGTAGCACCCGTCAGAGTCTCTGCTCAGGTGTGAATGTCCCCTGGCTCGGCAGGTGTGACAGGGAAAGTGCCCAGGACCAGGCTGGAGGTTGTCACCCCTCAGGCAGCTCTGCTGAAGGTGGGACTGGGAGCAACCAGGAATGTGGTGCTCAGCCCCAGAATGGTCAGGACAGGGATTTTTGGGATCCCCAGCAGCCAGGATTGATCAGGACAGGGATGTTTGGGATCTCCAGCAGCCAGGATTGATCAGGAGAGGGATGTTTGGGATCTCTCAGCAGCCAGGATTGATCAGGACAGGGATGTTTGGGATCTCTCAGCAGCCAGGGCTGATCAGGACAGGGATGTTTGGGATCTCTCAGCAGCCAGGATTGATCAGGACAGGGATGTTTGGGATCTCTCAGCAGCCAGGATTGATCAGGACAGGGATGTTTGGGATCTCTCAGCAGCCAGGAGTGATCAGGACAGGGATGTTTGGGATCCCCAGCAGCCACGACTGATCAGGACAGGGATGTTTGGGATCTCCCAGCAGCCACGACTGATCAGGACAGGGATGTTTGGGATCTCCCAGCAGCCAGGGCTGATCAGGACAGGGATGTTTGGGATCTCTCAGCAGCCAGGATTGATCAGGACAGGGATGTTTGGGATCTCTCAGCAGCCACGACTGATCAGGACAGGGATGTTTGGGATCTCCCAGCAGCCAGGATTGATCAGGACAGGGATGTTTGGGATCTCTCAGCAGCCAGGGCTGATCAGGACAGGGATGTTTGGGATCTCCACAGCCAGAATTGACCACAACAGGGATTTTTGGGATCCCCAGCAGCCAGAACTGACCACAACAGGGATTTTTGGAGGACTTGTGCTCCACAAGCACAGTGAGGGAAGTGGCTTTAGCTGAGCCAGTGACAAAATCTCTCCTCAGTGCCCCCAGCCCAGCTGAGCTGACCCAGCCTGGTTCGAGGGAGGGTTCACTGGGGAAACTTCAATTCCACAAAATTCCCTGAGACTTCAAACTGTTCCCTCCCGTGGTTTTATTTGGCTGTGACTTTAGAAACGCTCCTGTTTTCTACAACTGGCAGAGTAACCAGCTGCATCCTCTCTCAGCTCTGCATTTCCATGGCAGAATCCACTTCTGAGCTCAGGGCAGAGGGTTGTGCAGGACAAAAAGCAAGAGGTGCCTTCCCCAGCCCTGCTGCTCCTTTGCATGAAGAGCCTGGCTTGTCAAATGTTTCATGTGTGTGTTTTAATTTAAAAAAAAAAAAAATTAAAAAAAAAATCTGCAATGCAATCTGTGCTCTAATTTGAGGACACCATTTAGTGATTTTAATTGTGTGACAGTATTTTGGTATTTTCAATACCCAGTAGTAGGTTAATGACTGTTCCTTGAAGAATGGAGTTTATATAACACAAGTCATTACATAAGGAGGCTGATTGTGGCCTGAGGAGCAGGAGGAAAACAAATAGGCGAAAAAATGCAAAACCCAGCAGCAGCAAACTCCGCTTGGGTCGCCCTGAGAAGCCCCCCAAAAAAACGAACAGCTGGGTTTTAGCGAGGAGGAACTCCCGGTGGGGAAGGCTGAGGGTTGGGAGGGGAAGGCACCGAGGACATCAAGCTGGGCTGCCACGCATTTCCCACGTGGTGGCTGCGATCTCCACCTCGCCCCGCTCGCTGTGAAAAAGGAACAACAACCAAACAAGCAAAAAAAAAAAAAAAAAAAAGTTACCGGCCGGGCAAATTCTTTTCCTTTTTCCCAGCAGCTCCTGAACGTGGCCTGGGGCCGGGCTGACCGGTGAAACAGAGCGCGGTGGAGATGGCACCGCGACCCTTTCCTCGGCCCGAGGGACAGGGAGGGGACAAAGTTGTGTCACTTTGGGGGTCTCTCTGCACCTCCGGGGCCGAGCGCGGGGCTCCCCGGGCCGGGCTGGGGTTTAGGCACCCCCTTGGGTGCGGGACCCCCGGCCAGGTGCCCGCGGTCCGTGCGGGCGGAGGAGGCGCCGAGGGATGCGGGGGAGCCCGGGGCCGGCACCCCCGGACCCCCGGGCGGAGGGAGGGAGGGAGGGAGAGCGGGGGAGGGATGAGGGGGGTATCGGAGGGACCCCGGGCGGAGGGAGGGCGGGGTGAGGATGGCGTGTGGCACTGGAAAAGGCGGCCAAGCGCCTCTGCCGGGGCTCGGCGTGCGGCTGCGGGGCGGGGGGGAGCCCCGCAAGGGCCGGCCCGCAGAGCCGCCGCCGCTCGCCATGAGCCGCTCCCGGAGCAGCGCCTCCTCCCCACGTAGGTAAATGCCCGGGCTGGGGAGGGGGGCGGCCGGCGCTGCCTTTTGGGCGCATCTTCCTCCCCTCGCTGCATCCCGCATCCCCTCCCCTGCATCCCGCATCCTCCTCCGAGCGGGGCCGGAGCCACCCGCGCCCGGGAGGGGCTGGGGCCGGGGGCTGCTCCGGGAGAGAGCGGCGGGGACAGCGCAGCCCCGAGCCGCCAGGGTTCGTGGGGCTGATTTTTTTTTTAAGAGGGGGGGTGGTGAGGGTGGGCGCGGTGATTTGGGGGCTGGGGTGTTTTTATTATTTTTTTTTTTATTTTCGTTATTTCCGATTTTTGCTCGGCAGCGGGGATGATTTTGGGGAGGGTCGGCGGAGAGGATGCGATGAGGCTCCCCCGGCGTGGGTGATTTTTTTTGCAGCCTGCCTCCTCCTCCCCCAGCCTCTTCCCCCCCCCACCCCGGGTTTGGCTGCCTGGCTTCCCAGTTGCTGCATGAAGGCTGTGCTTGTACCGGCGTGTGCCCGCTCCCGGAGCCGCGCATCCACCGCGGCCGGGAGGAGCCCGGGGGCCGGAATTATTACCATTATTTTAATTTTTACATTTTTTTAAAAACCTATTTTTTGCTATTTTTAATTTTTTTAATTTTTTTTTTTTTATCTATCGTTATTCGTCCTAGAAAAAAAAATTAAAAAAAAAAAAAATAAATAAAAAAAGCGGGCAGGGACGCGCGGGAAAAGCATCCCCGGCGCTGGGGGAGTGCGGGTGTGTGCGCGGGGGGCGCCCCGCCGCCCCGCCGCCCCCCGCCGCACCGCAGCCTGCGGGCAGCGAGCGCGATGCGCCCCGCGCTCGGCGCTGCGGAATAGCGCGGCCGCCGCTCGCCCTCCGCGGGCCGGGGGCGCACCGACCCGACCGCTGGCCGCTGCCTCTTGATGTCCATGAATGCAAACACCATGATTTTCATGATCCTGGGCGCCTCTATCGTTATGGTAAGAGGAATTTTTTTTTTTTTTTTTTGGCTTATCTCCCTCCCCTCCTTTAGTAACCCACCCCCCCCCCTCCCCGTTCCTTCCTTCCCTTTCCACCTTCCCCCCGCACTGTCCCTCAGCCTGTGCTCCTCTCTCTGTGTCTGTCTGCATGTGCGTGTGCCCCACCGACCAGCAGAGATTCTTCTCTTTGATGACTGCTTCAGTCTTTGGCAATCAAACTGGAGTCAATGTTTTATTCCATCATCCAGAGTTGACCCGATGCCTTGGTTGTGGGCTCTTACAGGCAATAGCTTGCTTGATGGACATGAATGCGTTGCTGGACAGATTTCACAATTACATCCTACCGCATCTGAGAGGGGAGGACCGAGTTTGTCACTGCAACTGTGGAAGGTGAGTTACCTGCAGAGCCTCTCCTCTGCTCCCCGGCCCTGCCCCCAGCCCCTTCCCACCTCGTCTCCCCGGGGAGGAGGTGACCAGGGACAGGCAGCTGCTGCCTGCCTGCCAGCTGGGCTACCATTTTTGCATTCTGGCTGTGTCTCACCTTCCTCAGCAGCTCCTGCATGAGCAGGCTGAGGGGGGGGGGTGGGGTGGGGGTTGGATTTTTTTTTTCTGGGAGAAGAGTTTTCTGTGGGTTTGGAAGTGCATTTTCCTTTGTGTGCCCCTTGGTGTGTACAGGCGTTCGGGAGCCCGGGGAAAGTGAGTAACTTGGATTTAAAGGTTTTGTCATTTTGCCTTTTTGCTGCCAGGTGGGCTGGCAGGGGTGTTTCCCAGTGGTGGTTTGTGGTCTGGGTGTTGCAGTTTGGTGGCTGTGTGGCTGGTGAAGGGAATGGGGTTTGGAGAAATGAGAGGATCCCTGTCCAGGCCGCCTCGGGCAGAGTCACTTTGAGGTTTTGCAATCTTCGATCAGGTTTTAATTCCCTGTGGCTTTTCCTCCTGGGAGCTGGAGGCAGCAGGCTGAGGAGGCTGGGCTGTGCTTTTGGGTGAGCCAGGAGGCTCAGGGTGGACGCTGTGCCAAGGGTGCTGCCTTTGCTGTGCACAAGTTTGTGTCTGGACAGATACCTGCCCCCCTCCGTGGCTCCTGGGAACGCTCAGTTCCCCTCAACAGCATCACTCTGGTGTGAAATCACTGAAGTGCTCAGCTTGAAACTGAGATCTGGCTGCTCTGGAATCTGTTCAGGCCCAGGGCTGAGCTCTGGGGAGGGGAATTTCTCCCTTCTCTGTGGGACTGCTGCTGGTGATCCTCGTTCTGCTCTCCCCCAGGCCTGGCTCCCCTCCTGTGCCTGGTTACTCACTGCCTGCCTGCGGGAGAGTTTCTTGCCTGTGGGGGAGGAAAGCAGCTGGGAGGCTGGGCCAGCTAAAGGACACGCTGGGAGAGCCCTGCCCTGCCACATCCAGCCTTTGGGGCTGAGCTTGACTCCTCTTGGAGCTGCCTCTGGAGCCAGCTGCACCCTGCCTCCAGCCCTCACATCCCCCTGGTGTCCCTGGAGCGGGAGCTGGGCTGGAGCTGGGATGTGCTGGGCTTGGGGAAGAGAAAAAGCTTTGCCCTTCCACGCTGCCTCACATTCCAGAGGTGAGGGGGGCCTTCCTCCCCACGGCTCCTCCTCAGCCTCCTGGGACAGAGCAGCAGAGGAGGCACCAGCAGCACCTCCAGGGCTGAGAGCAGCCAGGCCTGGGGGATGTGGCAGGCACCTTCAGCTCCTTGGGCACCTCCTTCCTAAGGTCAATTTGAAACCAAAAACATCCACAGCGTCTTTGACTTGGTTTTAGCAAGGATTTGCTTTTTCTTAGCTTGTTTTTTCCTTCTTCTTTGAGCCCTCTTGGTGTTTTTTGCTGGTTTCAGAGCTTCCCTCTGCTTCTGCCACCAGTTTTTGTTTTTAGTGTTCACAGCTCGGTCCAGTGGTGCAAAGGGGCTGCTGGTAATGGCCTGTGATGTTTGGGGTGGCTGAGGAGTGTCAGGTCTCACTGGTGGCTTGGCTGAGGAGGTGGCAGGGGCAGCCCCCCGTGCTCTCCCTCTGTGCCTGCACAGCTGCTGTCGAGGCAGACAAACTGCCCGTGGCACTCCCCACAAACATCACGGGGCCCTTTCTTCCAAAGTGCACGGAAAAGCTTCCAAACTGCTGGGTGTGGAGGTGGGAGGAGGCAAAAAGCAAAGTTCATCCCTGGCCTCAGGTGTGTGGGAGCCAAGAGAAACAGCTCAAGAGCCTCTGAGCTCTGAGCTCTGCCCTGACCAGGAGGTTTCCCAAACCCTCCCTGTGCTGTGGCACCTGGTGCTGTCCCTGAACCTGCTGCCCCCATGGCAGAGTTTGGAGCCCTCTGATTCCTCTGGATTTCCAGTGCCTCATCCTCTCTGTCAGCTCAGGAGCTCTGAGCTGGGCCCTGGAGCTGTCAGCAGCTCCCCCAGGCAGGGCTGGGTCCTGGAGCCTCTTGTCAGCACTGCTAGCAGGCCTTGATGAAGAACTTAATTTGCCAATAACCAGAGGGAGTCCTCGGAGGAGGGAGCTGGCTGCAGTTCAGTGTTGCAGCGAGGAATGGGGGAAAAAAAAAATCAGTGAATGTTGCAGGAATGGAAGGGAAGGAGGAATTGGAATGAATGAAGATTGATGTGCAGTGGGCTGAGCTGCTGCAATTAATGAGCTCCCTCCTGCCCTAGCCTGGGTCGCAGTGTCAGTCAGACCCAATCATTCATTCAGAAATGTTTTCCTTCCTCTCCTCACACCTCTCCTCTCCTCTCCTGGTTGTCTCCTTCCTCAGGGCACCAGAGTGGATCCCTTCCCCAGGAGCTGTCCCAGCAGCCAGGCTGGCTGGGAGTGCCTGGCCCTGGGCACAGCAGGAGGAGCTGGGCTCTGCCCTGAGCTCCTGGAAGGGGCTGGAGCTGTCCCAGAGGGGTGCCCAGGGAGGGCTGGCTCTGTCTCTCAGCTGTGCCAGGGCATGTGGGGCTCTGAGCCCTGCCAGGCTGTCCTGGATCCCCACTCCCCTGGCACTGGGATGGGCCCTGCCTGTTCCCAGCTCCCCTTTGCTCCTGTCCCCACTGTCAGCTCTGCCTGGGACCCAGTGCTGGTCTCAGGGGAGGCTGGCAGGCAGCAGCACCAGCCCTGCCCAGGCTCTGCCCATGTCCTGGGGGCTCTGGAGTCACCCAGGGCTGGCTGCTGCTCCTGCTGCCACCTCAGGGAGCTCCTCAGGCTGGTGGGGGCCGTGCCTGGGCTCTGTGCTGGTTGTGGCTGTGCCTTTCCCTGGGCTCTGCCTGTTCTCCCCTCCAGGAAGGTCCCAGGACAAGGGCAGGGAGTGCTGAACATTGTTTTTGCCATGTTTTTGGGCGTTCAGCCTGCTTGCAGTGCCTGGGAAGGGTCAGGACCCAGGGGAAGGAAACCAGCCCCATCTCCAGGTGCTGCTGGAGGCTGATCCCAGGGCCTGAAGCTGTTGTCATTTCCTGCCAGCAGCAAGGGAGGGGTTTGCTGAGAGGGCCTGGGAGGTGCTTTTGAAGTGGTGTCAGCTGGGAGTCGTGACAGGAGAGGCAGGAGGGAGCTGTGACACCTGTGCTGTGCAGAGTCTGAGTGTCTGCAGGGCCTGGAGCCCTGGGCTGTGGGGAGCTGGGGCTGCTCAGGCTGCCCTGGCCATGTCTGCAGTGCTTTAGGTGGCTCTGAGCTGACTGAGCCTGGGCTGGACAGTGGAGTGTCCCTGCTCTGGTGGCCGAGCTGGATGTCACTCTGGGCTCTGAGGGGTGACAAATGCCCTCCCCTGTGCAGGGGAGGTGTCACCATCAGGCTGGGCCCTCTCAGGAGCACCAGGGAGCCAAGGAGGGCAGAGCTGCCAGCACCCCCAGGCCACGGGAGAGCACCCAGAGCTGGGAAAACTCTGCCTGGGAAGGGAAAACAGGCTGGGGTGAGAACACAGGGACAGGGCTGGCCCTGGCACCTGGGGCTGGGTGTGACAGGGGCTGGAAGCTGGGTGTGACAGGGACTCACAGACAGGCTGGGTGTGACAGGGGCTGCACCTGGAGCTGGGTGTGACAGGGACTGGGGCTGGGTGTGACAGGGACTCACAGACAGTCTGGGTGTGACAGGGGCTGCTCCTGGAGCTGGGTGTGACAGGGACTCACAGACAGGTTGGGTGTGACAGGGGCTGGAGCTGGGTGTGACAGGGATTGGAGCTGGGGCTGGGTGTGACAGGGACTCACGGACAGGCTGGGTGTGACAGGGACTGGGGCTGGGTGTGACAGGGACTCACAGACAGGCTGGGTGTGACAGGGGCTGGAGCTGGGTGTGACGGACTCACAGACAGGCTGGGTGTGACAAGGAGTGCACCTGGGTGTGACAGGGACTGCACAGACAGGCTGGGTGTGACAGGGTCTGGAGCTGGGGCTGGGTGTGACAGGGATTCACAGACAGTCTGGGTGTGACAGGGGCTGCCCCTCCCGTGTCACATCTGCCTCCAGGAAGGGTGACAGCCACGCTCTCTGCCTCCTGCCAACCCGTGCTGCTGGAGCAGCTCCCTGGGGGAGCCTGGCTCTCTCCATCCCCGGCTGCCTCCCAAATCCCCGTGTCGGGCCCCGGCCCTGCTGGGGCAGCGCTGCCCGCCCTGCCCGGCCCGGGGCTGTCCCCGGGGAGGGCAGCGCTGGGCGGGACTGCGGAGCTGCGGCGCTGCCCGGGCCCCAATCCCTCCGTCCCAGGCAGCAAAGGGTCCCTCCCCGTGTGGAAGCAGAGAGCTGGCAGCAGATCAGGAGCCGGGTGATGTCATGCAAAGGAAAAACACCAAAGGGCGTCCGTGGAAGGAGGCAGGGTGAGCCGGAGGGAACAGATGACACCTGGACGGAGCGAGGAGCCGCCAGCACAGCCTGGGGGGGCTCGCAGGTTGCCGGTCTGGAGAGAGCAGGGCCCTCCCGAGCTCTGTGTCCTCCTTGCCGCTGACCTTCGGGGTGACCTTGGTGAGCCTTTCCCTGCCGGGGGTGCCGGGAGGGAGCGGCAGCCTCACCTGGGTGCCGGCAGCCTGCAGCAGAGCCGGGGGCCCTGCCAGCCCCGGGCCGGCTCCTCCTGCCCCAGGGACGCTCCAGCCCGGCCCTCCCCAGGCTCCCAGGCTGCTCCGGGATGGGCACAGCGATGTGCGAGCAGCCCGCCGGCCCTGGTGCTGCGCTGGCTGGGAAGGGAGGGTGGCACTGCTGGCAGGAGGGACACGGGGGACATTCCTGCTCTGTTCCCTCCTTTCCCAGCCACTCCAGAAAGCTTTCAGTGCCCAGACCCTCTGTGGGTGTGCTGGGGGTGCTCTTTGCCTGGTGCTGGAGATCACCAGCCCTTCGCTGGGCTCCTGGCAGCGGTGTCGGGGCGATGCTCCCGCCGGCACCGGGAGCAGGGAGATGTTTTTTTTAGGTGATGCCACCGCCCCGCTGTGCAGACCGGCCGTGCTGGGAGCGGCCCTGGGAGTGGCTGCAGGGTCGGACAGGGATGCAGGACAGGGAGGCTCTGCCTCCCTCCAGCCCCGCCTGGGGGGCTGGATGAGCCCCATTGCCCCGGATCCCGCTGCAGCTGGCCACGGGGAAGGGCTTGGCCCAGCCAGGATGTGGCAGCTGCAGCGGGAGCCCGGGAGATGTGACGTGGCTGCTGCCACTGTCACCTGCCCGGGAGGGAGCCGGGCTGAGCCGGAGCATCGGCGCGTCCCCATCCCCCGTCTCTGTCCCCATATCTCTCTGTCCCTGTCCTCATCTCTGTCCCTATCCCCGTCCCTGTCCTCATCCCTGTTCCATCCCTGTCAATGTCTCTGTCCCCGTCCCTGTCCCCATCCCTGTCCCTGTCCCCGTCCCCATCCCTGTCCCCATCCCTCTGTCTCTGTCCCCATCCCTGTCCCCGTCTCTGTCCCTGTTCCATCCCTGTCCCCATCCCTGTCCCATCCCCGTCCCCATCTCTGTCCTCATCTCTCGTCCCTGCCCCTGTCCCATTCCTGTCCCCATCCCTCTGTCTCTGTCCCCATCCCTGTCCCCATCTCCATCCCTGTCCTGTCCCTGTCCTGTCCCTGTCCCATCCCTATCCCTGTCCCCATCCCTGTCCCCATCCCTGTCCCCATCCCTCTGTCCCCATCCCTGTCCCCATCTCCATCCCTGTCCCCGTCCCCATCCCCGCCCCATCCCTATCCCCATCCCTGTCCTGTCCCTGTCCCCATCCCTGTCCCCATCCCTCTGTCCCTGTCCCCGTCCCCATCCCCATCCCCGTCCCTGTCCCTGGCTGTCCGCAGGCGGCGGGGCTGTGGCCGCTCTCTCTCTCTCTCTCTCTCTCTGTCTCTCTCTCTGTCTCTCTCTCTCTCTCTCTGTGCTCAGAGCGGCTCCGTGGCCGCTCCCGAGGCTCCCGAGGCGCGCTGGCTGCAGCAGCCGCCGCTCACGCAAGGTCACCGCAAGGGACAATAGCGCTGGGGGCAGCGCCGGAGCCGCTCCCGCTCTGTCCCCGCCTGGGGATGGGGACGGGGATGCTCCGGCTCGGGCACACGCGTGTGCGGACACACGGAGCGCGCTGCCTTTGTCGCGATTGTCACCTGAGCCCGGGGACAGCAGATCCAGCCTCTCCCGCTGCTCCCAGGAGCTCCCGGCCCGAGTGTGCTGGGATTTCTGTCCCCGGCTCTGGGCACAGCCGGGGTGGGCACAGCTCGGGGTGCTCTGGGCTCCCCTTGATGCCTCGGGAAGGCTGAGCTGGAACAGAGACTGGAGGATAAAGCAGAGATTGATTGAAAGGGCTTGAGGGAACACCTTGGGCAGGATAGGAGCCTGGCCAGGGCTGCACCCAAGGTGGTCACAAAATGGACACAAAATGGTCACAAAAAATAGACCACCAGTCACGAGGTCTCACACTTTTATAAGTTTTGGTCCATCTGCACATTGGGGTTTAATTGCCCAATTCCAGCTGCAGGTTGTGCAATCCCATCCTTGTTGTTTTCTCCCTCCAGCCCCCCTTGTTTGTGCTTTGGGGCTGAAAGTTGTCCTTGGTGTGCAGCAGGAGCAGGATTTGTTTTGTGTCCCTGCTCTGTGCAGAGCTGAGTGACCCTGAATGTGAGCTCAGAGCTGAGCCTCAGGGGTGGCTGTGGTAGTGCTGGGGGGGTTCAGGTGGCACAGCACAGGTGGCACACAGGGTTTTTGTGACACACAGCCAGAGGTGACACAGCCAGGCTCTGCCCAGGAACCTCCAAGGAGCCCAGACTGGGTGGGTTCAGCCTTTGGGCCGTGCCTGTGCTGCAAAAAGCAAAAGGGGAGGGAGGTGGGGACCTGCCAGGTGTCCCTGTGTCATGGGAGATGTGTGTGTGCAGGGGGTTGGGAAGGATGGAACATGGGAAATGTGTGTGCAGGGATTTGGGGACAATGGAACATGGGAGATGTCTGTGCAGGGGTTTGGGAAATCATGGGAGATGTGTGCAGGGTTTGGGAAGGATGGGAGATGTGTGCAGGGTTTTGGGGACAATGGGACATGGGAGATGTGTGTGCAGGGGTTTGGGAAATCACAGAACACGGGAAGTGCTTGGCTGTGTTGATGGGAACCCTCCCGTTCCTTTTGGGGAGCTCTCCCTCCTGCAGCCCCTGCATTTCCCAAAAGAGGGAACATCCCTGTTCCAAACCAGGGACCCGGAGCAGGGCTGCCCTCAGCCCGGGGATCGCTGCATCCCCTGTCACTCCCCAGCCTGGTCCCTCTCCCTGGATGGGAGCAGGGGCTGGTCGCCACCGCGGAGCCTCTGCTAGCCCGGGGCCAGCCCCCGTGCCCGGCTCAGCCGGAGCTGCTGCAGGTGGCCCCCATTAAGGCAGGGCTGAGATTAGGGCTGTTTTCAGAAGGTTCCTTTGAGTGGAGGTTTGTTTGTGTAAATATTTGGACGTTTCTCAGGCGTGATTATCGAGCAACCTGCACCTCATGAATATTCAGAGGCCTCAGCGATTGCCTCCCTCTCCTCTGCCGGCGGGGGAGGGACCGGGACGGGATCTGGGGACAGTGGGCAGCGCTGGGACAGCCCCGCTCCCCGAGCTGGGGGCACCTGGGGCCGGGCATCACCTGGCCGGGTGTGTGGTCACTCCCGGGGCAGGGGACAGCAGCACCAGCGCCCACCTGGGTGAGGCTGGGCAGCTCCCCGGGAAGGTGAGGAGCCGTTCAGAGCAGCTTTGCATCCTTTGCATCCTTTGCATCCTTTGCATCCCTCCATCCTCCGGGATCCTCCCACCCCTCACAGCTCCCGGGGACCTGGCGCTGCTCATCCCCTCCCGTCCTGCCCCCACAGCCCCGCCTGGTTTGGGGTTTTGGGGTTTTTTTTGTTGTTGTTTTAGTTTCTTGTGGTTTTTTTTTTTTTTTATTGTTGTTGTTGGTGGTGGTGGTTTTTTGGGTTTTTTTGTTTGGTTGGTTTTGGTTTTGGTTTTTGGTTTTTTTTGGTTTTTTTTTTCTGACTCCACAACTCCCTCACTCCATCCCTGGCATTTCCCTGCTCTTTCCCAGGGTCACTTTTCACACTTTGATCAGTCTGGTCCGTTTGCAGATTGGGGTTTAATCTTCCAGGTAATGAAGTCATTTACCCCAAGTTTGCTGCCCCCAACTCACTTTTATTCACATTTCTCAGGGCCTCAGGCAGTGAGGTGTCCTTGATTCCCAGGCCTGGAGAGGAATTGTTGTGTCTGACCAAAATGGGAAAGCAGCAGCTCACACTGTACATGGAGTTTAGAGTTCTGCACTGAAGAACTGCAGGATTACAAAGAGATGAAAAACCAGAAAAGCCAAAATCCTGAGGCAGCAACACGAGCCTCATTTCCCCGAGGGAGCAGCAAATCCTCTCTGGGGACACCCGGGGAGCCACCAGCGCTGCAGGGCAGGCACAGGCCAGCTCCCCCTCCTGCAGGGGACAGGGGTGGTGGCACTTCCAGGGCCACACAGCTGCCCTGCTGCCCTCTGCACCCCTGCTGCTGCTGTCCTTTGTCCCCTCTGCTGTGTTGTAGATGATGAGCTGGGCCACAGGGAGCCCGTGGCAGGAACGTGACATCAGCTCCAGGCCTGGGCTCGGGGATTTTTATTTTTTTTTTTGTGCTTTCCTCCCTCCCTCTCTGCTGACAGCAGCACAAAAAAGCCAGGAGAGCCCTTCTGCTGGGAGGAACTGGGAGGAAAGGCCAAAAAAAAGAAAAACCTCCACTGATTTTTTTCTTTTCCCTCCCCATCTCTGTCCCCTGCCCCAGGCACCACGTGCACTATGTCATCCCTTACGACGGGGACCAGTCGGTGGTGGACTCCTCGGAGAATTACTTTGTGACTGACAATGTAACCAAGCAGGAGATCGACCTGATGCTGGGACTTTTGCTGGGCTTTTGTATAAGCTGGTTCCTGGTGTGGATGGACGGGGTGCTGCACTACGCCGTGCGCGCCTGGAGGACCAGCCGACGGTATGGTAAGTGCTGCCCCTCCTCCTCCTCCTCCTCTTCCTCCTCTTCCTCCCATCCCTCAGCCTCTGCCCTCTGCCTGGAGAGCTGGAAAAGGTCCAAGCTGCTGCTTTGTTCCACCTGGATCTGGGAGAAAACTGGTCAGGGGTGTCCCAGCTCTCTTTGTCCCTCTTTGCCTGGGAGCTCGATGGTGCTCGCGGGTGGCTCCCAGCTCAGGTTGTGTGATGTGAGCAGGGATGTTGGTGAGGGAATTCTGTGGGCAGAACATCTTCAAAATATCTTAGGGTTAGGGTTTGGTTTAGGGTCAGGGTTAGGGTTTTGGTTAGGGTATGGAGCTCAGTGATACTCACAGGTGGCTCCCAGCTCAGGGTGTTCCACCCCTCTCTGACCCGAGCAGGGATGTTGGTGAGGGGATTCTGTGGGCAGAATATCTTCAGAATATCTTAGGGTTGGGGTTAGGATTTGGTTTAGGGTCAGGGTTAGGGTTTTGGTTAGGGTATGGAGCTCGGTGATGCTCACAGGTGGCTCCCAGCTCAGGTTCTGTGACCCAATCAGGAATGCTGGTGAGGGAATTCTGTGGGCAGAATATCCTCAGAATATTTTAGGGTTAGGGTAGGGCTGGGTTAGGGTTTGGTTTAGGGTTTGGTTTAGGGTCAGGGTTAGGGTTTTGGTTAGGGTGTGCAGCTCCATGATGCTCACAGGTGGCTCCCAGCTCAGGATGTTCCACCCCTCTCTGACTCGAGCCGGGATGTTGGTGAGGGAATTCTGTGGGCAGAATATCCTCAGAATATTTTAGAGTTAGGTTTAGGGTTTGGTTTAGGGTTTTGGTTATTTTTTTGGTTATTTTTTTGGAGCTCAGTGATGCTCACAGGTTGCTCTCAGCTCAGGGTGTTCCACCCCTCTCTGACCCCAGCAGGGATGTTGCTGAGGGAATTCTGTGGGCACAATATCTTCAGGCTGGACCAAAACTCCCCAGAAAAATCTGTATTTTTTTTTTTCCTAGCTGCTGGGATATTGTAATAAGTGAGCCAAAACTCCATTATCTTCATGCAGGGAAAAGCCAATTCTTTATTTTCACAACTGATTTTATACAGTTTTTACAGACCTCACGTGCAACTTTTAATTGGTTAATGGCTTTCCTGCCAATTACTGTATTGATTAGTAAAAGGCATTTTACTTGTCCATCAAATCTCTCTATTTTTGGATTGTTTACGTATTTTTTTTTACTGATTCTCATGGGACAAATCCCTTGTTACTGCAGGTGCATTTGTTTTCCAGTAATAAGTCGTTTCAATTTGTTTCAATAATAAGTTGTTGTGCTAAGGAATTTTCATAGCAAGGTTGTTTTGCATGGGAACTTGCAAATTACTTAGAGGAAGTGACAGGCTGACTTGGGCAATTTAGCAGAGCAGGGCTGCTTTTATGAGGCTTTTCTTTTATAATTCTTTTATAATTTATACTTTCTTTTATAATTATTTTATAATTCTTTTACCTGAACCCGTGACATTGTGGTGACAGTGACATCTGTGTGGTGTCAGCTGAGCTTTCCCCTTCCTCACCCCTGACCAGATGTGGAGATGTTTTTGTCCAGCTGTGCCATCACAGCCCCACGGGGGGAGAAGGGTTGGGCAGAATTGTCAGGCTTTTGGAGCAGTGAAAATCCTGAATTAACACCCTGGGAAGGATCTCTGCCCCCTTTTCCTCCCTCAGCACAGGCATCCCCGTGGATTTTCCTATTTGGAGGAAGGAAAAAAAAATAATGACAGGAAAATGTATTCAATTAGAGAATGACTCGAAATTCCCTCAGAATGTGCCCACAAATCCCCATCTCTCCAGCTCCTGATTGATGGGGCTGTTAAATCACAACTCAGAGGAAAAGGAGAAGCCAGCAGCAGAAAGATTTATCTGCAGGCCCATAAGAAATTCTAATTAGGGAAGTGGACTCTCTCTTTCTAAAAACTCAGATAAAAAAATGATATTAATTTCCCATTAGTCTTCCCAAATCCCCAGCAGGCTCTGGGAGCAGTTTCTGAGTCAGGATCCTCCCGGGGCTGTGCTGCTGCTGTTTCCTGAGCAGCAGCTGATTTTCCTGGGAGGTCTCAGCTTCTGAGAACCAATTTTTGGGGCTGTGACTCCTGATTTTCATCAGAGAGCAGAGCAGGGCTGGCAGGAGCTCTCCCTGTGCTGAGATGTTCTTCAGAGCTGGGATCACCTACCCCCTGTGAATGGAGGCTTTTATTTTTAGTAATTAATTTAGTGTTTCAACTAATTGATCTCTTTTGTTTCATTTTTTCCCCCTCTCCCTGTTTTATAAAACTTATTTTAAGGCTTTATAAAAGGCTTGGCCAAGGGTGCAATGAGCCCAAATATTTCCTATTTATTCAAAATCAATGATGCAAATGAGTGATTTTAAAGGGATCTGAGCAGGAAGGGATTTGTCCCTTTGCTGAACAAAGCTAAAATTTCCTTCTGAAGGAGAGATGGTGAGACTGGGGCAGGGGAAACACAGATTCTGTGCTGGTAGAGAGCAAGCAGTGACTCAGTGTCACACTGGGGCTTGAGCAGCTCCAGCTGTGGCCTGGTACAATGACCTGGAGCTCCTTCCTGATGGAAGAGGTTTCTCAAAATAGAAAATATTCCACGGGAGCTCAGCCTGTGCTTTGTAGTAGCTGCAGGGCTGGGCAGGGCAGCTCACACACTCTTGGGCTCAGAGATTCATTTGGGGGGATGGAAAAGACCTCAAATTTTCCAGTTTGGGTGGTGGTTTGAGTGAGATGGGATTGGGAGAAAAGCAAAGCAGGCCCAAATCTTAAAACCTGTAAAGACAGATTTATTAACAAACACTCAAAGAAAAAGAATGAGAATCAAAATGACCTCGTTTGGGATGGAAGGACCAAGCAGTTCCCAGCACAGCAGTTCCTGCTGGTGCCATCTCTCCTCCTCTGGGACTTCCCAGTTGTCCTTTGAGGGGCTGGGCTCTGTATTTCAGGGTGGGATCACACAGAATTCTCGTGGGAATGGGTGGCAGCTGGAATGATGCTGCAGGGAGAGGCTCCTGGGCTGAGGGGTGAAGTGATGGGTAAAAAATGGGTAAAAAATGGGTTTAAAAGGTGTTGGGGGCAGAGGGTGCTGCTGGGGATGGTGGAAGTGATACCTTGGGAAGGCTGGCTTGGAATAGAGACTGGATAGAGCTAGAGAATAAAGTTGGTATTTATTGAAAGGGTTTTAGGATGTACCTTGGAGAGGGCCTGACCAGGGCTACACTCAAGGTGGACCCAAAATGGTCACAAATATATATTATATATTATATATATATTATATATTATATATATTATATATTATATATTATATATTATATATTATATTATATATTATATATTATATGTTATATGTTATATAGTATATAGTATATAGTATATAGTATATAGTATATATTATATGTATATAGTATATATTATATATCATATATCATATATCATATAGTATATAGTATATAGTATATAGTATAATACATATTATATATTATATATCATATAGTATATAGTATATATCATATATCATATATCATATATATTATAGATATAGATAAAGGATATAAGATATATCTCTAACACATATTTATGGATTTATGTTAAAAGTAAAAAAAATTTATAGTGGTAAGGTTTTGTAATATTGCACGTTGAATGTTATTTATATTGGTGCTTGATTTATTTAAAATTAAAATTATTGAAATTTTAAGTTATTGAAATTTCAATTATTTTAAATTTAAATTATAAATTAAATTTAAATTTAAAATTATTGAGGTTATATTTAGTTGCTTTTTTGACTAGTAAGTTAATTTTTTTTAGTTGAGTTCAGCTTGTGCTGAACAAACATAAATTGCTTCTAAGGCTAAAACCTCAACTCTTTAAAATCCTGGCTCAACCCCTCACCTCCCCTGTCCTTCCCTGCCTTCCAGACAACTCCTGGTCCTGGCTGCCCAAGTTCTGTAACCTGAAGGAGCTGAGGAAACGTCACCACCGGCAGTACGAGGAGGCCACCGGGAACATGGTGCACATCAAACAGAAGCTCTACCACAACGGGCACCCCAGCCCCCGGCACCTCTGAGGGACCCCCTGCCCTCCAGGGACTGCAGCTTTTAAACCACACGGGACTCTGCTCCTCCTCCTCCTGCTGCTCCTCCTGCTCGGGGAGCAGCCTCTGGTTTGCTCCCAAGGCCAGCTGAGGACACGGATTTTTTTTTTCGGGGGTGGACACGTCCCACGATGCACAACTGAAGCCAGTCCTGGGTGCTCTGCAGCCAAGGCTTTGCACTGTGTTCCACGTTTTATTGCCAGACTCGTGTATATATGTAAAAAAAAAACAACAAACCAACAACAACAAAAAAAGCAGACAAAAAAAACAAAAAGAAAAAAAAAGAAAAAAAGGAGAGAGAGAGAGAGAGAAAAAAAGAGATTTTGCATTATACTTTCAACCCCCCCCACCCCACCCCTTTTTTTCCTGGCTGTCCTGCACATCCTGCTGGGAATGTTGGCCGAGGGGATGGAGGTGGGACAGCAGCAAGAAGATGCAGAGTGTCTCCTGCAGGAGCTCCAGCCCCTGGTTGGTTTGGTCCTTGGGCTGGGCTCTGCCCTGCCCTGGCCCTGCCCTGCCTAGAACGGCCTGGCTGCTCTGCTCGCAGGTTTGGAGTGGGGAGAGGCACAGATGGGGGCAGGCTCAGTGTCCCCTTTGGGTTTTTTTGCTTTGGTTCACGTTCTGGGGCCTTGAACGTGGGGGAAGGAAGGGCTGGGGGTGTGCCAGGGGGTTGTTGTTTGCGTTGCTGTCCACTGAAACCTGCCTTAAGCAACCCAACCTCAGAGCCAGGGCAGTGGGGCTGGGGCTGCTCCTGTGGTGGCACCTGTGGTGGCACCTGTGGTGGCAGGGCTGCTGTCCTTGGCTAGAGGAGGGTGGGATGTGTCAGATCTGTCTCACAAACACCCCCCACCCCTCGCCTGGGAGGAAAGGAGCTGCTCTGCCCCTCTTCTTGCAGGGTGAGCCTGGTTAAAACACCCCAAAACCACAGCCAGGGGGGCCCTGAGCAGCCTCACATCCAGCAGCCCCTCTCTGTGGCTTGAGGGACACAGAGTGAAGGCAAACCCCTCTCCAAATGTCCCCAATGTCCCCAAGGCTGGGTCAGAGCGTGAGGATGATCCCACCTGGTTTTTCATGTGCTCCTCCTGGTGTGGGTTTTGGGGTCTGGGTGGGATCAAGAGATCTCCTTCACCCCCTGGAGGGGCTGTGGTGGGGTCTGGTCCCTGTTCTGCTCCTCTCCTGGGGACAGAGAGGATTTCCTGGGAGGGATGAAGGAGGGAGGTGCCATCCCCAGGAGTCTGACAGCCCCGAACCCTCAGCACTCCCCCCTCATTTGTCATTTTGTGTTATCAAATGGGTTCGTGCAGAAACGGGGAGAACACCCAGAGCTGAAGGATGCCAGAAAATCTCCTTTCCTCCACGGATTCCTTGACACTCCCAGTGGCCTCCTGCTGTTTGGTGGCAGGGAAAAGGACACCAGGACTCCTGCTCTTCCCTCCCTGCTCCATTTCCTGTGTCTTGGGGTTTTTTTTTATTTATTTCCTACACCCACTTCAGTTCAATTCACGCCCCCCAAAACTGCCCAAATATTCCCATTCCTCTGCCATTCCCACCTTTGCTGTTCCCTAGTGCCTCTTGTCTTGGAGCCCCAGGTTCTTTCTGGACCTAAATAATTTCCTGGTCCATGTTTGTGTCCGTTTGTCTGTCATTCCTGGCTGTGATGTCTAAAACTCCTTAGGATCTAAGGAGTGACTTTTCCTGGTGCAGCTCCTTTCCTCCTGGCAGGGAAGAGCAGGGACTGTGGTAGCAACAAGTCCTCAGGTGGGGCAGCATTTTGTAGGGGAGAAAATTCCATTGTGTTAAGGACAAATATTGAGTCCCTGGAATTGGTGATGGGGAGGAAAAAAAAAAAAAGCACTTTACAAGGAATTTTTCCACTGACCTAAACTCAGACTGAATGTAAAGCCTGGCTCTGCCCTGCTCATTTCTTGGTTGAGATGTCATTTAAAATGGAACAACTGGAAAGGGTGAAGTGATGGTTCACACCCCTTAAGTTCCATCTGGCTGATCCACAGCAAAATTCCATAAGAATTCCAGGCTCTGGAAAGAGGGGGAGGGAAAAAAAATCCTACATAATAAATGTTCCTGTTGTATAAAACCAGACTTCTTAAAAAATCTGCTGGGTCTGTGGCTCTCACCTTTTGAACCTTTGTCTTGTTCAAACTTAAAAAAAAAACAAAAACAAAAAACAAAAACAAACAAACAAAAAATCCAAACAAGAAATACTCTCAATGCAATTTAATTTACTGGGAGTAATTCACTTTAATCCTGGGAAACCAGGCAGGTTTTGTTGTGCAGGTTTGTCCCAGCACACACACACAAAAAAAATGGGATTAATCCTGGGGAATGATCCTCCTCTTTCAGGAGCCAAAATTCCTTCCCATGCTGGGAGGGAATCCTGACCCAGCAGAGCCAAACTCCTGAGCAGAAACACCAAAAATACCCCCAAAAACCCTCAAAAATAGCAAAAATAGGAGAGATTTTCCCAAGAGCCACAGGTCTGCCCTGTCTCCTCTTTGGGGAATGAGGTGTCAAGGCCTCCACGGAAGCAGGTGGTGAAGGAGGCAGCTGTTTTGGGGGTGTTACAGATGATTTGGGGTGTTAGAGCTGTTTTTTGGGGTGTTACAGCTGGTTTTGGGGTGTTAAAGATGGTTTTGGGGTGTTACAGATGATTTCGGGGTGTTACAGCTGTTTTTTGGAGTGTTACAGCTGGTGTAGAGGGTATTGCAGATGTGCTTGGAGTATTGCAGCTGGTTTTGAAGTATTGCAGGTGTTTTTTGGGGTATTGCAGCTGTTTTGGGGGTGTTAAAGATGGTTTTGGGGTGTTGCAGCTGGTTTTGGGGTATTGCAGCTGTTTTGGGGGGTATTGCAGCTGTTTTTTTGGGGTGTTACAGCTGGTTTGGGGTATTGCAGCTGGTTTGAGGTGTTACAGCTGTTTTTTTGGGGTGTTACAGCTGTTTTTTTGGGGTGTTCCAGCTGCCAGCAGCCCCTTCTCCCCTGCTGCCACCATCCCTCCTGCCCCTGTCCCACCTCCTGGGCCCCTCCTACCCCAGGCTGTCCCTTGTCCCCGTGGGGTGGCTCCTCCGTGCTCGTGTTTGTTTTGTTCCTCTCTGCTGCTGGGGGTGTTGTCTCCTCGGTGAATTGTCCCAGCTGTCCTCGTGTTGATTTGTTTGTTGTTCTCTTGCCTCTGATCCAGGCTCCACACACACACACACAGAAAAAATAACAAACCAAAAAAAAAAACCAACCCCAAATCCGACTGCAGATGGAAACAACAACAACAACCCCCAAACCAGCCACAACCCCGGGCAAGGAGGGTCCAGCTGGGAGCAGATTTGGCACAGCAGGGTCAGGGCTGGGCCAGGAGCTGCTCAGAGCCTGGGGAAGGGAAAACAGGGATGCAGAAGTGTGGGAGGTGCAGGACAGGGGAGTGGGAAGGGAGGGCCCCATCTCAGAGCTCACCCGCCAGATGCTCCGGGGGAGGCTCCCGGCTCTGCTGCTGGGGGGGATTTTTTGGGGGCTATTTTTGGAGCAAAAACACAGCTCAAAGTTCCATGTGCCAGTTCTCCAGAGCTGGGGTTGGTGCTGGGAATGTTCTCCTGTGTTTTTGGCATGAGGAGCCCAGTTGGGAATGTTCTCCTGTGGTTTTGGTGTGAGGAGCCCTGCTGGGAATGTTCTCCTGTGGTTTTGGTGTGAGGAGCCCTGCTGGGAATGTTCTCCTGTGGTTTTGGTGTGAGGAGCCCTGCTGGGAATGTTCTCCTGTGGTTTTGGCATGAGGAACCCTGCTGGGAATGTTCTCCTGTGTTTTTGGCATGAGGAGCCCAGTTGGGAATGTTCTCCTGTGGTTTTGGTGTGAGGAGCCCTGCTGGGAATGTTCTCCTGTGGTTTTGGTGTGAGGAGCCCTGCTGGGAATGTTCTCCTGTGTTTTTTGGTGAGAGGAGCCCTGCTGGGAATGTTCTCCTGTGTTTTTTGGTGTGAGGAGCCCCACTGGGAATGTTCTCCTGTGATTTGGGTGTGAGGAACCCCACTGGGAATGTTCTCCTGTGATTTGGGTGTGAGGAGCCCCACTGGGAATGTTCTCCTGTGGTTTTGGTGAGAGGAGCCCTGGCCTGGCTGCCTGCACAGGGAATGGTTGGGAAGAAGAGGTGTGGAAAGACAGGTGGGGAAAAGCAGAGGATTGAGAAATCCTTTGCATCACCCTGCAATGGAGAAATCCATGGTAGCTCCTTCCTAACCTCAAATCCCATCCATCAATTCCAGCTCTGCTGAATAAACCCCTGGGCAATGTGAACAATGAGCAGTGAGAAGGGCCCTTCCTCTTTGAGGAGCAGTTTGGGAAGGTGTCTCCTGTGATTCCTTCCTTCCATCCATCCATCCCTCCCTCCCTCCCTCCCTCCATCCATCCACTGAGCCCTCTCACGTCTCACCAGCCCTTGAGCCAGCTCAGCTGGCCCAGCTGGCAGCTCCTCATCCATAAAAAAAAGACCTGGAGAGAACCTGGAATGGTGTCCCAGGCACTCTCAGCACGCTGGGCTGGGTTTAGTTACTCTCACTGCTGTTCTACCTCATTTTCTGGTTGCATTTTCAGCTGGGAGAAGAGAATCCCTGCTAAACAGGGGGGTTGGAAACACTGAGGTGCTGAAGGCACTGGAGCATCTCCTGAGAGGGAACTGGGAGAGCTGGGATGTTCATCCACAGCAAAATCCCTGTAGGGAGATGAGATGTCCCCCAGAGATGGGGACAGGCTCTCAAAGGGGTGTCCAGGGCTGGAGCAGAGGCACAAAATGGAACATGGGGGGTTCTCCTTGAGCATCCTGCCCGTGGGGGAAAGGGAGGGGGATGCTCACCTGGTGTAGGGGGAGGTTGGCAGGAGCTGAGGGGCACAGGGAGCTCAGTCCCACCCCAGATCTCACTTCCCAGCACTGCTGAACGCTCAGCCTGGCAGGGATGAAGAGGTTGGCTCATCACAGAGGTGATGAAGCTGCTTTTGCATTCAGGGGGGCTTGGAAGGTGCAAACAGCACCTGCCAGGGCACCTCTGGATGTGAAGGAGCAGAAGTTCTTCCATTACCAGAGCACGTGGTACCCACAGAGATTTTGGATGCACCATTTTCCCAGCTGGATGCCCTGGTGGGACTGATGTGGCTTCCAGTGAGCAGCAATGGGGTGCAGAGCAGGGAATTGTCTGCTGGGCAGGGACACAGCACTGCTGCCTCCACCCTGGGGTGAGGGGAAAAGCCCCCTCAGATCCCTGGGGTGTCCAGGAGGGTGAAAAGCGGCGAGTGAACTTCCTGAAGAAAAACAAAAACTGAAACAAAAACTCAGACAAAAGGAGCCAGGCCTGTGGCTTCCCTGCAGGTGGGGCAGGGGAGGGGGAAGAGAGGAGAGGGAAGAGAGGAGAGGGAGAAAAGGAGGAAGAAACAGAGGAGGGGGAAGCAGAGGGGAAGCAGAGAAGGAAGCAGAGGAGGGGAAAGCAGAGGAGGGGGAAGCAGAGGAGGGGGAAGCAGAGGAGGGGGAAGCAGTGGCAGTGTCAGTGTCAGGAGGAGCTGCTCAGCCTGGCTGGGCTGTCAGGGCCCTGCTCTGGGTGTGTGTCCGTGTGTCCAGAGCTCTGTGTGTCACCGTGTCCCCTGCATGGAGCCTGTCCCTGCTCTGGCACCTCCATTTGCACTCATTTCTCTTCCAAAGGGGTTCCCAGTTCCTGGGGTTCCCAGCAGGGTGACCCCAGGCTGGCTCAGGCCCAGCTCACACTGAGGCAGAGGAAGGCCTGCACTCACTTTGGGGAGGATTTGCACTTGTGAGACACCAGGACAGAGCTCGGAGTGCTGTTTTCCCTGATTGTTAATCCTTCGTTTCCTTTTTTTTTCCCACACCCAAACCACTTCTGCATGCATCAGGCAGGGAGAGGCACAGCCCAGACTACCAGAGAGAGAGATTAAACTCTGCTCTGAGTCTAATCACAGAATAATCTCTACTGTGGTTGAAAAGCAATAATGGCTAATTTATTTCTTTTATTTATTTTTTTTTTTTTATTATCAAATACACTTGCACAGGCAGGTTTCACCCAGGGCTTTGTGCTCTCTTTGGAGGGGTGACAGCCTGTGCTGAGGCTCTGGGGAGCAGCTGAAGGTGCAGAGAGCTTGGGGTGGGGGAGGCAATAGCAAAAGCACACTGTGATTTTATTTGGGTCAACGAGTGAGTGTCTTTCAGCCATTCCTTCCCTTTCAACGAGATGTTTGTATAATAGAGAACCAGTTCAGCTCCTGGAACTAAGCCCATCCTTTGCTGTTTGTCAGTAAAATAGTTTTTTGCATGTTTTGCATCTGAGTGGTTTTTCCAACCCTTTGAACCCCAGTGATTCCCCTCCCTGGGGCAGAGCTGGGGCACCCCCAGAGCAGCAGCAGCTCCCCAGTTTTGGGCAGGGGGTGACAGGAGGAAGGGCTGGAAGGGGTGGGCAGAGCTGTCCTGACCTCTGAGGAAGGGCTGGGTGATTCCCCCCAGGTTCTGGGACAGATTTTCACCTGCTTGCTGTGGTTACAGGGAAACTCCAAGATCCAAAAACTGATTTTAAAGCAAGATAAAAATATTTTCACTGTTTAATTCTGGGTGCAAGCTGCCTCCAGAGAGGAGCCAGAGCCTCTCGTGCCCATTGCCTGGAAGGGCAGGAAAAGCAGGAAGGCACAGGAATCTCAGGCCTTTGGCACAGAGAAGGAAAAGTGGGATCATTCCCCATTCCAGATGAAATCTGCACCTTCCACCACAAACCAGTTCTCCAACATCCTCACTCTGCTGCTTGCTGGCACAGCAGCACCCACACAGGGCAGCTCTGACCCTGCCTGGGGCTCCAATCCTGCACTGCAGGACTTGTTCCACCACTCTGGGCACATCTGGGCACAGCTGGGCACGTCCCAGGCTGGGTGCAGACAAAGCAGAGCAGAAAAGAAACCCCAGCACCCGAGACAAAGGCTCATCCAAGACTCTGAGTGGTTTTTCCCCACTCCAAACACAAACCCAGGCTGGCAGGGAAGCGTTTCCTGGGGAGATCCCCCCTTCCCAAGGCCCAGGGCAGGGACAGGCTGCTCCCATCCCTGTGCTGCCACAAGGGGAATCTCCTCCCAGCCTTTCACATCCCACACAAATCCTTCAAAGGATGGCAACTGGGAGTAGCCAGAGCTGGCCAGGCTGTAAATCTGTCCCCCAGCTGCAGTGCTGAGGCACCAGGACCACGTTTCCAGTGGCAGCAGCCAGGATGGGAGTGATGGATTGCCCGGGAATCCATCTGCTCTGGGATTTGCTCTCCAATCCAAAATACCATTTTAATAAAGTGCTACTGGCTCATAGCTCAGTGTCAGCAGAGATCACCTCAGCTTGGGGTTGCCATCCTCTGGCCCTGCCTGGAGTGTTGAATTAGCTGGGTGCCACCTCCTGGGTGACACATCAGAGCTGACAGCCAGCCAGGGACAGATCCCTGCCTTTAAATCTGGGATGGGGCAGGGATTCAGGGTGACAGGGACCCCTCCTGTCCCTTCCTGTCACATTCCACAGGAACAGCAGCAGTGACAGCAACAGGCCCAGGGGTCCAGGGCATGGAATCACCTGGCTGATGGCCAGGAGAGGGGCAAGGAATGGCTTGGGAAGGCAGGATTGGGAGAGCTGGGAGCAACAGGACCTGGGATAAAATAACAGCACAAAGTGTGAAGGAAGGAGAAGTGTGGGAGTGGATGGAGAACTGTATTTCCTGTGGAAATAAAAAGTGTCACCAAGGACAAACAGCATCAGCGTGCTCAAGTCTGTGCCTTTCTTTCCATGCACTGGGGAGAGGTGAAACAACAGGGCTGGGAGACTGAACCCAAGGAAAACAAAACAAACTGCCCACAGCACCTCTGCCCTCTGCCCCTGCAGCTCCACAAGTCTCCTCCAGCAGGCTCCAGCTCTGTTTGTCCCTGCCCCAGCTCCTCAGTTCTCCAGCCTAGGTGTCACCTCCCCCAGGGGGGATGTGGGGCATCCATCCCTGAGCAGCAATGGGATGCAGAGCAGGGAATTGGAACACAGCACTGCTGCCTCCACCCTGGGGTGAGGGGGAAAAGCCCCCTCAGCCCAGATCCCTGTCCAGGAGGACAGAAAACAGCGAGTGAACTTCCTGAAGAAAAACAAAAACTCAAAAACAAAAACTCAGACAAAAGGAGCCAGGCCTGTGGCTTCCCTGCAGGTGGGGCAGGGGAGAGGGAAGAGAGGAGAGGGAAGAGAGGAGGGGGAAGCAGAGAGGGGAAGGGGAAATCAGTGCTGGATCCCCTCCTGGCTGTGGCAGAGGTGGCTGTGGATGCCAAACCCTGCACAAACAAGGATTTCTCCAAAGGGGCTGGGGAGGACCTGCTCTGCCCAGAGGCACCAGCACCTCTGGGAAGGATGAATTCCCTGGGGATTATTTCAGCCCCACAGGTGCTGCACAACTTCCCAGGGGCTGTGCAGGGACGTGGGGAGCAGAGGGAAGGAGCTGCACAGGAGCCTGCAGCACAAAGCTCTGCCCAGCTGATTCTGTCAGGATTTTTCCTCAGGACCAGCTCAGTGTCCTGGAAATCCAACAGTGCCCCCAAAGCTGCACTCAATCCCCCTGCTCCCATCAGGGACATGATTCCATCTGCAGCAGGAATCTCAGCAAAGAGCTGAGGCAGCAGCTCTGTGCCTCTCACACAGCTCCAGTGCAGCCCCTGGGATCAGCAGGAACACAGGCACAGAGCAGAAGGACAAGGCAGAGCACCTTTCCCTCCCCCTGTGCTCCAGGGAGGTGCCTGGGGAAGGAAGGAATTGAAGGGTTATGGCACAATTAGGGATTGGAATCACACCAGCAGAGCTCCCTCACACCCTTCCTCAGCAGGGGGGTTGAGCAGTGCTCAGCTCCCATCTCCTGGGGCTTGACAGAAAGAATTCCAGTAAAATCCTAACTGGGAAAGGGAAAGCCTGGAATAGCTAATCCTGAGCAGTGGGCTGAAGGACAACCACACCCAGGCTGAAAGGGAAGGGATACAAGTGGGGTTTGAGTTGATTTTGGTCATTCTGAACATCCAATGTGTGGTTTGGTCATGCAGAGATTCCCCCCCAGCCCACAGCAATGCACCTGGCACCAGGTGAGTCAGAGGGACACACAAGTGGGAACCTCAAAGGAGCAGCTCCTAAAGTTCCTCTTCACATTCTGCCAGGGGAAAATCCCAGAGAATTATTGTGGGGCACCTGGCAGCCCAGGCAGGGAAGGTTTGCAGCCTCAGGAATTATTTCCCGGTGTCCCACAAGGCTCTGTCCAAGCACAGGGCTCTGCTCCTGAGCTCCCCTGTCAGGGAACAGCCCAGAGCTCAGGCAGGCCTGGAAGGGACAAAGTGGGGCTGGTGTCAGCTCCTGTGTGAGGAGAACAGCTCAGCAAGGTACTCAAGGGCACAGATTTAGGTCAGGCCACTGTGCTTGTGCTGTGTAGTTACAGAAGAGGCCTCAGAGCAGAGCAGAGAGTTCAAACCCAGTTCAAACGCAGAAAAAAAAAATCAAGAGATTTTCTAACCTGTCTCTCATACGCACAGAAGAAGAACAAATGTCATCTCATCAAGACAGGCTCGTGTTCAGGCCTTGACAATGGCACATTTCCTCAGCTGTTCCAGAAATGCAGCAGGAAACTCGTGTTGCAAGAGCAGCTGGATGGCAGCAGGGGGAATAAACAAGCCCCACTCATCTCTCTCATCTCTTCAGACCATGCAGGATCTGTGTGCTCCAAACTGATCTCTTCGTGGAGAAAAGTGGTTTATTTGGGGGAAAAATATGTGGGGTTGCTCTCAGACCCCCTGTGCTGACTCCAACTCCACCAGTGAACCCCCCCAAATCCACTTTTGTAATAAAAATTTCCTCTGAGACTCTGAAAGGCAACTCAAGTGATGCCATCCAGAGATGTGAGCAAGGAGCTGTGTCATGGGCAGGATCTGGGTTAAAGGGTGAGAAAAGCCTCTGCTGGAGCACAAACCCTACAAATTTCAATGGATGGGAGTGCCAGGCTTGGACAAGCCCTGGGCTCCCCCAGGCCCTTGCTGCTGGGACACTGCAGAAAGCTCAGAAGGATTTGGGGTTTGTGCCACAGACACCAACACAGCCAGTGGGGTTTCAGCAAGAGGTCCTTTAATTCAATTGCTTCTGCCTCACTGAAACCACTCTGTTTTTCTGGTGCACTTTGAAACCACGAGAGCCAAGGCAGCCTGAGGCAGCAGCCCCTCCCTGGCACCGAGGGCCACGCTGCTCCCCACAGCTGATCCCACCAAACCTTTGCCCAGAAGCCCCTCCAACCCAGCTTTCCCTCCTCACGTGGAGCCTCTCACACGGGTGTCCCTTTGGGGAAAGGCAGCAGGGGGTTCCTGTCAGTCCCTTTGTTTGCTTCAGCACCTTCTGCTTTCAGCCACTCCATCTTCTGCCGGTGCTGCCGCACGGCGTCGGCCACGCGGGCGTCGATCATGGCCTCGGTCAGCACCCCGTCCTCTGAGGCGTAGGCTGCTGCCTGTGGGGACAAGGACACCTCAGACACCTCAGGGTGGCATTTCCTAGGATCAGGGGACATCTCAGACTGCTCCCTCTCTGCTGCTCAGCTCTCCATGCACCATTTCCCCCACAGCGCTCTCGTTCCAGAGCGATCGGCACCGAGCAGCTCTGCCCACCTCTGGGTTTCCTGGGAATCAAAACCCCCTGTTTGCAGAAGAAGAAAAAGCCCCACACTTGGCTCCTTTAAATCTCCTCTCCTGCTCTAAAGGAGCTGCACGTGTGAAGCCAATAAGGTGAAGAGAGGTGGGTGCAGGGGGGTGATGGAACGACTCCATCCGAGGCAACGGAAAATTGTTTGAGCACTTGTTTGAATGGCAGTGCTGGGGGGAACACGGGCAACGTGGTGCCTCTAAAATGGAGTTTTGAAGGTGCTTTCCTCATGCACTCCCTCAGGAATGTCCCCTGCAGCTCCCAGCCTGCACTCAAATGCCCACAGCACCTTCCCTTTCCTCCCCTCCCCAGTTCTGCTGGCGAACACTCGCTCCTGGAGCTGGGAGAGGCAGCACAAACGTGACCACAGCTCCTTGGGGAGAGGGCTGGCAGCTCCTGCCACCCTTGTCCAACAGCCCACAGGGGGGACAGGCAGCAGAGGGGTGTCCCTTGAGAAGGGGACACACAGGACAGCTGGGGCTGAGCCCGGCCCTGCTGCAGATGCCAGCACAGCCGGTCCCTCCGAGCAGGGGAAGATGCTTGTGCTGTCAGCTGCACCCATCTCCAAGGTAACAGAGCAGCCCCCGAGCTGCAGAGTTCTAAATCTGGTGCCTCCCTCTGCAAGTGCTCCTGTGAGCGGCTCTGTGCTGTGCTCAGGGAGTGAGGGAGCTTGGGATGAGGGGTGGGAGAGCCCCACAGCCACCCACAGCTCCCCACAGCCACCCTGCACCTCCCCACAGCTCCCCACAGCCACCCTACAGCTCCCCACAGCCACCCTGCAGTGCCCCACGGCCCCTCTGGAGACCCCCACAGCCCCCCACAGCCACCCTGCAGTGCCCCACAGCTCCCCACAGCCCTCCTGCCCGGCCCTAAGAGCCCCAAACTTCCACCCACAAGCTCAGAGCCACATCCTGGGTTGTCACGTGCCAGCCCCTCCTGTCCCCCATCCCAGGGAGGGCCAGGGACTCCGATTTCACACCACACTGCAGTGTGACTCCGAGGCGTCACACACAGCCTCCATCAATTATTGATGGTGCAAAACATCAATTCCAGCAAGAAACCAGCCTGGCAGCAAAGGCAGCACAGACACAAACCCCAGTGTGACCCTTTCACACCTCTCCTGCCCAGAGATGCCCACGGGGCAGAAGGCAGAGCCCAGGCTGAGCTGTTGCTCTGCTGTCACCACAGAGCTGCCTGTTCCATCAGTGCTACCTCCCTGCAGGAGGAATAATTATTTCCAGAATTGAGCAAAAGGTTATCCAGGCTGGTTTTCAGGCTCCTCTAACCTAGTTTTCAGCCCTTTTTTGGGGGGGAGGAACTGGTTAGACCACAGGAAGGTCTCACTTGCAGGAGCCACCAGAGCTGGCAGGTGCTGGTTTTGCCTGCAAGCAGCATCAAACCCTTCCCCTGTGCCAAGCCTTTGCAATCCTCCCTCCAGGCAGCACTGACAGGTCAGGCTGGTGCTCCTGCTTCCAACCAGGAGTAAACACTGCCCTGGGGGAGGGAGTGCAGAGAAGGAGCAGCTCTGCAAACAGAATTCTCTGCACAAAGGCTCTTGTGCTGCCCTCACTGCCTGAGCAGGATCCTCAGCACTGAGGCTGCTTTGCCACTTCTGCTTCCAGAACCTGCCAAATATTCCCAGAGCACCTCTCCCAGCCCCTCCTGCCCTCTCTGCAAAAGGGGAACACTGGAAAGGTTTGGCTCAGACCTCACTGACCCCCTTTACATTTCTATTTTTTCAATGCAGCCCTGGTGGGGTGTGTTTTAAAATGCAAAAAAAAAAGCAGCTCTTTCCTGGGCTGCAGTTTTATGCTTCCAGAGCTCAGAGAGGAAGGATGCCTCGCCTGCCCTCCCTCCCTGCCACTGCACAGCCCATCCAGCCCAGTGTGGAACCTCCTGCAAAGCTGTGCAGTTCATGCTCTGTTGATTTTCTCAATGACTTTCTATTTTTAGAAAGCCTTAGGCCCTCGCTGTCAAGAAAGCAAATGGGAGAAGCAGCTGCCCCTTCTGGGAGTAGCTTGCACACACACACAAAAATGGTACCAAGCTTCATTTATATTCATACCTCTGCCTCCTGCATGGACAGATTTTAACCCATTTTCTCCAGTGCAGCAATTCCTGTTTTATCCCTCAAAGCCCAATTATGAAATAAATTTGTTTGGTGGGGATGGAACAGATGACAAGTCCAGCCTAAATGACCTCATGCTTCATTTCAGCCAAGACTCGTGGTTTATTTTAACCTGGCCAGACTCCTCTGTATCATTTGAATCCCATTTATAATGAAAATAGCCTGATTAAAAAAAAAATAAAAAATCCCCCCCAAAAATAAAACAGCTATTTTTAAAATACCAACAAGGTTCAGGGAGCAAAAAAAAAAAAAAAAAAGGCATTTATGTCAGTGGCATAAAAGGCAAGGAAATGACAGGAAGCTCACACTGGGACATAAAACCCCTGGGAATTCTCCTGAAGTGCTGCCAAAACAATTTTCCAAGATTACAGCTCGGAATAGTGAAAAGTTGCTTTTTGGTTTTGACATTTTATCTAAAGCACATCAGCAGGTTTGAGTACAGTGCTGGGAAAGCATGCACACGACTACAAACAAGAGCTGAGGGGAATTTTTCAGGGGAAAATGCATCCAGCCCATGCTGGAGCCATAAAGGGCAATGGAAAAGCACAAGGACAAAAGGGAATGCTCAGTCTCCTGCAGAAGAGATTAAAATGGATTTCTAGCACGCACACTCTTGGCTGTGCCAGACAGCAATATTTTTCCCAGTGCTAGAGGTTACACTCTTGGCTTTTCTGCATCTTTTTTTTTTTCTCCTGTTGGTAAATTCAGGACAGACAGAGCCAGACTGAGACAGCAGTGAGCTCCAACTTCATGTAAATGACAGCCAATCCATCTCAAATCCAGTTTATGGTGGAGTTAAGCCTCTGAAAGCTGCAGCCAGTGCTCAGTTTAACTGAGATGGGTTTTTAAAGGCAGTGCTGGCTGGAGAATCCTCGTGGGAACTGACTGCAAGGGCACAGCACAGAGTGGCCACTGCTGCTGTCCCAGGGAAGAGCTGATGCCTGGGATGCTCTCACCTCCTAAAGCTTCAGAATTTCCCCCTTTCCCCAGACCATCAGTTCTGGGATGGGAAGATGATCCCAGAGCTGCTGAGGATTCCAGAGGCTCCCAACTCCATCAGGGCCACACAAACACCTCCTGTGCACAGGATTAAAGCTCAGGTGTGCATTCAGGAAGGGGCTGCTCACACCAGGCACGGGGTGGGATTGGGGGGTTTGACCCCTGCAGGGCCCAGAGATGGACTTGGATAATCCCTGTGAGTTTTTTTCCCCAGCTCAGGACATTCTGCAATCAGATTATTTCCCACCTTTGGCAGGCAGCACCTTGAATTAAAAGGGAATTAAAAGACCAGAAATGATATATTGATATGAGATGTAAGGAATACAGAGTGTCTGTGGTACAAAATCAACCTCCAGCTGAGGGAAGCCTGATAAGGATTTTTTTGGAGTCAGTTCCTGGTCCCTGCAGCCCCTACCTACCCTGAGCACTGTAGCTATGCAGTTAACTCGCCTTGCCAAGCTATTTTTAACTCTGCTCAGCTCCCTGACCCAGTTCAGAGCACAGCCATCCACAGGGGTGCACCAGCACCACGGGAAGGAGAGCAGGAAGGCAGGAAAACATTGCCAGAAAGGCTGGATAACTGCAGCCTCAAACCTTCCCTGATAGCCCAGAGCACTGGAGCAGCTCCAGAGGCACCTACATGGGGTCAGCAGTGCTCAAACAGGGCCTGAAACACCAACAGCACCCAGGAGATCAGCTGGGGGGAGTAAAACACACCTGCCTGCAGAGGGGCTTTGCCCCAAACCTGCTGAGGGGCTCCACACAGGGCAAACAACCCCAAAGGCAGGGGGGACACGTCCTGCCAAGGTCAGTGGCCAGAGCTGGCAGCAACAGCAGCTCCAGCCAAGCCCCAGTGGGTCACAGCCCCAAATTCCTCGTCCAGAAAATGGACCCTGGGTCATGGGTTTTCACACTTTGATCAGTTTGGGGTTTAATCCTCCAATTACAGCTTCAGGCAATGAAGTAATTCACCCCAAGTTTGCTGCCCCTCAGCCCACTTTTGGTTTACATTTCTCAGGGCCTGAGGCAGTGAGGTGTCCTTGATTCCCAGGCCTGGAGAGGAATTGTTGTGTCTGAAAATAAAATGTGAAGAGAGCAGCTCACACTGTTCATGGAGTTCAGAGCTCTGCACTAAAGAACTGCAGGATTACAAACAGATGAAAAATAGAAAAGCTACAATCCTAAGGTATCACAAGTGACTGAAATAGAACCTGCAGAGTATCAACAGCTCTGGCAGGCAGCTCCCAAGACAATTCTTACCCCACCCTGGATGCCCCCACGTCCAAATTCCAGTCCCTGGGCTGCTCACTGACCCTTGGCACATCCCACTCCCTTTCTTGACCAACATGAAATGAGGTCCCTTTGATTTTAACTTTGATTTTCACTTTGATTTTAACGCAGATGAAGTTTCTTGCTGTATCCAACCAACTCAAATATTCCTCCCCACCCTCTCCTGTGTGTGTTTTTTTTTTTTTTTTAAAGCTCTTTGAGTGTTTCATGAGAGCAGAGAGGAGCACAACTTCCTGCTGCAATTCTACATCAAACCTTGTTAACAGTGCTGGCAGCACGAGGCACATTTTAAAAAGCTGTCAGGGAAAATTAGTCACCCCCACCTTTTTCTTTCCTTCAGCAGCACTTAAAGGATAAATGATAAAAGCTGAGGTCATTCCTGGGGAGTAATGACAAACTTGCTGATAAGGGGTGATAAAAAGCAAAGGATCATTTATCACAACTTCTTATGACAGGAAATAGTTGGCAGCAAAGCCTTTCATGTACGTGGGGCAGATGACAGCACACAATTTGAAATATGATTCAATCTCACAAAAATTATACAGGGAAATTAACCAGCTGTGTGCTGCCAAAGAATAAAATAACAACTAACAGCACTCAAATTGGACCTCAGCTCATGACTACTGCAATTAAAATGAATTTATACTGGAAAGGATAAATATTTCTGTCCCTTAAAAGGGGGAAAACCAGTAGTAGAAGGAATGAGATGCACAGACTTTGTAAGATGTTTGTGAGCTGCTAAACTAAATAAAAAATTTAAGAACTAAACAAAAAGCCACTTTGTTTTTACAATCCCTGAAAGGAAGCTGACATGAGTAGGTTACATGACACACAAATTGGAACACATTCCTTCAGTTGATATTTCTAGGTTAGTTCATGAAAGTACACAATCCACTAAGAAACTGGCAGCTGTGACAAAACAAGGTGAAAACCTGATTTAAAAAAAATAAAAAACAACACTAAAGCTTGCTAAGCATGTGAATAATTGTACTCCAAGTGACTGCATTTCTTATTTCTATGTATGGAAGAAATATCTCTTTTTTTTCAGCTCCTAGATTTGTTTCTTTAGCAGCTCAAGTTGCACTGAAAGTGTTTAGAACAAAGGAGGGGAGGAGGAGGGTTTAGTGCCCTAATGAGGGCAAACATCAGGCATCTCTTCTGCTGAGCTCCCTGAGCTGGACCATGAGTGTGGCCAGCAGGGACTGCCCAAAGTCACTCCAAACTCACCTGATTTACTGAAATCCCATGAGGGATTTCCCATCAGGGATTATCAAAGCTGTTCCTCTTTATGGGATGAGGAATTCTGCTGATATTCCAACACCCACCCCAGAGCCAGCAGTGCTCTGGTACCACCCCATGGACAAACCAAACCTCCACAGGAAGAGATGATCTGAGACTCCAGAATCAACCCCTCAGACCTTCCAGGAAGGGCAAAGGAAGGAAGGAGCCCAGTGCTGAAGCCCCAGGAAGGGAAAAGGAAGGAAGGAGAACTCACCTGCCACGCCACAGCAAGCTGGGAGATCTCCCGGCCGGACATGCCCTCGGTCAGCCTGGCAATCTCTGAGCACTTCTTGCCATAGTCAAACTGGGCCAGCTTCAACCTCCTGAAAGGCAAAACAACCTTCTGGTTGACATGTAGCCACATGTTAAGGGGAAAAAAAGAGAAAAAAAAAGGATAGACTGACAAAGGCATAAAAATAAAAATCGATGAACTAAGCCTGAACATCGGGAGCTGCCGTGGTTGGGATTAAAAATGTTTCATCATCTGAAAAAAAAAAAACCCCTGGATTCCTTAGAAATAGCTTTAACAGCATCTCAAGCACTGCACTAAAATGTGTTTTGAACAGGAGTTCCTACAGTTTCCTGCTTGCATTACTGCCTCCTGAATCTTAAGGGCACAACAAAAAATCTGCGACGGCGTCGCATCGAGACAGCAAGAGGCACCTCCTGACTCCTGTGCTGCTTGTTGGAAGTGGGGCTACAGACAGAATGCACAGGAAAGGGGATGAAGAAAAGCAAGAAAAGCAAGAGAATTCTCCCAGGTGGGAGAGTTGTGCTCACTGTTTGCCCTCCGTGGCTGGCTTCAGGACGTGCTGGTCGAAATACATCCTGACGAGCCGCTCGCGCTCCTCCAGCTGGGGCAGGTCGAAGTTCACCATCTCATCTATCCTGTCATTGATGGCCCAGTCAAACTGCTCAGGCTGGTTGCTTGCTAAAACAAGCATAAACCTGGAATTAGGGGGAAAAAAAAAGAAAGAAAGAAAAAAAAAAGATAGACTGACAAAGGCATAAAAATAAAAATCGATGAACTAAGTCTGAGCATCGGGAGGTGCCGTGGTTGGGATTAAAAATGTTTCATCACCTGAAAAAAAAAAAAACCCCTGGATTCCTCAGAAATAGCTTTAACAGCATCTCATGCACTGCACCAAAATGTGTTTTGAACAGTCTGATGTGTGCAGACCAAGCTCTGCCCCACGATACAGATGTGCTGCTCCAGGTCCTGCAGCATTTCGGAGCTGGAAATCTTTTTTTTTTTTTTATTATTGCTTTGTAATGATGCTTCTTCCCCGTGCCAATACTTTCATGCTTTAATTGATGTCACCAGTTTAATAGTGCCTAATAATTTGAAATGGGCTTTTAAGCACAGCTATTGGAATATTGATGTTCTTGCTGTCTGGTTGAATCACTGGCTACAAGGGGCTGTGTTCTCTGCTGTCATTTCTGGAGATAACTTGGCCAAGACAAGACTGTGGTGGCTTTTCCACCAACAAGGACTTGCAGAAACACCAGCCTGGATTAAGGATTGCCACACAGCCTGATATTCAGCCAGCCAGCTATCCTCACCAGATGATTTTGGGAAGTTTAAAGGCAGCAATTCCCAAACCTGGTGAAAATTCCCTGCTGAAGGAAGAGCTCTCCTCAGGGTCTCCCCAAAGCAGCCCCATTTACATGGCCCATTACACCCATTCCAGTGAGCTCCCACTCATGGATGCAGGACTGCTCCTTGCCCAGAGCAGCAATAAGGCTGCTCAGAAGTAAAAAGCAGTGCATGAATCACCAGGGCATGTGCAGTGTCCTCAAATGGCTCATGGTTGAAATCAGGGCTGAATTCAACGTTGCTCTCATTGCCAAGGAGAGCTCAGCTCTGCTGAGGGGAAGCAGAGCATCCCCAGCACCCAAAAAAACACCCCCAGAACTCTTCCAAGGCAATTTAACATCAGGGGAAGGAAAGAACCATCCCCTGTGCCTGTCCCTGATTTGCAGGACAAATATTTATCGTGTTTATTCTTGCAAATATCAATTAATGATAATAATTATACTGAACACAGCTTTACAGAGCAACTCCATGTATCATTTCAGAAGAGATTTGCTCTCCCCCCACAGGGAAAACCAAGGTTCTTGCAGGATCAACACCTTGCTTTCTGGCAATTTATTTCTTTTAGAAAAACACCTCTTCCCCAGGCACCTCTGGGACAGAGAAGCTACACACAAGCAATTATCAGTTACAGCTGCATTGGTTCCAACAAGTTCAAGAGACCCCAAAGACAGAAAATGTCCTGGAGCAGTGACCTTCCAGGATATTTATTTCAATGTCATGAGGTTACTTAAGAAGTCTTTCACTCCAGCCTCACTGAGGGGAGTTCATCATTAAAATCCTCACTCTCCCCACATAAAGCCAGAGACAACTTTTCTTGTTGGCTCAATTGTGAAAGGAGAAGTTTTAACAACTAAGTAAAGTTCACACCAAAAAAAAAATCAAATATTATTTGAGCAAGGTGGAGGAAAGGTCACCTCTCTATTATGAGAGCCAGGAAATGGCTTTGGCTGAGCTGAGCAGGGCTGTGCAGGGAGTTCCCCTGGATGTGACAAAGTGAGCAGGGCTGGGGGACAGTGACATCCCCACTCTGCCACCTCAGCCCTGCCATGCTCAGCGAGGAGGGGACAGCTCTGGGATCCCACATGGGGTCACAGATGAAAACTCCTCTGCCTCAAAGCTCCTGCCCACACAAGCACAAGATGGGAAGAGGTCACTGAGAGGAACAAGCATCACTGAAGTGTTTTTCCAGGGAACTCGAAGCACCCAGCCAGGATGAACTCTGAATTTCTGTGGTAGTGATTTTCCTGGGCTCTCGTATAAACAGTAACTTACCAAGAAAGAAAATATCAACAACAAAACACTCAAGATGTCCAAATACCACCCCAGTTTCAGGAAAAACATTTTCCTTCTGTTCTGATTTCCAAGTGCCAGAAAAAGTTGAAGGAGGACCAAGCTACATTCAGCACATAAACTGAAAGGGGAATATTCTCTGCAGATTTTTTTCAATCCCTCAGCAGCACAAATCAATTCCAACTTCCATTTGGACACCAGAGACCCTTTAAAGACTTTCCTCAATCCAGGAAAACCGAAACTGCTGAAACTGGATACTCACTTGTTGCTGTGCTGCCCTGTTCTGTGCAGAAATGCATTTAAAGTTGCTCTGAGATCTTCACTGATTTTCTCCTGCAAGAAAGAAAGCCAGAGGAGGATCAGCTGCTGAGGACTGCAGACAGCTCACAGCTTTAAGCAGCATTATGGACAAAGGGATTCTGTTCAAAGGAATATGGAATTCTCTTATTGTCAAACACTTGCATTAGAGCAGAATCCAAAGCCCTGAAACATCTTAGGAAAAAAGAAATCAATTTATATACCCAGGAAAAAGGTTAGAAGCTAAAGCTTCCAGGAGAGAGTGTCCAGATTTATCCACACTCATCCAGTGATTTGCTGGGTTTCAAACCCAATGCTCTGACCACTGGCCCAGGTGGCTTTCCCTGCTATTTTCCAGTGTAATTCTTACAGGAAAATGAGCAAAGGATTCACTCACACATTCAAAGCAGCCTCCTGGAGAGCTCTTTAAACACACAACTGGGATTCAAGCAGCAGCTCCAGACTGGATGCACAATGTGCTGACTGACTTTGGAAACACAAATTATTTGTACAGGGGAAGGTGCTGCTGGAACTTTGCTCACATAGTAAAAAGCAGTTTTGTAATGAAAACTTGCAAAAATAAAATATCTGTGGGGACAAAGCCCAAACCCTGCAAGGTACCAGCCTGAACAACCTTTAATATCTGCCTCTCTCCTTCCTGTCTTCCTGCTGTCCCAACAAGACTGGGCCACTGATGCCTTTTCCTTGGTCTTAAAATGAAGAGTTAGACACAGTTAAGGTATAAAGGGTTTTTATCCTGGTATTTAAGAAGGATTTTTATGGTGCAACAATTTGCTGGTGGAATACACTGAAATGGACATGCACAGTAGAGCACATATACAATTTTATAAATGTTGTAAATTAGCACTTTTAATAAAGATGTCTTAATGAGGGGTTTGAATGTATAGCCTGATTATTTCTTTATTCCAAAGAATTCTCCCTTAGATGGGTTTAATTTCAGTTTACAGGATGTGTTTCAGAGGGGACTTTGGTTTTTTAAGGTAGTGTAGGGTTTTTTGGTTTTTAATGGATTTTAGGATGTTTGATTCTTTTGGCCTAACAGAATATTAGGACTATGTCAAGATCCTAGATTTAAGGAATTACAAGTATATTTGCTAAAGGTATTGAGAATACATAAGAGATTATTTAAAAGACAAAAATGATCATGGCATCACCACCCATCTTTCGCAGGCAGGAATTCTCAATTTCGAGATGCACATTCCATTCCATAAAACGTTGATTTCTTGTCTCTGCCATCAGCTCAGCACTGAGGCACCTGCCAGCTCTCTTTTTTTTTTTTTTGCCTACTGAAGGCAGATTGACAATGAGAGTGCAGGAGGCTGCTGGCTGGCCCTGCAGCAGGAGCAGGAGCAGACACACACCAAGCACTTACTGTCGCCCTTTTCCTCAGGAACGCGTCTGCTTCATCCACGAACAGCAGGAGGCTGCAAGAGGAAAGCACTACACAGTAACAGGACATGGGTAAGTGAGGCTCAGCTGGCTCCAGGACCCTCCTGCCCCACTGCCAGGCACCCCACAGCTGGCAACACCCCAAGGATTGCACAAGCAACCTCATTTCCTCGGGCAGTGTTTTGCAGCTCAGCTGCAGCAACCTGTCCGTGGTGTGCACCTGGGCCAGCCCAGCAGCTGAGAAATGGATTCATGTCACACACCTCAGGCCAGAAATCTGCCCCCAGGCCTCTGGAGTTCTGTTCCCTGCTGTTCAGAAGCAGATTGAAGCAAGACTAAGGCACATGACCTTAAACTCCTCTGGATTTTTAAATCTAGATGGGAGTTTTCGTAGGCAGGGTTTGTAGTTGGTGGCTGGCAGTGCTGATGTTACTGCCAGGCTGCAGCAGATATTTGAAATTTAGTCCTGCTGAACTCTCAGAGTGCTGTTGTAGCATTCCCTCCTCTTTAGAGAGATGTGTGCAAGGGCACAATACAGAAACCTTGGTGACAGTGACACCTCCCTGCCATTTCTCTTCCTCATGCCACTCTGCAAAGCTCAAACCAGAGCCCTCTCCTCAGCCAGCTTTGTTATTTTGTGAGGTTTTTCTTTTTCCAAACCACAGCAGCACCAATGTAATGGTTTTACTACCTGTGGAGAAGTGAATTAATAAAGCCCATGAATTATTCACCAAAATAAATTCACTCATAACCCAAGGGCAGTGCTCTTCCCAAGGGACTGAGCCTGTAAAGATGTTTATCAATAACAGAACCAGGTTGCTCATAAAGCTGTCACAGCTTGTATTACCTCCTTTCCTAGCTTCAAAGCCAGCTGTCTTCCAGGGGATTTCAGGTCTATTAACATCTTCCACCCAGCCCCAGCTTCTCCCAAATATTCTCTGCAGAGGAGTGTCTGTTCTCACAATTCCAGCTAATAAAGGCAACAGCTAAGGCAGGTGGATATTCTGAATTAAATATGCTTAAATACTTCAGTGCTGCTGGAGGTGAGAATATTGATTCTATGGGCACATGTAAGCTTTGATCAGGAAGTGTAGGAAGCTGAAATGCACAGAAATTTTTAGCAGGGCAGAGAAATCCAGACCCAGGCAGTGCTGTAAAAGAATTCCTTAATGGAAGCATCCAGCTGAGTATGCTCACATCTTTTCCAACCTCTCACTTAAATTCTAAGCTCACTTAAATTCTAACACCTTCCCTTCTATAGCTCCTCAGATAGAAGCTTAAAAATTTAAATCCTCAGGACATTTCCCTGCTTTTTTTCTTTGTAAGGGGAAATAGAAAGATTTAGGTGATGAATGAAGCAAGGATTAAAAGAGACACTGCAAGATAATGCCCATCTGAAGCAATCAGAGAACACATAAATCACTGGGCAGCCACATTTACAGATCTGAGATCAAACCAGCACAAAACCCAAAGTGACACCCCCTGAAAGTTCAATATTGAATTTTACCATCCTGCTTGGACAAACAACTCCTCAGCTACCTGTGCACTGCAAAAATCCATTTACATTGCTAGGAGCAAATTAACTACACACTCCTACAAGATCAGGGAGCCAAGATTCAGCCTCAACCTGAGGATTCTCTGCAGATAAAAATTTGCTTTTAAAGGTGACTGAAAAAGCCAAAGTTCTTTTTTGTGTTTGTGATTTTCACACCTGATGCCTTTAGCATCTGTCTCCTCTTTATCCTCTTTTATTTCTTGTCATTCACTCCTGCTTGAGACTCAAAAGTAAACAAGAAGCTGGATCTAAATACTCTCAGGGTTTAAAATCTGAGCAGTTGCAACAGGGAACATCCAGAGCATGCACACCTCATTTGTGCCAAATCTTCTAATTACTGTCAGATCATTAATCACCCTGAAGGAAATTTGTCCCAGCTTTGAAGTGGGCAGGAAATCTCCTCCTGTTTGGTGAGATCAGACAATCAAGTTATGACTGATCTGGAAAAGTTGGTGTAAAAAAGGTTTGAGAGGATAGAAAAGAGAAGGCTTTCAGCTTTTTAAATATTACTAATTAACAAGGATTCACCCATTCCAGGAAAACTTTAGGAGATTCTGTGTTTGCTCAGTGTTATCTCACTCAATAACTGAACTCCACTGCTGTGGTGAGGGGGTTTTTTGAGCCAAAACCCCAAATTTAGGATTCAACAAAAGCTCAACTTACCCTCTCCTACTGGTGTTGGCCCAGTCAAAGAGTTTGTGCATGGCTGTGACCCCTTCCCTGCCCATGGGGGCCACGTCCCCTCCTGTCATGATGGCATAATCCATGCCTGAGTGCACAGCTAATTTCTGCAATGAAACAAAAGCCAGCAAATTAACCCCTTTCTTTCCCTGCAAGGCCATGGAGGAAGAAGAGGGAATTAAAGCAGTTCAGTCCTGTCACTGTGGTTATTTGCAGAGGGGAGATGTTGGCTTCTTTATGGTTTTTTTATCACTTAGTGGCAATTTTAACTTGGGTATTGTTAATTTTTTTTTCATTTCTGTCCATCTCTGTCAGCTTTAGAAACCCAAACTAGGTGGCTTTAGAAATCCAGTAGGTGCCACACTCTCAGAAAATTACTGGGTAGGGGTTTAATGTACTGCTAGAGGGGAAAAAAATTCAACTTGCATCAGTTTGTCAAATCTGCCACTGTTAAAAAGCTGATGAAACTTTTGTCTTGTGGACGAGCAAGGCAAAAAAAATCAAATTCTGACTCAAATCCATGTCAAAATCACCCTGGCAGTGCCTCTGCACATGGAGCCATGCCTGTCTCTGCTCTGGGACTGTGAGCAACAGCAAGGACAGGAACCCAACAGAGGTGAACATGAAGTGGCTGCTGCTGTGATTGCCACAAATCCCAGCTGCCAAGGGCCTTGTCCAGATGGAAAGGCTCCTCTGCCTCCTCTCAGCACCAGAAGCCAAGTGGCTGCACTGATTCAGAGCTGAAGCAGGCAGGCTGCCCTTTCCTCCCTCCCCAGCAGACACACAATGTTTATGCAACACTCCAGCAAGAGATTTCAGCCCAGGGAGGCTCCCCAGGCCCTGGAGTTTTCATTTTCAGAACACTTTGCAAACGTTGCAGGTTGGCAGAATCTTGGCAGGGTTTTTTTACCTTGGCAAAGAGAGTTTTCCCAGTGCCAGGGGGACCATACATCAGAATATTCCTGTACAGGCTTTTGTTCTTTTTGGTGTTTCTGGTTGCTATGGCAATGTCCCTCACACGTGCTTCCAGCTGGGGCTGCAAGGGAAGAGTTAAAATGTAAAATGTAAAGGAGCAGAAAGGACCAAAAAGAGCTGCACCTACCAGGTTCCCAGATCAGTACCTGCAGGAAGGAGGCAGCACTCCAGGCTCAAGGTTTTAAGTCTTAACTTCAGCTGCTCATGACTCCACACCAAGGTCATTTCCTGTCCTATGTGAGGATTTACTCGATTTTCTGTCCACTTGGCTACAATTCTTTCATAAGAAAAAGCAGCAGTGCAGGAAGCAGTGCAGTGACTACTCTAGGAACAGATAACACCTAAATGTTCACTTCCTAATGGATGCCCTGGGAGGGATATGTCAAAACATAAGCAACTCTTTTGCAGTGCTAATTCCTTCTCAAGTCATAAACTCGTATTTATATTACTACTGCATTTGGGGAGACTGGGAGAGAGCTATTCCTGCAGGAGCATTTTCTCTCAGCAGCTTCAAGCAGCTCTTAAATTTGCCTGATGACCAGGGATCAAACTCAGAAGCAAATATACAGAAGCAGCACTAATTAGCAAGTCAAGAACCAATCTCAGGCTGGGCAAATGCACAAAATATTTAGATTTTTTTGGCCTAGAAGCAGGTCTGGGTTCAGTAATCCTTAACTTCAGATGGCACAAGTGGAATTCTGAATCTTAACATGCTGACTACAGAGAGAAAACTGCACCAGAGCAAGGACTGAACTAAGACTTCCAACTGCTTTTCACAGGAAAAAAAAGGTGAGCAGGCTGCTTAATGCATGTCACACTGAACACAGCAGCTTATTTATGGTCTCAGTGTCCCAAGGGTGCTATGACTCCAAAACTGCTGGAATTACAGCTTTAGAAGTGAGTTAAAGGAACCAGCAGCTCTTAATTAGAATCTAAAGCCATCCTTCACAGCCCAAGACAGGGAAAGAGAGTACTCACACTGAGAACAACTCCTTCAAGGGCATCCTGAGCCTTGCTGGTCAGACGTTTACCAACCTTGAGAGGACAAATTCAGTTACTCACAGGCAGGAAAAAACCACATTTTGACAACTCACTTGGACTAAAACATCCTACAGAATAATGCCAGTGTGCTCAGCCCACCCATTTTACCTCCAATACTCTGTTTATTCAGACCCACTGACAATCCCAGCCTCAGTTTTGCTTAGTTTAACACAGGAACCAAGCTGAATTTTACCTTGATGGGATGTTCCAGAGCCAGTGTGCTCAGCCCATCCATTCCACCCCCAATATTCTATTTATCCAGACCCACTGACAGTCCCAACCTGAATTTTTCTCAGTGTAACACAGGAACCAAGCTGAATTTTACCTTGATGGGATGTTTCAGAGCCTCCAGCACAGTGATCCTGGAGGTTTCCCTCACCAGGGAGGGTTTGCCCAGCCTTGCCTCTATGTAGCGCCCTGCTACAGCCGTGGCATTTTTGGCAGAATAAACCCCCACTGCCAGCAGGGTCAGGCCTGCCACCTGCAAAGAAAAGGGGGGGAAAAGATCAGCAAAAACACTTGGCAAGGCAGTGCTTGCCTGTCCTGTGGTAGGGAATTAAGATTCAGGACAAATGCTGAGCAGGAGGGGTTTATTTTTGGTAAGGTGTTTTAGCCCTGTTCAGACAGTCAAGGTCTCACACTCCCTGCTCCCTGACTGCTCTTGCAGAGGAAGCACAAGTGAAGCATTCAGTCCCCAATCCAAAAGTACATCCTGGCCAAAATGTGTGGGGCTGCCCAGATTTTCAGCTAAATTGAGTAATGAAGATAAAAGAGCCACGTCAGGCAGGTGCTGCCTGCCAGAATGCCCCTCAGCACACCAGAAAATGCAAGCTGAATTTAAAGACGCCAAGGTAAAAGAGCTGAATTGTGGCTGCCACCAGGGCAGGGCACAGTGGGGAACAAAAAGGGAGTATCTGCTGAAGGTGACAGCTGTGCCAGCCCAAACATAACAGGGAATTGGGGACTCCAGAGGAGCAACAAAGCCAAAACCATCATGGGAATGGGAATTACCATCACTGCACTGGGCTGTTCTTTCAGAAACCCCACCAAAATGAGACATTCCCATCGATTTTCCAGTGAAGCAGAAAGATTCCAGTCTTAAGAGTCAGCTTAAAGCTGATGCCAATAATTTATATCAGAGAAAAGAGCAAACTGCAGCAATTGCTTTTAAAATAAGCTGACTTCTCCTGCAAGTACAGATCAGGGTCAAAAGCCTCAAGGACAACAAGGGTGGCACTGCTCAATAAAGCATGAGGCACCATCTGCTCACTCTCACTCTGCTGAAACGTGTGACATCACTTCTGCTCTGGGTGGAAACACGAAGGGAGCAGAACTGTGAGTTCCAGGATGCAAAGAGTGAGGGATCTCCACACCCAGTTCAGCTCAGACACAGAACACTGAGCAGATTTCACCTTTTTAGCAGCCTCACTCTAAAAACAGTGCCATGATCTCATGCTCTCTTAGACCATCCAGCACAGAGCAAAGCTCCCTCTGCCTGGATGGAACTGGTGTCACTTTCTCACACTTTTGGATTTCACTGATGCTCATGTCACAAGATAAACAGAGCTTTAAAACTGAGTTCTGTACCAAACAAGAACAAAACTGCCAGCTCCAAAAATCACTCTGATTACAGGGCCTGCTACATAAAGTATCAAGCAAGGGAATGGGTCTCTGATCAGTAAATAAAGTGAATTACACTAAAACCACAATGAACCAAAAAATTTGCAGTAGAACCTTTGGGGTTCTGCTTGGCTGTGAAGAGGTAAAGAAAGAGCAGCCCTTAAAATAGACAGAGCTGAAAATTCAGGCTTCATTTACAAGAATCTTAAAATAACTGACTGGTTCTCACCTTATAGTAATTTCAAAATTTTCAAAGCAACAGAAAATATGAGTTCCAGCTGTGTTACCCTCTCTCCTATATATATATTTTAAGCTAAATGTCCCAAATTCAGAAGAGAAGAGCATGGCAGAAGCAGAAGTGACCATAATGCAGGAAACTGGTATCTGGGTCAAGTGAATGCACAGCTCAAAGCACCAAGCACTGATCTACAAAAGGCTCTGAAGGCTGCAGACACCCCAGGTACAGATGACAAAAGGAGCCACTCAAAGCTTGTCTTGTTCTCCCCAGTGCTCTCAGGCAAAGGATGTTTTGTATCAGCCTGTGTGTGTAAAATCAGAGGGTGGAGCAGATGGTGCTGACTGATTTAAAGCAAAATTTCTATTTTAACCAGCCAGGCTACCAAAAATATATTTTCACTGCTGTTTTCTTGTAAGTATTACACTGAGAAACAACTTGATGTCCCCAAGATTCCATTGCCAAGCTCTTTTGTGCTGTGAGAAGATGCTGGTCTGGCTTTTAATCAATTTATTTAGCACACAGAAGAAGTTCTCTAAGTGGTCTCTAGGTTATATCAAAATTAGCTCTAAAGCTGTGACACAATCAGGAGTTTAACACACATTTCCCCTCAGGTTTTTCTGGAAGTTACTGACAGATATCCCAACCTTACCGTGGCTGTGACTTTATCCCAGTCTGTTACAAAAGCACGGAATCCTTCCCCAAAGAGCATCCCAGCTGTCCTGTGGCAAGCAAAGAGCAAGGAAAGCAGGAGAGAAAGGAGATTTCAAAGACTGAATTGATCAATTTTAAAGACAGACTGTATTAAAGTTGATAATCTTCTTCAGAATTAGTCAAAGCTAAGGGCTCACCTCAGAACTGGAACATGAACAAGCATAGAAAATATATTTATAGTCATCTGATGCCTACACCTGAGCTGGGATTAGGTCCAAAAAAACATCTGGCCTTAAGGTGATACCAACTTACTTCTTTAATGCATTATTTGTGCTGAACTGTAGGTATTTAACTCTAAAGCTTTTTCTGTTCAAAATCTCAAAAGATCTAAAATTAACCAATTCCAAACCTAAACACTGTCCCCTGTGGAGCCAAACTGCTTTATACCTTTGTGGTGGATGTCCTGAAAGAACTGAGGGGAACTGAAAGAACTGAGGGGTTTTCAGAGCTACTGAGTTGCAGGACTAGAGGACAAGGCTTGAAATAATCTGTGAAGACAATTTTATCACTGTAAATGTCCCTTCAGGTGCCATTCAGGTGATAATGTAGTGAGACAGAGTTCACACAAGGTGCACAACACTGGAATTCCTCAGGGAACAAACCCCCAGGTTCTCCCAAATGTGGGGACAACTTGGAGAAGCACCAGGCTGAAATTTCTCAGAGAACAAACCTCAGGTTCCCTCATGGCTGGGACACACTTTGAGAAGCACCAGGCTGAAATTCCTTGTAGGAATAAAGCCCAGGTTCTCCTACATGTGAGGACACACTTGGAGAAGCACCAGAGGAATAAATCCCAGGTTCTCCCATGTGCTGGGACACACTTGGAGAAGCACCAGGGTGAAATTCCTTGTAGGAATAAAGCCCAGGTTCTCCCACATGTGGAAACACACTTGAAGAAGCACCAGGCTGAAATTCTCAGAGGAATAAACCCCAGGTTCTCCCACGTGCTAGGACACACTTGGAGAAGCACCAGAAGAATAAACCCCAGGTTCTCCAATGTGCTGGGACACACTTGGAGAAGCACCAGGCAGAAATTCCTCAGAGGAACAAACCCCAGGTTCTTCCACAGGCTGGGACACACTTGGAGAAACACCAGAGGAATAAACCCCAGCTTCTCCCACAAATGGAAGCACACTTGGAGAAACACCAGAGGAATAAACCCCAGGTTCTCCAATGTGCTGGGACACACTTGGAGAAACACCAGGCTGAAATTTCTCAGAGAACAAACCCCAGGTTCTCCCATGTGCTGGGACTCACTTGGAGAAACACCAGAGGAACAAACCCCAGGTTCTCCCACGTGCTGGGACACACTTGGAGAAACACCAGAGGAACAAACCCCAGGTTCTCCCATGTGCTGGGACGCACTTGGAGAAGCACCAGGCGGATGTTTCTCAGAGGAACAAACCCCAGCTTTTCCAGCCTGCTGGGAAGGCAGGTGGAGCAGCCCCAGCCCCTGGTGCACCCACTTGAGGGACTCGAGCACGGTCTGGCGGTGCTCGGCGGCCTTGAGGCGGATCTGCTCGCGGATGATGTCGGCATTCTCCCGCTCGGCCTTGGCGCGCGCCCGCGCCTCCGCCTCCGCCCGCAGCATCTCGTTCTTGTGCCGCAGCTCCATCTCCCTCTCCACCGTAGCTTGGGTTTTAAAAAACAAAACACAGCAGAGAGGTCAAATTTTTGGGTGGCTGAATGCCAGGGAGCAGGAGAAGCCCAGGGAAGTCGCTGTGGAGTGCTTGGAGAAGAAGCAAACAGAGCTGGCGGTCCCAAGCGGGATTTTGGGAGTTTTGTTACTTCAAACACGGAGTTGTGTGAGAGGAGAATTAATGAGAAATCCAGGAGTAAAATAACCCAAAGCCCACAGGGTTTCACCACTGGGCTGTTTGGTTCAGGCTATGATTCCCTCAGCTGTCCACAGCTGTGCTTGGAGCAAACCAGCCTTCCCACCCCGTTCAGTCCAACACAAAATTGCTTTAACATTTCTGAGACCTGCACCCAGTGGAGTTCTGCAAACCCAGGAACTCTGGCAATTCCCAACAACAAAAAGAAACTAAGCAAGTTTCACACTACAACCTTTTTATTTCCTGCTGGAAACTGAATGGAGATGAGGTGAGACAGATTCAACCACTCCTTTCAGATGTTTTGTTCCTCTGCCGTCCTCAGAACTGGTTCTATTTTAGGTTGTTCCAGTATGAAACCAGAATTTCAGTGATTCCATGAGGAGATGCTGACAGTTCATTGGGAAATCCAGGAGTGCCAGGGCAGGATGTTTAGGAGTGCAGCCCTTTCTAAAACTAACCCTGGAGGCAATTGGTAACTTTAGCACTGCTGGGATTTACCTGCTCTTGCCAATCTGACACCAAACACAGCACAGACACAAAGACCAGCACAAGGACTGCACACGACCTCCCACCCTCAGCAGCTGAGCACTCACCTCGCCTCATGGCCTCCTGCTTCTGCACAGACTCCTCCTGCTTCCTCAGATTCTCCTCATTAGCAAGTTGCTACAGGGAGAGGTGACAGCAGAAGAGACATTGATGTTGTAAGAACTCCACCAAGTATAAACTGAAGTGCTACAAATCTTTTCAAGAAGCTCCTGCTCAGCTTGGAGGGCGTTTTCCTCTCCCCATCTCCCAGATTTATCCTCCTAATTCCAAGCTGCTGCTTTGTCCCAATGCCCAGCCCTTGATGTGCCAAGGCCAGCACTGCTGATGCTGAGCAGATAATACAAATAAACCGTGCCCAGCAGGACAGGGCACACCTCCCTGGGGTTTAAGAAGGCTCCCAGCCCATTCCCAGCTGGATCAGAGCAGGACTCCACCTCACCTGCTGTCGCATCTGCTCGTCGTAGCGCTGCCGGGCCAGTTTGTCCTGGTACTGGGCTCTCTTCAAAAAACAAAACAGAACTCAGAATACACAGATTAAGCATTTAAAAACCAGCCTGGTCCTCAGGGAAATGAGGTTTAGAGGAAAAAAAAAAAAACCAAATAAAAGGGGAAAATCCATACAAACAAAAATTATCCTGGATTTGAATGTCAACGAAAAGGGCGAAATATCCTCAGTCAGCACCAGAAGCTCCTCTGTGCTGAGAAATCTCTACAGAGATGTAGAAATCTCGAAATCTGACTTCATTTTAAGGGATCACAGATGTCAAAACAAAGAGCAAGTGTTTCTTGGCCCAGAAAAGGAGATGACTTCAGTGGGAAAAACAAGGTGTTCATGTTCTGAACAACACTATCTGGACTGGTGACTGCAAGCAATAGAACTGTCAGGATGTGCTGGTGGGTTTTGATAAGGATTTTCTAGTTCCTCATTAATTCCTCTTATCAATTTTCCACTCTAACTCCAAACAAACCCAAGTCATCTCTACTGAACTGGGAGTGGGCTGAGAATCCAGATCCACCAGCAGGAAGGGTGACATCATTCCAAACACAGCGACAGCAGAACAGCTTGGGAATTATCTCCTCAGCAACAGTAAAACATCATGGAATAAACCAAGACTGAGCTTGCTGTGATTTGAAATGGCCCATGAGTTTGCTGTGATTTCAAATGATGCCCTGGGAGCAGCAGGAGGTGAAGAACCAAACCCTGAGAGCAGCTGAGGGTGCAGCTGCTTCCTGGGCCAGCCCCGCTCAAAGTCCAAACTCTGCCAGGGTGAAGCACCACGTGCCAAATAAACAGTTCCAGCAAACTTCCCAAGCTGGATAATCCATTAGAGTGAATCAATCCCCTCATCTCAGTGATCTCAGAGTAAGAAATCACCATGGTTTAGCTTTTAACATAAAGGTCAGCCTTCATTTCCCTGTTTCAGGGTTATTGGCATGTCAGTGACTGAAGCTAAAACAAACCAGAAGCACCAACACTGCTCACAACAACTCAGATTTGCATCACTTCTCCTCTTAAGAGGGTTTTTCCTGTTTAATTCAGAAGAAACAGGGTTTCAAGTTACTTAAGACTGAAATCCAAATAACTTCAGAGCCATTTCAGTGTCCAGGCTAACACACACAGTTGATAAACCAGTGTTCCTCAACACTTCCCTGAAAAGCCCGTCAGGAAAATCCCAAAAAACACAGAATGAGAGAAACTGCTCCCACCAGCTCCTCTGGATGTCCAAGAACTTGGGAACAGAAGGCCAAGAGGACTAAAAATCCAGCTGAACATCACAAATCCAGGGCAGAACAGGGGCTCAGCCTGTGAACACCCCCAGACATCTGGCTGCTGACCCCAAAAAGGGATAATAATTAATTAAAGGGATAATGGAAGGGATAATTAATGAATCACTGCCTTTTCTATAAGGGAGGATACAAACAAGGTCTCCCCTGACTTGGCCTCCCCCTCATCCCCTTACTGCTTGATGCTGTTTGGTTTCCTCACTGAGTGTTTTCCTCCTCTCCTCTGCTTGCACCCGGATCTGCTCGTTCTTCAGCTGTTCTATGGCAGCCTCGTACTCCTGGGGGAATAATCAGAGGGTTTAATCACCATTAATTAACAGAACAGCCTGGAGAGAAGTTCTGCTGAGAATTACACCCCAAGAAATCCCTCTGGGATCAGAGTGGTACCCTGAGAAGATGACCATTGACACGAGAAACTGAAAACATGGCAATAAAATGATTATAAATTCATAATCAACTATTTCAGGATTAAACACAAATTTAAAAAAACATTCAAGAGACCAACCAACACCCAAACTATGCCTAAATTCCTTGATAAGAGAAACAGAAGTCTGCCCTTCACCCAACTGCTCTACAATTCCCACAGAAACCCCTTTGTCATTCCCCAAAACCAGCAGTGATACTCCAGGAGTTACAAAACCACTCAGGACATGCAAGTTTTAATCAAAGCCATAAAACACGTGGCAGAATTGGCCAAATTAGCTGGCATTGCCAGAATTACATTTTTTATTTTCCCTAAAGGCAAATAACTACAATTTACTGAAGCTGAACAGAAAGGAAAACTTCTCCTCCTCCTGCAGGATTTTCACTTCTGTCCCTCCCAAACCTGCCTGAGGAGTCCCAACGGGAGGAATTCCAACTCACCTTCAGCTTGGCTTGCTGCTCCAGCTGCAAGGTCTGCTCCTGCATCTGGGCAAGGCTCAGAGCATCTTTTGCATGGCCTGGAGGGTGGGAAGAGATCACGGGCAGTGAGAGGAGTTTTCTGAGCAAAGAAGATGCTCAGATGGTTCAATCCATCCTGCTGCAGCTGTGCCTGCCTGGAGCACAGCTCTGCAACGGCACATTTAACTCCTCAGGGGATAAATGATTGTGAAACTTCTCAGCACACCTGTGGAAAAGATCCAGCTGGATGGGGCTGGAGCAGCCTGGGACAGTGGAAGGTCCCTGCCCACGCTGGGGTGGCACTGGAGGGGCTTTAAGGTCCTTCCCAATTCCCAAACCATTCTGGGAATCTGTGATGTTATGAAGACGCCCTGGTGTCTGTGTCTCCCCTCACCAACCCCGCAGGTTTGTCAGAGGTCACTGAGCGGGCACGGTGATCCCGGGAGAGCAGGGCAGGGACCAGAGGCTGCCCGGCTCAGGCGGGACCCGACAGCACACGAGGCACGGCAGCCTGGCTGAGGCTCCTCTGCTCCAGCAGGCTCATCCCAGAGCACGGAACACACGATTGTGCCCGGACACATCTGGAATATCCCCAGCGAGGGACGCTCCGCACCCTCTCCGCTCTCTCCATTAATTCCTCATACCCAGGCGGGATTTCCTGGGCTCCGCTGCCTTTCCTCGCAGAGCCCGCTCCCCGCCTTGACACCGCCTTTCCCCCACACCCCCACAGCCCCGAGGCGCTCTCCCGCCCCGTCCCCTCACGCACGGGACGCGTCCAGCTCCCGCGCCGCCTTGGCCGCGCGCTCCAGGCCCGTGGGGTCGAAGTTGCTCCATTTGTCCTTGGGCGTCTGACGGTCCCCGGCGCCGCCGGCGCCACCGGGGGCGGGCGGCAGGGAGAGGCCGGCCCCGCTGCCCGCGCCGGTCCCGGTGCCCGGGGGCGCCGCGTCCCCGCCGCCGCCCGGGGCGGCCCCGCGGTTCAGCCCGAACAGCCACGACATGAGGGCGGCGGCGGCGGCGGCTGCACGCGGGGGACGCGCCGCGGCCCGCGCGCATGCGCCCCAGGGCGGGCCGCCCTCCCATTGGCCGGCGGGGGGAGCCGCGCCGCGCTCTGATTGGAGAAGACGCGCCGCGTGTGGGGTTTGATTGGTTGAGAGAAGCGGGAGGGGCGGGACGGCTTGTGTGGAGGGACGGAGCGCCGGGAGGGACAAACCGGAGCGGGAGGCGCTTCCGCGTAGCAACGGGAGTGCGGGGCGTTGCTAAGGGCCGCGGGCGGCCTTGGAGTTATCCCGGGTTTCCCTGGAAATCCCGGATTTCCCCCGAAATTGGCTCCTTGGGATGGCAGAGAGGATGGGAAAGCAGAAAAGGGGAGTGTGGAGAAACCCGTCGCTGTGGCTATATGGGATAAAGAGCGGGATTTCCATGGAAATCAGCTCCTAATCCAACGTTTTGCGATGGGAAAGATGAGACAGAAGCTTCCAGAGAAGGGGAGCACAGGGAAACCCAGATCTGTGGTTACCTGAGATTTCCCTTGAAATTTGGTTCCTTATCCAACAGTTTGGCACGGGAAAGATGATGGAAAAGTGGAAAAGGGGAGCACAGAGAAACCCATCACTGTGGTTATCTGGGATAAAGAGCAGGATTTCCCATGGAAATCAGCTCCTAATCCAAATGCTTGGAGTGGGAAAGGTGATAGGAAAGGCTTTAGAGAAGGGAAGTGCTGTGGAACTCGGAAACACGTGGAATTGTGCAGCCTGAAATGGTGTAAAAAGTGTAGAACACACCTGGACCATGCCCAGCCCTCAGCAGCAGGCTGGGGACACCTTCTCAGATCTTTATTTTATTTTTTTTTCCTCTAAATGTTCATGTTTCTTCCCAAATGCACGCTTAGAATGACAGAAACATGGAATAGAAATGGTGTAAAAAATGTAGAACACACCTGGACCATGCCCAGCCCTCAGCAGCAGGCTGGGGACACTTTCTCAGATCTTTATTTTTTTTTTCTCTAAATGTTCATGTTTCTTCCCAAATGCACGCTTAGAACCACGGAAACATGGAATATCCTGAGCTGGAAGGGGCCCACAAGGATCAGTGTCCAACTCCTGGCCCCTCACAGGAAACCTCAACAATTCCACCCTGAGCACGCCTTGTTGTTCACAAATATTTACCAGTTCTGCCAAGATTTCAGGGATTCTCCTCATGAAACTATTCTTACAGGAACTGAGGCTTTATCAAGACAAAAAAAAACCCAAAAAGCCCAAAAAACCCCCAAAAAACCAAACAAACAAAATCAAAAAAAAACCCCAAACACCAAAAAGCCAACAACAACAACAAACCAAAACTATTTTTACATTTCCAACTCATTTTTTTAAGGGATGGGGGCAAAGTTTTGTGTAAACGAGGCCGTGCACGCACTTCCCAGCCATTTAAAATTATGATTTAATTAGTGATCCCAGAAGCTTTTCCCAAATTTATTCTTTGAATGCCAGCTTTTCAACCCCCGGAACAAAGCCCACAATTCACAGGTTTGCCACCAAGCACAAAGGAACCATTCAGCAGCTCTTGTATTTATATTTAATTGTCTTCAGAAGGGTGTGTTACAACTTGGGGGGGGATGACACGTTAATGTATTAACAAACTATGCAGGGAGTTGTGCAAACCTAATTTCTGTCCTACAGCGAAGAACAAACAAAAATCATCTTCTTGCTTGCAGGAGCACTTCCAGGGGCTTTGGCACCCCTTCAGCACCGAGATTAATCAGTCACAACTGCACATTCCAGAGGAGGACACAAATCACGTGAAATTCTCTTTAGAGGGTTAATGAATGACTCACCTCCTTTTCTATCCCTCTCTCCTGGAAAAAGGCGGCCCAAGGAAAATGCTCCAGAAACGTGCAGATGAAGGGTTCAGCTCTCAGGACACAAAGTCAGGGATAAAAGTTCCTCCCAGCTCTCAGAGGAGCTGGTTCAGGCTGTTTGAGGAAGGGTTTGGGAGGCTGCACGGGGCTCTCCAACAAACAGCACGGCTTCGAAAAACGAGTTCCACATGTAGGACGAAAAAAAAAAAGCAGTGAATTTAAAATAGAGCAAGAGTTACTGAGGGAGGGTGTTCCCACTCATGCCGGGGTTTAGCAGAGAAGTATCTACATTTCTTTACAGCCCTAACCCCTGAACTTTGAAACCATTTGCTTGGTCACTAGGTATTTATAATTAATTTGTCTTGCCTTTTTTGGTTTTTTTTCCAGCTCCCCTTTCCAGAGTGGCTTAGTGACAGCGAGTTCAAGCCTGGGGCCAAAGGGAAAGAATCAGATTTACTCTTCTCCCTTAAAACCTCTGATTTTTAATTGTAGCTCAAGCTTAGCACTGGGTGGAAGCCCAAGACAAGACAGCAGAGAAGTGCTCTGTGTGTTCAGAGTGCAGAGGAATGATCGTGCTGGAGACTCACTGCCTGTAATTAATCACAGGACAGCCTAATTAATCTCCATGAGGACAGCAGGACTCCCGTTTGGTGAAAAGGGCTTGGCAGGAATGCCAGAGCAAGGCAGTGGTGATGATGCAGGCAGGACCACAGAAACAAAAATAAGTGCTTTAGGTGGTCTTGTCTGGCTTTTCTGGACTCTCAGCTGAGCTCAGCTGAGGGCTGAGAGCCCTGGAGGGACCTGCTGGGGAAGGACATTCCCAGGGTTTGGGCTTTCCTGCTCCCTCACACTCCAGCTTCCCTGGCTGTTGGCAGCAGGAACGGATTTGGCCACGTGGAATCTTTCTCTGAGCGCCCTGGATGAAGAGCCAGGGCTCTGAACAGTCCAGCCCTGACTGTGCTCATAAGCTGCAAAAAAAGAAATCTGGATCGACCCTTAATAAATAGAGAACAGGCAGCAAGCAAGCAAGAGTGAGGATCCACCACTTTGCCTTCTGTTTGGTACTTGTCAGGCGTGTTTATATGAAATGGGTGCAGGTTTGGCAATTTTTAGTCAGGTTGGTTCTTCCATCCAGCCAAGCCAAGCCCTTTAGCTCTGGGAGAACTCGACTGGGCTCAAGCTTTGGGCTGGACACGCAGGACACCTCAAGGGACAGCACAGGCTGGGAGAGGAGGTGTTTTCCTCCCTTGGCTCCTCCTTTTTGTCCTTGTCCAAGCAGGGTCCCTTGCTCTGCTGGGAATCAGCTGGCTCCAGTCTGTCACGCTCTCTGTCTGTGCCTGTATCCTTGGGCCTCTGTAGCTGGAGGAACACAAGGAACACAAATGTCAGCTTTAGCTTCTCCACATCTGAGCCAGAGATCTCACCCCTGGGGGCATTTTCACTCTCACTCCAGCCCCTTGCTGGAGGATCCCAAAGGATACATCTGTTTAGTGGCTTCTGTTTAGTTTTACTCCATCCTATCAGGGATCCTTTAATGCCCATGACAGAAAGTGGCTTGTGGGCAGCAGAAGGAAGAAAGAAGTGTTGTGCCTTTATAACTGCCTGTAATTGTTACCTGTCCCCTGCCACGTTGGAAAGTGAAGGGCAAGCAAGGCTTCAAATGGCTTTTAAACAGCCCTTCCAATGCCCGTGGCAGCTTTTAGCAGTGTTCCCACTCTCGTTATCCCAAAGTAGCTCCGGGACCGTCTGCACTGGATGCTTTTCTCTCCTGCCTGCAATGAACTCCACTAGGAGGAGTCTTCCTCCCAAAAACGGGGCAAAGAGCCCAACTTCGGTCAGTGCCTGTGGCACAGCAAGGCTGGTGATGAGCAGAGAATGTCCCAGCCATGGGTGATGGGTGAAGTTGGAGCTTTGATGTGTTTCAGGTTCTGTGCTGCCCAGGGGTGCAGCTCTGAGCTCCCATTCAGGGTCACTCAGCTCTGCACAGAGCAGGGACACAAAACAAATCCTGGTCCTGCTGCACACCAAGGACAACTTTCAGCCCCAAAGCACAAACAAGGGTGGCTGGAGGGAAGAACAAGAAGGACGGGACTTCATAACCTGAAGCTGTAATTGGGCAATTAAACCCCAAAGTGCAAATGGACCAGAACTTATAAAAGTGTGAGACCTTGTAACCGGTCATCCATTTTGTGTCCATTTTGTGCCCATTTTGGGTCCATTTTGTGCCCATTCTGGGTCCACCTTGGGTGTAGCCCTGGCCAGGCTCTTGTCCTGCTCAAGGTGTTCCCTTAAAGGCCTTTCAATAAATCTCTGCTTTATTCTCCAGCTCTGCCCAGTCTCTGTTCCAGCTCAGCCTTCCCGAGGCATCAAGGGGGCTCCTCTGTGACCCTGGGCACACCTGCCTGAGGATCCCATCCCACCTGCCCGAGGATCCCACCTTGCTGAGGATGCTATCTCACCTGGCTGAGGATACCATCCCACCTTGCTGAGGATGCACAGCTCATCTGCCTGAGGATGCACAGCTTACCTGGCTGAGGATCCCATCTCACCTGCCTGAGGATCCCACCTTGCCAAAGATCCCATCCCACCTGCCTGAGGATCCCATCCCAACTACCTGAGGATCCCATCCCACCTTGCTGAAGATCCCATCTCACTTGCCTGAGGATCCCACCTTGCTGAGGATCCCATCTCACCTGCCTGAGGATCCCACCTTGCTGAAGATCCCATCCCACCTTGCTGAGGATCTCATCCCACCTGGCTGAGGATCCCATCTCACCTTCCTGAGGATCCCACCTTGCTGAGGATGCCATCCCACCTGCCCGAAGATCCCATCCCACCTTGCTGAGGATTCCACCTTGCCGAGGATCCCACCTTGCCGAGGATCCCATCCCACCTTACCAAGGATGCCATCTCACCTGGCTGCCTGCGCAGGGAGCGGCACAGCCTCCTGCCGGGCTGGCTGCTGTACACGGGCTGCACGCAGACCCGGCCGGCGGTGCCCGGGGGCAGCCCGGGGAGCAGCACGCTGCGCACCTGCGGGGACACGCTCAGCACCGAGGCGGCGCCGCTCTGCCGCCGGCAGCGCACCCGGTAGCCCAGCACGGCGCCGTCGGCTGAGTCCCAGGAGGCTCGCAGGCTGTTGGCACCCGCCTCCTCCAAGCGGAGGTGCCTCACCGTGGAGCCCTCTGCGGAGAGATGGTGGGTGTTACTGCAGGGAATCGAGTGAAATCCACTGCGTTCACTGCACTGAATCGAGTGAAATCCACTGTGTTCACTGCAGTGAATCGAGTGAAATCCACTGCATTCACTTCACTGAATCGAGGAAAATCCACTGCATTCACTGCAGTGAATCGAGTAAAATCCACTGCATTCACTGCACTGAATCGAGTGAAATCCACTGTGTTCACTGCAGTGAATCCAGTAAAATCCACTGCATTCACTGCACTGAACCGAGTAAAATCCACTGCATTCACTGCAGTGAATCGAGTAAAATCCACTGCGTTCACTGCACTGAATCGACTAAAATCCACTGCATTCACTGCAATGAATCGAGTGAAATCCACTGCATTCACTGCACTGAATCGACTAAAATCCACTGCATTCACTGCAATGAATCGAGTGAAATCCACTGCATTCACTGCACTGAACCGAGTAAAATCCACTGCATTCACTGCAGTGAATCGAGTAAAATCCACTGTATTCACTGCACTGAATCGACTAAAATCCACTGCATTCACTGCAATGAATCGAGTGAAATCCACTGCATTCACTGCACTGAATCGAGTAAAATCCACTGCATTCACTGCAGTGAATCGAGTGAAATCCACTGCATTCAATGCACTGAATCGACTAAAATCCATTGCATTCACTGCAATGAATCCAGTAAAATCCACTGCATTCACTGCAGTGAATCGAGTAAAATCCACTGCATTCACTGCAATGAATCCAGTAAAATCCACTGCAATCACTGCACTGAATCGAGTTAAATCCACTGCATTCACTGCACTGAGTCGAGTAAAATCCATAGAATCACGGACCCTCTGGCTAATTAAAGTTACCCAGGGGTGTGTTTATTTTTGAGGTTTATTTCTGAGTCTCCTCCCAGAGTTGTGTTCATACCCCTACGAGGCTCTTTGCCCTCTGTTTATTTCCTAAATACTCAAAATGCTTGTGCATGTGCATAACCCCAGCACCTCCCACTCCCTGCTGTGTATTAAAATGAGATTTAAAGTCCTTCACATGTGTGCAATTCTTCTTTTGAATTGGGTCGGTGGTCTCAAATTGGGTCAGTGGCCTTGAAGGATGAAGTCAGAAAAGTCTTCATCACAATGAGCTTTCTACCCCCTAAATTGCCAGAGTCAGCCTGTCACTTCTTGCAGGTAATCTGCAAGTTCCCATGCCAGAACAATCTTGGTGTGAGAACCCTGTAGCACAAGCTATTATTTGATTTAAAAACAAATGCACCTGCAATAACAAGGGATTTGTCCCATGAGAATCAGTTAAAAAAATATGTAAACAATCCAAGAATAGAGAGATTTGATGGACAAGTAGAACATCTTTTACTAACCAATAGAGTAATTGGCAAGAAACTTATTAACAAATTAAAGTTGCACACGAGGTCTGTAAAAACTGTATAAAATGAGTTGTGATAATAAAGAATTGGCTTTTCCCTGCATGAAGATAATGAAGTTTTGGCTCACTTATTACAATCCTGCAGCTCTCCCCTGCATCCCACCCCAGGGACTGCACTCACTGAATCCTCTGGCCTCACCTAGAGGCAGGTGACCCCTCCAGGGACTCCTTGTGCTGCTCACCTTCCTGGGTGCAGGCCTTGGCTGACAGGGATTTCTCCTGCCCAGACCTGTAGACTGCAGTCACTGTCACCAGGTAGGTGGTGTTGGGTGCCAGGTGCTCCACCACGGTGCTGTTGTGCCTCCCATCCACCTGCAGCACCTTCACTGAGTTCCCTGGCAGAGGCCCATACAGCACCTGGTAGGTGGCCACGCTGTCCAGCACAGGAGCCCAGCTCACCTGGAAGCTGTGAGGCCCAGACTCTGAGATGAGGACCTGAACTGGGCTGATCTCCTCTGGAAGCAAGGGAAAGAGGTGTGGGTGAGGATTTAATGAGCATTGCTGACCTGCACCGTGTTGGGCTTCAAGGGTGTGGAATTAAAATCAACCCAGCAAGCAGATGTTGGTACTCATCACACAGCTCAGCCCAAAGAAAAGGGTTTCTCTGCCTGGGCAGAACAACTCAGCCAGAATTGTTCTTGCAGGCAGCAAATTAATATTGTGTACAAATCCACCTGGACTTTGCCACCCCTGCCCAGGTTTTCAGCTTGCCACCTTTTTGCAGGCTGCTCCCCAGCACAAAACTGAGTTCCTTTCTACACAGAGAGGCTCTGAGTTCTTCCCCTCTCAAACAGAGATTTCCCTTAGCTCATCCCAGCATCCTCCATCTCCACCTCCACCCTCAGGCAGGAGACAGAGACCATCTCCTTGTCCCCAGGGAGGGCCAGTGCCCAATTTACCTGCCAGAGTCGTGACCCTCGTGGTCTGGGGAGGGAAGTAGTGCACGTTGGATTCAGGAATCAGAGCCACCTCGTAAGTGGTCTCTGGTGCCAGGTCGCTGAGCACGAGGCTGGTGTGAGCCCCAGACACCTGCAGTGTCCTCTTCCTGGCTGGCTCAGCCCTTGGGCCATACTCCAGGCTGTAGTAGCCAGTCTCCTGGGACAGCAGCTGCGGCCACGTCAGGCGGAAGCTGCTGGAGGTGACGTCGGTGGCGTGCAGCCGATGGGCTCGGATGACATCTGCAACAGGGACAGTGGCCAGGAATCAGTGCTGGCATCAACCCCCAGAGCATGGAGCACCTGCAGCCCCAGCCCTGCTGGGTGGGGGATGCAGCTGGTGGCACCAATGAGACCTGAAGTCACCAACCAGAGAAACTGGACCATTTTCATTCTTAATTTCCAAGCAAATCTTTCAGCACATTCCCTTTTTGTTGGTTTTTTTTTCCCCCCAAATTTGTTCTGGGACCAACCAAATATAAGGCACTAAATTGTTTTGTTTGCATCCAACTCTGCAAATTTGAATCTCTTTCAATTCTCTTAAAAATTCTCCATTCCTCCCTCAGAACAGGAAGACAGGGGCTATTTTCTTCTTGGTGGCCTAAACTGCAACTAAAAACTCGATGGCTTTGTGCTTTGTTTGGGATTCTGAATCATAGCATGATGCACACCACGCTTGTGCCAATAAGTTCTGTGACACCAACAACTCCCACACTTTCCACATCGACACGTGAATTGCTGCACATTTGTACCTGAATCCCTGTACCTGAATTCCTGTACCTGAATTCCTGTACATGAATCCCTGTACCTGAGTTCCTGTACATGAATTCCTCTACATGAAGTCCTGTACCTGAATTCCTGTACATGAGTTCCTGTACCTGAATTCCTGTACCTGAATTCCTGTACATGAACTCCTGTACCTGAATTTCTGTACCTGAGTTCCTGTACATGAACCCCTGTACCTGAATCCCTGTACCTGAATCCCTGTACCTGAATCCCTGTACATGAGTTCCTGTACCTGAATCCCTGTACCTGAATTCCTGTACCTTAATTCCTGTACCTTAATTCCTGTACATGAATTCCTGTACCTGAACTCCTGTACCTGAACCCCTGTACCTGAACCCCTGTACATGAGTTCCTGTACATGAGTTCCTGTACCTGAATTCCTGTACCTGAACTCCTGTACATGAATTCCTGTACATGAGTTCCTGTACCTGAATCCCTGTACATGAGTTCCTGTACATGAATTCCTGTACCTGAATTCCTGTACCTGAATTCCTGTACCTGAGTTCCTGTACCTGAACCCCTGTACCTGAGTTCCTGTACCTGAATTCCTGTACCTGAACTCCTGTACATGAATTCCTGTACATGAGTTCCTGTACATGAATTCCTGTACATGAGTTCCTGTACCTGAGTTCCTGTACCTGAGTTCCTGTACATGAATTCCTGTACCTGAATCCCTGTACCTGAATTCCTGTACATGAGTTCCTGTACATGAGTTCCTGTACCTGAACCCCTGTACCTGAATTCCTGTACCTGAGTTCCTGTACCTGAGTTCCTGTACATGAACCCCTGTACCTGAGTTCCTGTACCTGAATTCCTGTACATGAGTTCCTGTACATGAGTTCCTGTACCTGAACCCCTGTACCTGAATTCCTGTACATGAGTTCCTGTACCTGAGTTCCTGTACCTGAATTCCTGTACATGAATTCCTGTACATGAGTTCCTGTACCTGAATCCCTGTACCTGAACTCCTGTACCTGGATTCCTGTACTGAATCCCTGCACATGAAGCAGCCCAGAGTGTCAGGAACCCCGTTTCTCCCTGCTCTCTGCACTGCCCAGTGCCCAGGATGCAGGGGCAGCAGCTGGGGACTGCCCAGCCCTGCTGAGCCAGCTGGACTCACCCCAGCTGAGGTCACTCCCTGCAGGGCTTCACAGAGCTCCCTTGTTTGGTGACATTCAACACTCAGAGCCCTCTTGTGCCACCTCACCTCTCCCCACCCCTGCACAGAGGCTTCTCTTTGAGGCTGGTGCTACCTTTGTGTTCCAGACCCCAAATGCCAGGCACAAATACCTCTCGTGATGCTGGGCAGCTCCCCCAGCTCCCTCTGCCACTTGACCCTTCTGACATCTGTGGCTTTCCCAGCCCATTTTGGGCAGAATTCCACCATTCCCTGCTCTTCCAGAGGGGCAGGAACACACAGGACTTTGTTTGTAGCTCCAGGGAAGTGACGCAGGAAGACGTGGAGATGCTCTTCTGTATTTCTAAAGGATTTTTAGGAGCACCCTGAGCCTTGAAGTGCTCCTAAATCCTTATAAAAGAACCTTCCAGCTGCTGCTCAACCACTCCCAGGGCACTCTAGGTAGTTCTCACTGGCTCCCCATCGCACAGAGGCAAAAGAGAGGCACAAAATTCCTCCCAAACCTGCAAGGTGGGGTTGCTTTCCCCTCCCAGACTCATCCTGTAGCCAGGAGAGGAGCAGCTCTCCTCCTCCGAGCTGCTCCGAGGCCCTGTACCAAATAAAACAGGCTCAGTTTTTCCTCTGAGCTGTTCCCTGGCTCTCCCAGGCAGGCAGGAACATTTCCCTGCTCCCTGCCCTGCCCACTCCCATCCCAGCACTCCACCCACTCGAGGCTGGGAGGCAGGAGCAGGAGTCCTGGGGCACTGCACCCTTCTGTGAGCCCCACAAACACCAGGGGCCAAGCCACGGAGGAACAGGGAGCACAGGAACGGCCTCAGCCCTGCCAAAAATCCTGCCAAAAGCTCGGGGAATGGAAATAAGTGAGCTTGGAGGCTGGGGCACTGTGAATAAAGGGGGCAGATCAAAGGACAAGGGGGCAGGAAGCCCACAGCAAACAGCTCAGCCCCTTGTTTCCAGACCTCAGATGCCTTCAGCATGTAAAGAAGGCAATAAACCACAGAAAAGAAATGTCCAGAGTGTTTTCCCCAGCCCTTCTGTTCCCAGAGGGGAGCAGCAAGTGAATATCCTGTGCTGGCCCCAGGCAGGGACACTCAGACAGCTGGTGACAGCCTTCCCCTCCACCTCCTGGGGACTCCACACACACCCTGCAGTGCCAGGGTTTGTTGGCACCCCTGTGAGCCCTAAAAAAATCAAGATCAGACCTGCAGGAATGCTGCTGGCTCCGTGGTGAGGGTGGGAAATGCAGCCAGGCAGGAGAACCCGTCCTGCTCTGGGTCTGTGGCTCTGAGCAGCTGCAGCTGGGATTTGGGGCAAATCCCTTCTGTGTCCTGACTCTCTTGCCCTGCTCTGCCAAGGGTGGGGAAAGGTTCTGGTTCTGGGAGGGGGCACAACACTTCTGCATCCCCAGGGTGTCCATTCAGGGTCTGAGACCCCTCCCTGTGCTCACCTGCTTGCCCTCAGTGCCAGGTGAGACCACCAGAGCCTTTGCTGCAGCAGGAGCTGCCCAGGACCTGGTTTGGGGTCAGAAATGAGCACAGGTGGGACCTGGCCATGCTTGGGGCCTGCTGGGCATGCAGGCTCCTGCACAGCTTGGCTCAGGAGGTGCTGCCAAAGGCTGGAACCAGTCAGCAGCCTCAGCCCAACTTGGGCTGAGCACAGAGCAAGTGGCTGCAGGCACAGGAGCTGCTGTCACCTCGCAGGAATGCCGTGGTCTCACCACACTGGGGAGGTCCTTCCCCAGCAGCAGAGCACCAAGTGCCACATTTTGGGCACAGCTGAGATGCACCAGGAGGAGCCTGAGCTCCTCCACAGCCTGAGAGCCTTCCCCACCCTCTGGGAAGGGTGGAGGAGCCTTGCCAGTAGCCAGCTGTGCCACAGCCAGGCTGGCTGGGAGCTCCATTAGGGAGGAGCTCCATCAGCTGGCACAGACAAACGTTTGAGGGGGGGAAAAAAAATCACCCTGAGCGTGAAAATCAACTCCAGGAAAATCAAAAATCAGCAGCCTCTTGCTGAGGGGAAATCATTCCTGTTTGGGAAACCTTTGGTTAACAGCCTCTGCAGGTGGGGCATTTCCAGCTCTGTGCAGATGCCTGACCTGCATGACTCATTCCAAAGACTTGTGGGGTTTTGAGGAATTCAGATATTTTTTGCTGCCCGAGTTCCTGGTTCCCGGCTGAGCTCCTCACAAGCACGAGTTCATCTCACTGAAGGGAATTTGTCCCACTCAGCCCAATATTCCAAGGGAATGTCTTTGTCCCAGACCTCCCAGGAGCCTTGGATTATTCTTGGAGCTGTAGCATGGTGGGCAAACCCCTGCAGGTTGCCAGGGCAGAGCTTTTGGGGCAGCATGAGCATGAGATTTGGGGGGATTCTCCCACTGCTGTAGAAGGAGCCAAAGCTGTCATTTCTTTCTGGTGCAGCTAACAAGCAATTTGCAAGTTCCCCTGTGAAGCTGTTTTGAGAATGAGAAGTTCCTTTAACACAACAATCTACGCTGAGGGTGAAAAACAAACACACCTGCAATACCAAGGGATCTGCCCCATGAGAATCAGTAAAGAAAATACCTAAAAAATCCAAGAATAGAGAGATTTGATGGACAAGTAGAACACCTTTACTAGCCAATAGAATAATTAACAAGAAAGCTATTGACCAATTAAAAGTTGCCCATTATGTTTGTCAAAATGGTATAAAAGGCAGAATGATGCCACCATAATAAAGAACCTTCTGAAGATTTTGCCAAGTCACTCTGTGTGTCGTGTCTGCCCCAACAACCACACACTGCCTGCTGGAACCCTGGGAGCTGAGAATTTCTGTGCTGACGGGCACTGAGCCCCAAGCAAACCCTGCATTTGGAAGTGGAAGAGGCTCCCAAAATTGAGTGACAGCACTGGGATTGTGGGTGTGGAGTTAAAGAGAAGTGTGTGATAGCACAGGGTGCAAAACTTAGAGTTTAAGGGTTTAGAATATATTAATATATATAAAGTAAGATGGAGGATTTAGGGCAGAGGCTGAGTCCTTCTCTTTCACCTTCTTCTCCATGGGTCTGGGTGGTGTTTTGTAATTGGGCAGAAAAATCCACATTGTGGGCCAAGGGTGTTTGGTTATTGGGTTAAAAGTAAAAATAATTTAGGTGTCATTTCTTAATTGGACAGTTTGTGCTTAAAAGGCCTTGGAAAGAGATAGAGACAGAGCCATTTGTGACCTTGTTAGCTGGAACTCACAGCTTGTGAGACTGTAACAGAGACAAGAACTAATAAACATCTGAGTTTGAACATGAAAATGGTGTTACTCAAGAATTTAACCCCATCTCTGACAGAACAGAAGATAAAAAAGCCATAACTGCCCACCCTGCGGAGCCAAACACGAAGCCACCCTGACCCCCCAGTGCCCCCCGTGCCAGCCTACCTAGGATGCCATCCCTGAGCTCCTTGGTGATGATGGGCAGATCATCCACGTCCACGAAGTGCAGGTGTCTGTCGGCGGGCTGGCTGGCGGCCGCCGACAGCTCCAGGAAGTTCCCTCGGCCGGTGCTGACGATGAAGACGGTGACCCCCATGTCCTTCAGCAGCTGCGTGGGCTGGGAGATGTCATCGCTGGAGAAGCCATCTGTCACCCACACCAGCACCTTGGGCACGTCGGGCCGGGCGCCGGCCTGGCCGCTGAAGAGCTTCTCCTTGGCGTAGGAGAGCGCCTGGCCCGTGTTGGTGTCGCCCATCAGCTGCCGCGTGTCCCCGATGGCTTTTCTCAGCGTGCTGCTGCTCAGGTGCTGGTCAAAGGGGAACTCCATGGTGGGCGTGGTGCTGATGTGGATGATGCTGGTCTGCACGTCCCTGGGGCCGAAGGTGAACGGGTGCAGGAGGTCCCACACGAATTCCTTCACCTTGGAGAACTCGTAGTGGGAGACGCTGGCGGAGCTGTCCAGCAGGAAGAGGAGGTCTCCCTCGGCGTTGGAGATGGATGGCTGGGGACCTGGCAGGGCAGACAGGAGGTTAGTGGAGTGAAGGATTGAACCCAAATCCTTGCACAGGCACCTGCTGGGAGAGCTGGGTTATCTTGTGGCAAAGCCCAGGATGCAGGGAGAGGTGCTGGCAGAGGCACAATGGTCTCCTGGAACACCAGGAGAGATCAGGCAGAGCATTCAGAACTGGAGGGGCTGTTTACCAGGAGTAAATCCCTGGGAGTGACCATTTACCTGGAGTAAATCCCTAGGAGTGACCATTTACCTGGAGTAAATCCCTGGGAGTGACCATCTACCTGGAGTAAATCCCTGGGAGTGACCATTTACCAGGAGTGAATCCCTGGGAGTGACCATTCACCTGGAGTAAATCCCTGGGAGTGACCATTCACCTGGAGTAAATCCCTGGGAGTGACCATTTACCAGGAGTGAATCCCTGGAAGTGACCATTCACCTGGAGTGAATCCCTGGGAGTGACCATTTACCAGGAGTAAATCCCTGGGAGCGACCATTTACCTGGAGTAAATCCCTGGGAGTGACCATTCACCTGGAGTAAATCCCTGGGAGTGACCATTTACCTGGAGTGAATCCCTGGGAGTGACCATTTACCAGGAGTAAATCCCTGGGAGTGACCATTTACCTGGAGTAAATCCCTGGGAGCGACCATCTACCAGGAGTAAATCCCTGAGAGTGACCATTTACCTGGAGTAAATCCCTGGGAGTGACCATTTACCAGGGCATGGAGTGACAGGGTGAGGGGAGATGGCTTCAAACTGACAGGGAGGAGGCTTAGATGGGAGATTGGGAAGAAATTCTGTGAGGGGCCCTGGCACAGGGTGCCCAGAGCAGCTGTGGCTGCCCCTGGATCCCTGGAAGTGTCCAAGGCCAGGCTGGACGGGGCTTGGAGCAGCCTGGGACAGTGGAAGGTGTGGCAGGGGGTGGAGTGAGGTGGGATTTGAGGTCCCTCCCAACCCCAAGCATTCCCTGATTCTGAGCCCAGGCTGAGACCTGCACCCCAGCTGGATCCCAGCCAGCTCTGAGTGACCCAGCACAGCTCACCCCTGGCACAGACACTGCCCTGCAGTGCCCCAGAGCTCAGAGCTGGGCAGAAAACCAACGTGAACTCCAGGAATCCCCACATCAGCCAGGCAGGGCTGAGCTGTGACCCCACAGGTCCCTGCCACTGGATCCCCAGAGCTCCCAGTGGCATTCCAGCAGGGCTTTGGGCTGCACAAAGCCAGGCAAACCACAGCTCTGAGCTCTCCCCTCTGCTGGAAGGAGCACAAGCCACAGGTTTGGCTGGCAGGACGCAGGGAGGGGTCTTGGCAACGCGGGGTTGTTCTTCCCCTCTGCTCCTCACGGCTTTGGGAAGTGTCCCTCACTTCCCAAATGTCGCAAGCAGCAGCTGGGAGAGCGTCTGGCCCCGGCAGGGCAGGGATCAGTGGCCAAAGGACGCTCTTGCAGCTGTAAACAACAGGGTCATGTGCAGAAGCACTGGGAGGGGAGCTGGGAATTCACCCCGAGGCAGCAGAAATCCCACTGCTGGCACAGCTACCTGCACGGGGAACTGCGGGGTGAGCACCAGTGTGAAACCCCAAAAGACAGAGAGGGGTTAAATCCTTGTCCTTTTGTGTGAAACCCCAAAAGAGCAGAGGGAACAGCGGGGTGAGCACCAGTGTGAAACCCCAAAAGAACAGAGGGGGGTTAAATCCTTTTCCTTTAGTGTGAAACCCCAAAAGAACAGAGGGGGGTTAAATCCTTGTCCTTTTGTGTGAAACCCCAAAAGAGCAGAGGGAACAGCGGGGTGAGCACCAGTGTGAAACCCCAAAAGAACAGAGGGGGGTCAAATCCTTGTCCTTTTTTGTGAAACCCCAAAAGAGCAGAGGGGAGTCAAATCCTTATCCTTTTGTGTGAAACCCCAAGAGAACAGAGGGAACAGCTGGATGAGCACCAGTGTGAAACCCCAAAAGAACAGAGAGGGGTTAAATCCTTGTCCTTTTGTGAGAAACCTCAAAACAGAGGGGAGTCAAATCCTTGTCCTTTTGTGTGAAACCCCAAAAGAACAAAGGGGAGTCACAGCCGTGTCTTTTTTTCTGCAGCTCTGGGGCTCCAAGACAGCCGGGTGTCACCTTCCCAATCCCTGGTTTTCCCCACCACTCGTTGCTGCGTTAATTAGGAAGAGCCCCAGTCTGACACCACGGGGTTCTGCCTTGGTTAACAACAACTGGTTAACAAAACCAGCAGCTGAAGGTGGGCAGGGGTGTGTTTGGGGGCTGGAGAGACCCTCTGTGGGCCGAGCAGAAGCTTCTCCTTCACTCATCCACCATCCCGTCTGTAACACTCGGTCCTGCGTGAGATGGAAACAAATTCCTCCTGCTCAGCAGAAAGAATCCATTTAAAAATCAGGACGCGATCTCCCTCCATCCGGGAGCGTGGCAACACTCGTGTTATAAATGCACGCTCAGAGAGCCACCAGGCACGGCATCGCCCCTCCCTGCAGGTCCAGGCTTTCGATTCCCTCATCCTTCCTGCTGCTCCTTGTCCCGCATCCAGCACAAACATGCCACCCGTGCCAGAGGTGGGGCTGCCGAGGTTTGCTCGCAGCAAATCCCTGCTGACGCCAGCAGCTGCTGCTTTCAGGCGCTTCCCTCGCTTCGGTCGGCTTGGCGAGGGGCCAGAGGAGGATTCCTCGCTTTTCAGGGGGGATTTGGGGGGAAAGGAGAGTCCGTGAGCGTTTCCCTGGCTCCTGAGCTGTCGGGGGTAAGCGCAGATCTCATCACACGGGACACACGGACACGTCCTGCTGTCCCTCCCCACCTCATTCCTGCTCGGTGCACCGGGCTCAGGAGTGTTTTTGGAAGGGCTGGATGCGGGAGAGAAACGTCTCCATGGGAACACAACGCTGCCCGCCGGCTTTTCCAGCAGGAAAACAGCTGGCCAGCCTTCCCCGCGATGCTGACAGGAGACATCCGCCCGCCGAGCTCCCCACGCTCCGGGCTGGGGAGCTGAACACGCTCCACACGCCTGATTTACACAGCCTCGGAGCTCGCTTACAGCCAGCAGGGATCACGTCCTGTCTGGGTTAACTGCCTTTGACATCCCACGTTTGTCTTCCCTCACTGCTTGGCCACGCAAGGAAAAAAAAAAAAAAAGTTCTGCCGTGAGAGGGAGGCAGGGGGAACTGAGGGACACGGGCTGAGCTTCCCTGTGGCCCCGCTGGGTCACAGTGAGAGGCAGGAGGGGGAAGGCACCACCTCTCCCTGGCAGAGGATTCTCCCCACCCCGAGCCACCCAGGAGGGGTTTTACACTTCAAACCATTCCAGACACCCCATGGGAGATGGGGAGGTCATTTGTGTGATGAAGGGCTGAGATCCACCAAGCACAAAATGCTCGTGTGGTTAAAAAGGCTTTAGAGGCTCCAGCTCACCAAGGGCTGAGATCCACCAAGCACAAAATGCTCGTGTGGTTAAAAAGGCTTTAGAGGCTCCAGCTCACCAAGGGTTGAGATCCACCAAGCACAAAATGCTCGTGTGGTTAAAAAGGCTTTAGAGGCTCCAGCTCACCCCTGGCACAGAGTTCAGGCTGGGAAATGGCCCTTCAGACAAAGCCCAGCAGCAGGAGGGGAGCTGTGCTGCCATCTCCCATCATTCTTCCCCTGAGTTTCACTCTCTCTGCTGTTTCACCAAGAGTTCTGGGATTGTGGAATTGTGCCAGTGCTTCAGGGGTCAGTGGCTGCAGGGTGCCCCAGAGTGTGCATGCATGGGCCATGTCTTTATTTTTCACTGACAGCAGCAGCATCCCCATCATTTTCTGCCGATGCCAGCCCAGGAAATGACAATCAGATTCCATTTGTCCAGGCCCAAACCATCAAAAGGATGTGCTTTGCAGGGATGCAGCTGAGATCTGAGTCTGGACCCAAACAGGGAAGAGAATTGGTCATGGTCTACCCTGACTTTGTGCAGGAATCCAAAACCCATTGTCCAGAACAATCCAAAATCCATTGTCCAGAACAATCCAAAACTCATTGTCCAGAACAATCCAAAATCCATTGTTCAGAACAATCCAGGTCCAGAACAATCCAGTTCCCATTGTCCAGAACAATCCAGGTCCAGAACAATCCAAAACCCATTCTCCAGAACAATCCAAAACTCATTGTTCAGAACAATCCAGGTCCAGAACAATGCAGGACCCATTGTCCAGAACAACCCAGTACTCATTATCCAGAACAATCCAGTCCCCATTTTCCAGAACAATCCAGTCATTCCTGAGCGTGTGGAAACACCCAGCAGCTTCCTCACTTTGCCCACTGCAGCTGAGGATGAAGCCACAGTCACTCACACCCCAATCCCAAGGAAATGGGGTTCTGGGCACACATCCCAAAGTGTTCCTGTCCCTGTGACCATGGCACAGCATCACAGCACCTCTGGGCAGGGCTCCAGCCCCTGCCAGGAGCTGTGCCAGGCTGGGATGGGCATCTCCTGCCCAGAGGGGACATTCCCTGTTGGGGGAGAGGCCAAAGACAGCTCATCTCTGACAGAGCTCATCTCTGACACAGCTCATTTTTAACACAACTCATTTTTAATAGCTCATTTTTAACACAGCTCCTCTCTGGCACACACACTTCGCTCTGGAGCAGGGCACAGCCCCTCTGGAACGCCGTGGCTGGCTTTGTCACACACCCTGAAGGTCTGAGCATTGTTCAGAGCCCGCCTGGGGAAATGCCACAGCTCCCAGGGCAGCGGGATGGCAGGACAATGGGAACTGCTGCTGTCTGGGCTGGGAGCGCTGGGACAGCGCCAGGAGCTGCAGCACCGAGGGACACCGAGGGACAGAGCCCAGCTGGGACACTGAGGGACAGAACCAGCCTGGGACACTGAGGGACAGAACCCAGCCTGGGACACCGAGGGACAGAACCCAGCTGGGACACCGAGGGACAGAACCCAGCCTGGGACACTGAGGGACAGAACCCAGCCTGGGACACCGAGGGACAGAACCCAGCTGGGACACTGAGGGACAGAACCCAGCTGGGACACTGAGGGACAGAACCCAGCCTGGGACACCGAGGGACAGAACCCAACTGGGACACCGAGGGACAGAACCCAGCCTGGGACACTGAGGGACAGAACCCAACTGGGACACTGAGCCCCAGCCCCAGCCTGGGACACTGAGGGACAGAGCCAGCACCTTGAGAGGGATCTGAGGGACAGAACTAGCACCCTCTGAGGGATCTGAGCCACAGCAACAGCCTGGGACACTGAGGGACAGGGACAGAACCCAGCCTGGGACACTGAGGGACAGAACCCAGCTGGGACACTGAGGGACAGAACCAGCACCCTCTGAGGCATCTGAGCCATACCTGAGACACTGAGGGACAGAACCCAGCACCCTCTGAGGGATCTGAGCCCCTGCTGGGACACTGAGGGACAGAAGCCAGCCTGGGACACTGAGGGACAGAAGCCAGCCTGGGACACTGAGGGACAGGGACAGAAGCCAGCTCGGGACACTGAGGGACAGAACGCAGCTGGGACACTGAGGGACAGAACCAACACCTTGAGAGGGATCTGAGGGACAGAACCAGCACCCTCTGAGGGATCTGAGCCCCAGCCCCAGCCTGGGACACTGAGGGACAGAGCCAGCACCCTGAGAGGGATCCCAGCCCCAGCCTCTCTGTGTGCCAGCAGCACAGTCAGACCCCAGCAGCCCGGGCTGCTCTGCCTGAGGAGCTCCTGGCCAGGCACACACGAGGTTCCCTCTCGTTTCCCAGCGGGCTGCAGTTCCCAGGTGCAGCAAAAACCAAACTCCACCATCCCTGCAGGCACAGAACCTTCTCCCCTGGTGAGCACCGGGCAGGACAAGAGGAGCTGAGCCGGTGTGGGATGAGTCCCTGCCCAGGGTCCGGCAGTGAGACACCATCCATCTCTCTCCTGCAGTCCCTCTCCCCGCTGAAGGCTGTGCAGGACCGACCCTTTATCATTTCCCATCAGCAGCACCCAAGAGAAAGCGTTTGAAAGCGGAGCTGTAGTGACTGAACCACAGAGATTAGCGAGAGAACAGAGTGTTAATCACCGGCTGGCTCCTCTCAGTGCCTGTCCTCCAGCCCACGGTGAGGAGCGAGGACTTTTCCATGGGCTCAACCTTAACTCTGCAAATTCCTGGGACAATTCTCAGGAACAATTTTCCTCTTCCCCACTGGAAACAAAATCCCTTTCTAAGCGGCAACTGCAACCTGCTCGTTTCTGGTGCATCCCAACACCTACAGCAGCACCTTTTATTCTGAAAAGGGTTTGCTCTGAGCAGCAGCAGCACGAAATGGGGCCGAGCAGGGCAGGAACGCCTTTGCCCTTCGCAGGCACTCACCTGGCTCAGGTGCGTCCCGTCCCGCAGCCAGCCGCAGCCACAGGGCGAGGGAGAGCAGCGCCTGGGCCAACATAGCAGAGCCTGGTCGCGGCCGAACCAGCTGAAATCCGGCGGCTGGGCTCTGTGGAGGCAGAGCAAAACCCCCAGATCAGTCATGGTCCGGGTGCCCCCGAGCCCGGCGCGCCCCCGCTGCCATCCCTGCCTGCAGATCTCCGCTCCGCGCTCCCTTGCGAGGTTTTTTTAATTTTCCAGGAGCGAGCTCCGGCTGCTGGAGGCGATTTTCCTTCCTCCCCCCGCGCTCCTTTTAAAGCCATAAATCCATCCTGACAGGAGGGGCTGGAGGAGAGGCGCGGGCAGCGCTCCTGCCGAGTTCAGCTTTGCCCCAGGAGCGGGGATTCGGTCTGCGAGCAGCTGGGCTGGGTTGGAGAAATATATCCCTGCAGATAAAAAAAAAAAACAAACTCGGGCCCTGAGAGGTACTGGCAGCAGGCCAGTTACTGGAGGGGGAAAAGAAAAAGAAAAAGGAAAGAAAAGCTGCGAGAAAATCCAAAGCTCTCCTCTCTGGAATGAGCTGGAAGACGGAGAAAAAAAAAAAAAAAGCCCGGCGTTTGTAAAGGAAAGAAAGAGTAGAGAAGGCTGGGGAGCTGCCCTGCCCTGGGAATATTGGGCAATCCTCGGGGAGGAGCGTTCCACAGGGCCTGGGGCTGCCAGCCGGGCCTCCCGCGGGCTGGGGGCACTGGGAGCACTGGGGACACTGGGGACACACTGGGGACACAGTGGGGGCACTGGGGATACTGGGGGCACTGGGGACATACTGGGGGCACACTGGGGACATTGGGGACACACTGGGGACATTGAGGACACTGGGGGCTTTGGGGACACACTGGGGACACACTGGGGACACACTGGGGGACACTGGGGGACACTGGAGGGCACTGGGGACACACTGGGGACACACTGGGGGACACTGGGGGGCACTGGGCACACTCTGGGGACACACTGGGGACACACTGGGGACACACTGGGGGCACACTGGGGACACTGGGGACACACTGGGGGCACTGGGGACACACTGGGGGCACTGGGGGACACACTGGGGACACACTGGGGACACTGGGGACACACTGGGGACACACTGGGGGCACTGGGCACACTCTGGGGACACACTGGGGACATTGGGGACACAGTGGGGGGCACTGGGGACACACTGGGGACACACTGGGGACATACTGGGGGCACACTGGGGACATTGGGGACACACTGGGGACATTGAGGACACTGGGGGCTTTGGGGACACACTGGGGACACACTGGGGACACACTGGGGGACACTGGGGGACACTGGAGGGCACTGGGGACACACTGGGGACACACTGGGGGACACTGGGGGGCACTGGGCACACTCTGGGGACACACTGGGGACACACTGGGGACACACTGGGGGCACACTGGGGACACTGGGGACACACTGGGGGCACTGGGGACACACTGGGGGCACTGGGGGACACACTGGGGGCACACTGGGGACATTGGGGACACACTGGGGACACACTGGGGACATTGGGCACACACTATGGACACACTGGGGACATTGGGGACACACTGGGGGGCACTGGGGACACACTGGGGACACACTGGGGATACACTGGGGGCACTGGGAGCATTGGGGACACACTGGGGACACACTGGGGACACTGCCTTGCTGCCCTGCTGCCCTCACACCTGCATTTGCCTCCCACTCACATCAGCTGAGGTGACAACAATTCCCTTCCCACTGCAGGTTTTTCCAGGTGCTGCCTCTGGACAGGTCCCAAGGTGTTCCCAGCAGAGGGAAAAGCTGGAGAATGACATCCAGTTGTGAAAGATGCATCAATCCTCACCTCCCTGGCATGGGGAGGGAGCAGCAGGCCAGGCTGGGAAGCAGCAAAGAAGGGATGTCTGGAAGCTTTTGGGATTTCAGGCACTGGTGAGCAATATTTCCTCCAATTTTATTTTCTCTCCCCTGGGAACTGTAAAAAAAAAACCAAAAAACAACTTACCAGGAGTTAGGGGCCAAGGGAGTGTTCAGGGTGGAAAAAAAATCGTGTCCAAAGTCATCCACCAAATGGAAAATCAGGCTGAAGGTCCAGTTAAAAACCCACGGATTCAGAGAGCTGAGGGCACTTGTTTGTGTTCCCCTCCCAGTTTGGGGCCCATCTGCATCCCAGGGGAGCTGACAGCACCAGGATGTTCCATCCTCAGCCTCACCCAGGGTCCATCCAGGCTGGGGTCAGTGTTATCCCAGCTTTTTGAGGGGATGGGATGTCCCTGCCCTCACTCTGGGATCCCCTCCCGGGTGGCACCTGCATCCTGAGGCAGCAGGGCAGCTGCAGGCTCAGGGGGCAGAGGAGCTTCCAGGGGGGAAATTGCACAGCAAAGCAAATCCCACATGGTAATAATCCCTCAGTTTGAGCAAATCCCACAGAGTAAATCCCCCCAGCCTCAGCAAATCCCACACAGCTTCATCCCAAACCTCAGCAAATCCCACACAGCCTCATCCCCCAAACCTGAGCAAATCCCACAGAGTAAATCCCCCAAACCTGAGCAAATCCCACACAGCCTCATCCTCCCCAAACCTGAGCAAATCCCACACAGCCTCATCCCAAACCTGAGCAAATCCCACACAGCCTCATCCCCCCCAAACCTGAGCAAATCCCACACAGCCTCATCCTCCAAACCTGAGCAAATCCCACACAGTAAATCCCCCAAACCTGAGCAAATCCCACACAGCCTCATCCCCCAAACCTGAGCAAATCCCACACAGCCTCATCCTCCAAACCTGAGCAAATCCCACACAGCCTCATCCTCCCCAAACCTGAGCAAATCCCACACAGCCTCATCCCCCAAACCTGAGCAAATCCCACACAGCCTCATCCCCCCCAAACCTGAGCAAATCCCACACAGGCTCATCCCCAAACCTGAGCAAATCCCACACAGGCTCATCCCCCAAACCTGAGCAAATCCCACACAGCCTCATCCCCCAAACCTGAGCAAATCCCACACAGCCTCATCCCCCAAACCTGAGCAAATCCCACACAGCCTCATCCTCAAACCTCAGCAAATCCCACACAGCCTCATCCCCCAAACCTGAGCAAATCCCACACAGCCTCATCCCCCAAACCTGAGCAAATCCCACACAGCCTCATCCTCCAAACCTGAGCAAATCCCACACAGCCTCATCCCCCAAACCTGAGCAAATCCCACACAGCCTCATCCCAAACCTGAGCAAATCCCACACAGCCTCATCCTCCAAACCTGAGCAAATCCCACACAGCCTCATCCCCCAAACCTGAGCAAATCCCACAGAGTAAATCCTCCAAACCTGAGCAAATCCCACACAGCCTCATCCTCCAAACCTGAGCAAATCCCACAGAGTAAATCCTCCAAACCTCAGCAAATCCCACACAGCCTCATCCCCCAAACCTGAGCAAATCCCACACAGCCTCATCCCCCCAAACATGAGCAAATCCCACACAGCCTCATCCTCAAACCTGAGCAAATCCCACACAGCCTCATCCCCAAACTGAGCAAATCCCACACAGTAAATCCCCAAAACCTGAGCAAATCCCACACAGCCTCATCCCCCAACTGAGCAAATCCACACAGGCTCATCCCCCAAACCTGGCAAATCCCACACAGGCTCATCCCCCAAACCTGAGCAAATCCACACAGCCTCATCCCCTCAAACCTGAGCAAATCCCACACAGCCTCATTCCCCAAACCTGAGAAATCCCACACAGCTTCATCTCCAAACCGAGCAAATCCCACACAGCCTCATCTCCAAACCTGAGCAAATCCCACAGAGTAAATCCCCCAACCTGTGCAAATCCCACACAGCTTCATCCCCCCCAAACCTGAGCAAATCCCACACAGCCTCATCCCAAACCTGAGCAAATCCCACAAGCCTCATCCCCAAACCTGAGCAAATCCCACACAGCCTCATCTCCAAACTGAGCAAATCCCACACAACTCATCTCCAAACCTGAGGAAATCCCACACAGCTCATCCCCCCCAAACCTGAGCAAATCCCACACAGCCTCATCCCCCAAACCTGAGCAAATCCCACACAGTAAATCCCCCAAACCTGAGCAAATCCCACACAGCCTCATCCCCAAACCTCAGCAAATCCCACACAGCCTCATCCCCCAAACCTGAGCAGGACTCCCCCAGTCTCACCCTGGCCCTGTGCTGGTGTTTGTACCCTGGCTGGGTCCTGGAGCTGGGACAGGGATTGGGCTGGAGCAGGCAGGGTGGGAGCAGTGGGAGGAGATCTCTCTTGCCCCCAGGGGCTGGGAATGTGCCCCTGAGAGCCTGGGCAGCCACACCAGGGCATTCCCAGCCCATTTTCTCAGCTCAATTTTTCTTTGCCCTCCTGCAAATTCCGTCTGGTTGTCATCCAGAGATCACTGCTCCTGTCATACCATCAAATCCCATCAAATCCCATCAAATCCCATCCCATCCTCCTCCTGCCCCATCTCCAGCTCCATTCAGAGCCCTGGTCAGGGCTGCTGGATACCTGGAGCTGATTCCCTTCCATTACTCACTTCCCAAGGAAGTGTTGCTCATCTCAGAATAATTTCCCTGAGGTTTTTTTTTGGTGGGGTTTTTTTTTTTTTTGTTTTGTGGGGAGGGGGTTTGTTTGTTTGTTTTCTTTTTTTGTTTGGTTTGTTTTTGTTTTTTTTTTTTGTTTGTTTGGCTTTTTTTTGGTTGGTTGGTTTTTTTTGCTGTTTTTTTTTTTTTTTGCCAGTTTACCTTGTGGACGCTGCTCACACCCTGCAGCCTGCAGCCAGTCTTTATCTCCCTCCAAGTCTGCTGGGATAGGTGCAAGCAGGAAAAAGCAGCCTGGAAAATCATTAGATCTTACAGGGGTTTGGGGTTTATTTTTAAACCCGACAGGAATTGGCAAATCCTGTTTTCAGTAAGCCTGGTGCCTGTGCTCGTGCTGATCCTTTCCTGGAGGCATCTGGAGCCAGGGTGTCACTCCAGCTTTGCTCCTGGATAAATCTCAGCTCTTTATTCTATTAATAATAGCCATATAGAATAATAATATATTTATATATTAATTAATATATAAAAATATATATACATTTATAAATAATATGTAAGAGTTATCATATTTATATCAATATACAAAATTATTTATATTTGTTTATTATTTATATTTATTTTTATATAAATATATAAATATAACTACAATTATATAATATTTAATACAAAATATTTGGTCCAGTATATTATATCTTATATCTTATTTCTTATATCTTATATCTTATATCTTATTATCTTATATATGATTATAGATTATAGATTATAGATTATATCATGTTAATTTCTTTTATATAGAAATATATATAATTTTATTATTTATTATTTCTATCTTTTATAAATAAATATTGTTATTGTTTATTTTCAACCTCAGCTCCCCATCACTTCTGAGCTCCCCATTCTCTACCTGCCCAGGAGCTGCAGAAGAGCCCAAATCACCCAGATTTCCCCCAAAACCACAGGAGCAGCTCCCCCCCTGTGCCACACTTCATTTCTGCTCACGGCTGAAGGGCTCCAGCTCCAACCCCTGACCCAGAAATGCCAGCCTGACTCCCAGCCCGGGGTCAGGCCCTGGCTTTGTCACTTCTCAGTTACCACCGTGTCATGTAGGGCTCAGCCTCGAGTCATCTCTTATTTTCGTTTGACTTGGGAGACAAACTACAAAAATAGATGTGTTTACTCGCAGCATTGCCCTGTTTTATGTTTCTCAGGGGAAGAGGCCCTGGGAAGCTGTCCTCACTGGGGTAAGTCAACAGGAGATTGAGGAGGCTCTTTTACCAAAGCTCCCTGATTAAAGCTCATAAAATAAATCAGATATGGATTTTTTGTGAACGGAGAGGAGCAACAACAAATATTTAAGAGAAGAGATTTGGACTTATTTTAAATTTGAGATTTGTGAACGCTTAAGAACGAAGCTGAGAATCTGTAGGAAGGAATTAGGAATCACTGTTTGCTTTTGATGACCAGTACAACATAGGAACAGTTCAAGACACTACAGAGACTGCCATCCTGCACAATCAGCACAGAAGTTTACACAAAACCTAAGTAAAAAGTCACGTCTATTTATAGATATATCTATAACTGTAGTTCTGCTGATTCTGTATAAGTTCTTTAGTGAAAGACTACATAAAACAGAATTTAAGGTGGGGGAAGAAAAAAAAAAAGATGAATGTAGTCTCAAAGAAAAACTAACACATTTCAATCCTTTATGAGAGATCAGTGGTGTTAAATTATTAATATGATGAAAGGTTAAGGAGCATTGTTTCTGCCTATGGTCCATGGTCCAATAGACCCTGATTCAGTGGTGGTCTTTCAGTTTACTTCACTTGTCTTAGACTTGCTTTGTCCACTACAGCTACATCATTCACAATAGTCTCCAATGAAAAAATAAAGTAGTTTCTCACAATGCACTTTAGATTAAGGCTCAAGTCTATTTCCACTACAGTGAACAAGTGTTAGATGCACAGTTTCTATTAACAACAGAGAGAAATCTGTGTCTAATTCCCACATGCATCCTTAAGTGCTTGCCTATTTGCTGTGGTTTTTAAACTCAGCTATTTCTTGAAATAGGTACACAAAAAAGGAAATAAACCAAACACAAAATGCCCTCCTAAATGTTATTTTTCCTCTATCACCAAGCATAAGTTATATCAATCAACATTGCCCAGACTTTATGCAAACTGACATTGGTTCCGGGAGTGTTTTCTCCCATTTCATGTTTAAAAAAATGTAAAAATAAGGATTCTATTGAAGATAAAATTGTTTGTCAATTGTAGAACTTTTTCCTCACAGTGTCCTGAGCAGTATTGAAGTGATAGAATAATTTATGATTACTGAATTACTTACTACAATTTTTAAATTAACTGCAGAAGCCACCAGTCTCAATGTTCATCTCTTGAAAAATATTCTAGATGGACATGAATCCCCCTATGGTAGTTTTGAAAAGTATAAAATGAAATAGTCAAATATCCTGATCTAGTGAACCTTCCATTAGTTCAACAACCAACCTACACAGAATTTAACAAAATTCTCATGTCCATTTAACAAACTACTTACACATTGGTCTAGTTTTAAATCAATGGCTATATCCATCCTATCTGAAAGGATGATCTTTAGTCAATAGAATACTGTCAAAAACACAGAAACCTTTTCTCCTACTTGTGTCTTTCCTGTTTTTCTCCTATGCCTGGGCATTCCCATATGCTCAGAGGCTCGGGACTTCCCAGCTGCAGAGGTTAGGAGCTGACCACTCTCCTTGTACTTAGTGGAGGTTTGTAGGGGGTTGAGCATTCTTTGGAGGACATCTGAACATGCCTATGCTGGCGAGCTGAACAGAGTTAGGCCGTGGATGCAAGCAGTGGTAAATGAGTGTCCTTATTGTTTTACAGTGGGATGTTCCCTGGAATGATTTTATTCTGCTCCAAGTAGCTCTCTCACAGGTATTGCCCAACCATTTGTCTGGTTGTGATATTCCCAATTGTTCCAAACATGCAGTACTGATAAATTCAATAGACTTATGGAAGGGAAGAGAGTTCAGATATTTGTGTGCTGACTATGTCTTGTTCTATTTTATTGACAAGTGTAGGTGGCATTTTCAGAACAAGTGTGGAGCAGAAAATAGTACAGCAGTAAGAATTTAAAAATCGTGTAGGCCCCTTGCTTAGAGAGAGAGAGTCATGCTAATAAACATGGTCATCTGGGAACTAATAACAGAGCAGTCATATTAAACATAATAAATGCTTATGAAAACCAAACAAAATGTCTACCTAATAGTTTCTTTGAAAAGGGAGAATTCCTGTCTGAACATGGGTTTTTCTTGTAATTTTGTTTGAAATAATGGGTCTCACAGTATTTGCACAAGTGTAAGAACCTTCTACTGCTACTTTCTTTGCAGCTCTTGTCCTCTGCTTTCAACTGCTATGCTTTGTTTAGGGTGGGGTGACTTCTTTCAACAGATGTTTGCTAAGCTTAGACTCTTTTTCCTCCGCCCTCTTTCACGTCATCTTCTGCTTCCAAGCACTTCTGGGGCTGCATGAACTTGACTTAAGCTGTTTGCCTGTCCTGCTGGTGCCATTTGCCATTTCCTTTTCAAAGGGCTATTGCTATTACAGCTCTATTCTACGCAGGGAGTGTGAAACCTTTGAAACTGATGCAGCTTCATTGCAGAGACTATCAGAAGGAAGTAACATTAAAGGAAAATCACTTCATACCCGTTTAACTGCTATAGGATTTAACAAATTTTAAACAAATGAGAAGTAGATAGATGTTTCTAAATGCTTACTAGTTGGCTGCAGAACCATGTTGATTTCAAAGGCATTTTCTCCCTGCACAGAATAGAGGGGCAGCAAAAACTGTTCTTTGAAGAGAAAATGCCACCATCAGGAAAGGAAGACAGCTCAGGCAGCTCAAAGAGTCCCAAAAGTGTTAGGGAGCCACGGAGGACATCTAAAGGGGAAAGTCCAGGCTGTGAGCAGCCTGAGGAATTAGTTTAAAAGAACCCCTTTCCCCACAGAAATCCTTCAGATGAAGCAGCAACTGTTGGATTCTTTCACAGCTAACATAGAGGGATCAAGCTCAAACAGTTCTCTAAGTCCTACAAAACAGCAGAGGATAACTAAAAGGTCTAAGTAAAGAGCAGGTCATACATTAAGGCATTTTCGTTTCCTGACATGTAAAGTGAAGGGGGGTGGGGGGAGAAGGAGAGCAGAAAAATTAGTAATAAGTCATAAGTAAGACCTGAGTTTGAACAACCGCATTCTTTCTCACTACATGTAGCTTGTAGCTTTAATTAGATAATAGTGTTTTTCTTTTGCTATTAAAAAGCTGCTACCTTTTACTTCAGAGGTGACTACATTTCAGTGGGGGTGAAGGATAAGCTGTTTGTTCTTTGTTGTGTAATGCCCCTGAGCACCGTATAAAGAAAATGACTATTGTACATGCTTTGTAGCTTGTAAAATCCCTTGAAATAAAATGTGGACTATAAACATTATATAAAAAGGATGACTGATGAAGAACTATATATTCTTGATAAGTATGTGTTTATTGGCAGGTAATTAAAAGGAGTCATCAGATCAGGGAAAAGCTTTTATCCCAAGAATTTTATAACCATATTTAGGTTGTTAGTTTGTGAGGTATTTGGATGATTAAAGATTGAGAGATACTAATGAAAATAAAGACTTTACTTGATTTCTGCATTAACAGTATGCAAAAGGTGTATAAACAAAGGTAATAGCAAGGAAGTAGTTTCTTTGTCAAAATAACCTTTTTAATCTAAAAAGTACTTAATTGAAGGATGTGTCTCAGCAGGAAAACAAGGGTTATTTAGCTATAACTGGTCTTCAAGATGTATATATTCACACTGTATGTATAGAGGAGATACTTGGGGGAAGGTAGCTGGTGTTGTGAGGAGGCCTGTTAGAAGGACTTGCATGTACATCCAGCTGCAAAGCTTCTTTATTAGTGTGAATATAAATATGAGAATACTTGGATTGCCCTACATGCAATTTCTGTCAGTTACACTCACCTGTTCATAGCTCTAACTAGAGCATCAGCTAATTGTCCTTTGAACACAGAGTCTCACAGTGGAAATTCCTCTTTCTTGTCAGCTGCTAGAACAGTTCAGAAATTAGAAGGCAGGAATAAGTGGCTCATGAGTTTAGTTTTAGGCAAACAAGTTAGAAGTAAATTTTTGACCCCTAAAGCAGTTGCCTGTTTACTCTTTCCAACCCTGCATGACCTCAAGCAATGCTCCTTACAGAACACCATCGAGTCAGTGGAGGGTCACTGACTGATGAATCAAGCCTGAGGGACAATCCTCCTTTTCCCATTTGAATAAGCATCCCGTTTGTTAGCCCTATACCCCTGGCATTTTAAACCATGAGACTCCAGCAACAGCAAGTATGAACTGAGTTCTACGTAACAGCTTGAAAGGCTCAAGCATGAAGATGTTTGTTGGTTAGATCCCCAGCTTCTTACGTAAAGTGGCCTCAGATCAAAGCAGTAATTTTTCCAAGGTAACCTTATAGTTAGAAGTACTCCAGGTTTAGATCACTAGGCATAAAACCTAACTGCAGATGCAGGGTGATGAGCAGTCAATGGCCTCTTTTAATCCATATGCAAAAATGATGCACGCTAAAAATTGAAATGGTTTCAAAAATAGAAATGGTTTCAAATGTGAGGACATGAGACTGAGCTGTTTCAGGGCACATTGGTCTCTGGATTCAAGATAAACTCTGATACTGCTTTAGGTGAATTGCATGCTTCCCAAAGTTGGAATGCAAACAAAACCATCCATATAAACAAAATTCTCCCTTATATTTTTCTAGTTGTCAATATCACCATTTTAATGAACCTGAATGGCAGAGAAATTAATGCAGATTTTTTCAAAAGGCCTGCTCACCAGCTGTTTAGTCCATTTATGATTAAAATTTCTGATGTAGATAATAACCAAAATATTTCACCAACTACATGAAAGAAAATCAGCAATGCTTACTCTGAGGAAAAACACCAGGTAAATTTGAACAGAACTTACAGAATCACAGTCATAGACTCATAGAATGGCTTGGGTTACAAGGGGCCTTAAAAATCCTATCATTCCAGCCCTCCTGTCATGGGCAAGGACACCTTCCACTAGACTGGGTTTCTCAGTGCTCTGTCCAGCCTGGCCTTGAATGCCTCCAGATATCCACAGCTTCTCTGGGCAACGTGTACCAGTACCTCACTACCTCACAGTAAGAAAATTCTTCCTAATATTAAATGTAAACCTGCTCTTTCAGTTTAAAGCCATTAAAACCCTTGTCCTGTCATGACATGATTTTGTAAATAGTCTGTCTCCATCTCTCTTGTAGGTTCTCTTTAGGTATTGGAAGGTCACCCTGAATCCTTCTCTTCTCCAGACTGAATAATTCCAATTCTCTTAGCTTTTTGTCATAGGAAAACTATGGCTGCAGGAAGTGTAGAAACCTAAATAGACAAAACAATTTATTTTCTCGCTTGCTAGAAAATATAATCCATTTGACTGAATCTTTTGTGATGTTAGACTGTCAGAAGTTATATAGCCTAGACTTAAGATTCCTCCACTGTACACAGGAAGAAGTGGAAAAAATTGACAGGTGATGTATCTGACCCTAGAAAGTCCAGAAATAGTGTAGTAGTTACTGTCTTAGACTGCAAGACTCTCAAGATTTAAACCATAATTCTCATTCATTCTGGAGACAGTACCTAGAGCTGTCACATGCCAGCCTCTCCATTACCTGGATGACTTCAGACACAGAAGAAACTTGAAACTGGAATTTATTAATTGCTCTGACAAAAAACAAAAACAAAAACAAAAACACAAAAACCAAAACCAAACACAAACAAACAAACAAACAAACAAACTTAATAAAATAATAATAATAATAATAAAACAAACAAACAAACAAACAAACAAACAAACAAACAAACAAACCAACCAACAAAAAACAAAAAACAACAACAACAAAAAAAACAAAACAAAAAAAACCCCACCACCACCAAACTACCAGGAAGAACCATGTTTCTTTTTGACTTGTCTGGAAAAAAAAGATCACCCATGGCATGCTCCCATTCCTAGAATGTATCTTTTAAGACATTATCCCAAGTTTTATTTTTTAAAATATCTGAACTTAATATATTTTGGGCTAAGAGCAGACAAATTGTGGGAAGTTTTTTCAATGAAGTCTATCAATAGACTGATCATGTCCTTGCAATGTGGATGAGTTTCCATTCCATCTTACATATCCATTCAGAATATGTTCGTGTTAGAATCTTCCATTGTCTGCATATGATGATGCCAATGCAAACATAAAATGCTGACTCATTAATTTGTGGCTGAGGGAGGGAAATTGTTGTCTGTTCAATAAAATTCAAAATCATGTCTCATAATACTGTTGCATGTGTGTTTTAATAGGATACTATACTCCGGATCAGGTATTAAAGTAGTGGGATTCAGTAAAGGTAAATAATGTTTGCTGAAACTCATTACCTTCTAGGATGAACCAACTACCTGGCTGAATGAGGGGAGAGCAGTGGATATCATCCACCTTGACTGCAGCAAGGTTTTCAACACTGTCTCCCAAACATCTGCACAGGCAAGTTCAGAAACTGTGGACTTGAGTGAACAGTGAGGTGGCTTGAGACCTGGCTGAACAGCAGATCCCAGAGGGTTGTAATCAGTGGCACAGGTCTAGTTGGAAGCCTGCCACAAGTTGTGTCCTCCAAAGTTTAATAATGGGCCCAATATTTTTTTACATATTCATCAGTGACTTGGATGAAGGGGCAGATGTCTCCTCAAGGGCTTCATTGGTGACACAAAGCTGGGAGCAGTGGGCAATACCCCAGAGAGCTGTGCAGCCCTTCAGAATGACCTCGGACAGGTTGGACAGATAGGTAGAGAAGAATCATCTGAAATTCCTCAAAGGCAAATGCAGAGTCCTGCAGCTGAGGAGGAAAAACCCGGGCACCAGTACAGACCAGGGACTGACCCGATGGAAAGAAACTGTGCAGAGCAGGAGCAAGAGTTCTGGTGGACAACAAGCTGTTCATGAGCCAGCATTGTGTCCTTGTGGCCAGGAAGGCCAATGGTATCCTGGGGTGCATTAGGAAAAGCATTGCCAGGAGTTCAAGGGAGATGATCTTGTCCCTCTGCTCAGTCCTGGCGAGATCATCATATTGGGAGTGCCTGTCCAGTTCTGGCCTCCAAGAGAGACACAGGGCTCCTTGTGTGCGTCCAGCAGACAGTGACAAAGGTGATTAAGGGACTGCAGCACGTCTTTTAGTGAGGACAGGCTGAGGGAGCTGGGCCTGTTCAGTCTGGAGAGGAGATGACTGAGACGGGACCTCCTCAATGTCCATGAGTATCTGAAAGGAGGGTGCCGAGAGGCTGGAGGCAGATTCTGCTCGGTGGTGCCAAGCCACAGGACAAGAGGCAGTGGGCAGAAACTGATGCCCAGGAAGTTGCACCTCAATATGACGAAGAACTTTTTACTGAACCGAGCACTGGAACAGGTTGCCCAGAGATATTATGGAGTCTCCCACACTGAAGATATTCAAGAACCATCTGGATGCAGTCCTGTGCAATGTGCCCTGGGATGACCCTGTCTGAGCAGGGACCAGATAGCCCACTGTGGTTCTTTCCAATCTTACCCATTCTATGAGTTTGTGATCATAACTTATCCTGATTATTGGTTAAGCCCTCAAAGCTTCTTACATCTTGAGATATTGTAGGGTTTTTGTTGCTTTTTTTTTTCTTTAAAAGTAAAAACACTTTAAAACATGTGTTTCAGAATGTTCTCCCTTGAGATGAACATATGCAAATGAGCTGCATATCCAAATGCTTTTTCAGCATGGTTTGATAGAAAGTACAGCCAAGGAAACACCAGAAGAATTTGGAGGTTGCAAGTAAAATGTTGGTTAGTGTAGCTTTATGATATTGCATCAAGCGGTGACTTGTCAAAGTGCTATTCCACGTGGAAGCATGACAATTTATTCATTAAAAGATGCAGAGCAGGAAAATATGCTGGTAGAGAATGAAAGGCAAAACCACACTTTGCCTTTTCAATGGACCTTTCATGAAGATCTTTCTCAGTGCTGACAAAAGTGGTGACAATGACCCTGAACCAGAAGGATTTCTTCATACAGAACATTTTTCTTTTAATTACTATGAAAAGGAAAGAAAGCTAAAGGAAATTAGTCCACAGAGGGCACTGGTCATACTTTTGCCTTCTTTTGTTGGTCCAGTGAAAGATTTACATTGTTTGCAAAGTTGCAATTTAATGACTGCAACCCTTCATCACTGGATAGATTTTTTTTACCCTCAGATAGAACATTTTCAGTTGTGGATTGAACCTCCTTTAGGTAACTAAAGCATTGAAACCATGATTACCTCTGTAACACAACAACAGTGGATAAAATACTAGCATCATTCTACAGCTAAAGGGGTTCAGAACACAATTCCTGTATTCTGAAACATTTTTTCAGCTATTAATACCTCAAAATAATTGCAAAACTCTCAAGATAAATTAGAAGATGAGAAGAATTTGTCAAGTATATCTTGACAAATGAACAAGATATGTGAAATTGGAAAGAGATATAATTTCTTTCTGAAAGAACTATTGTGCCTGTAGTTTCTAAGGAGTAGCAGAGGACTTTGCGTATTCCTTGCTATCTGTTTCCATAGCTAGAGCTGTCACAAGTTATGATGGATCTGAGTATCCAGATATAAATTAATATTTCTTTCACGATATGGAATTTCCTCAAACATGCCTGAATGATGATCCAGAGGAAGAGAACTTGGGAAAAAAACATGGCTGTCAAGGTCTTCTTATGTTAATGCCTATAAGAAAAAGATGATAAGAACACACAAGGCAGTAGGGCAGGAAGAAAGTCCTGAACACACATGTCCTAGTCAGCCTATTCTATGAATAAGGCTTGAACAGCCTAGTGTCAAAATCCGTTATCTTGGCTGCACCTTCCAAAGGTTCAAAGTGGTTATTCTCAGGGAATTTCCAGGGATACCATGGTGTGAAGATAATTAGCACTTTTCAGAGAGCTTTCTCTTTCCTACAGTTGGGATGTACAGTTTCCAGGGTGAAAGCTGGAAGTAGGCCCTCTGCTGTGACTCTCCATTTGTTGAGCAACCAAGAGGTGTTGGAATAAAAGGAGCGGAAAGGGTGTGGAAGTTTACTTTTGGTACCATATAACACCACTAGAAAACCTTTGAAATTTCACATATGTTTCTCACATGGGTAAATACTGGCAACTTTTTTGATTTTTTTTTAATATAATGGTCAGGAAAGCTAATGACCATTTATTCCTTCTCATTCAAATGATAGATAACAACAGAGATGTAGGTCTACCTGTAAGCCCAGCCACCTCCACATGACACACAAAACCTTTGTTTTGCCTTTGTTTTGCCTTTGTTTTGTTTTGTTTGCTTGTTTGTTTGGTTTTGATTGTTTTGTTTATGTGAATTTTTTACTTTGGGAATACCACAAAAGGCAGGAGAACCCATAGCTTTCTTCCAACCACAGGGTGTCAGTCTGCAAGGAAAAGAAACTAGAACACAAAAATGCGTGAGAAACTGTTCACTGGAGAAAAGGCAGAATTTCCCAGAAAACTTGTATAAAGGAATTTCATTTGAAAAAATGCCTTATCCAAAGTAAAATGAGCCAGTCAAAATCATATTCTGTACTCTGTAAACTGGAATGCAAACAATTACTCTCAGAAAGAAAATTGAAATATGCAGGAAAGACTTTAAAAGAGCTCAAAATGGTGCTCATAGAATGAGGTCTGAAAGAAGCTGTTGAGGCAAAGTTACCCCCAGGCAATCAGCCCTAACCTGACACAGACATAGGCAAATTAGTTGCACAAGTACTGTTAACTGAGCTCACTCTGCAGCAGAAACACATGTATTCTGAGATGGAAAAACACAAGTTGGAAACAGCAAAGCAGAGGTAGGACACAGTCTGGGTGGCAGGGAGAGCTGCTGGTGCTGCTCAGAAAGCTTCGGCAGCAAAGTCTTGGGGCAGTTTGTACAGGTGGGGCAGCCACAGGCAGACAAAAGTCTGAGACTGTGCACAAACAAGGCAAGAGTTCAAGTCTTTTATTTCTCAATCCCCTCTCCATGGAGACCTGTCTCAGTAAAACAGGTCTATGCTGTGAAGAAGGAGGCTCTTATAGCAAAGAACTAGGGTTAATGTGTCAGATTGTGACAAAGTGCATATGGTCATGTACATGGGCAACTAAAGGGGTGAGTTGTTAAGATTTTGTGCAATGCCTAAGATGAAACTTTTCTTATCTTTATCTTTAATGTTGAGTATCAGGTTTGCAAAATATATTTTGAAAACCTTTGCATTATTTTTTATACCAATACTTTTTTAGGGAAAAAATAAGTTGGAGCTCCTGATATAATAACAGAAAAAATCAAAAAGAGGAAAATATTTTAATAATTTTATTTGTGAAAACAAAAATCTTTAATTCTTCCATTTAATCCTTACATTTACCACACAAATAAGGATGAGGAGAACAAACTAAAAGTATGAAGATGCATTGCAAACAATAAGGTAATACATAGTGCAACTTTTTTGAAACAAGAAATAAGTAAAAAGAAAACACTTAAAACTTATGTTGAAAAATATGCTTCAAAAATATGTTTGCAGGTCTTGCTTTGCATCTCATGCTATAAAATAGACCCATCTGTAATTAACTTGCATTTTTTGAGGCTATATTTTAGCATGCAAAAAATAATTTTCAAATAAAACCACTGTCTGAAGTGACATACAGTAAAATTCTCCTTAAACTTGCTTAACTTACGAACTCTACATATGTGTGGTTTGTCAGTTCCTTTATGTATGGCTAGGGGGCTTTCAGTGCTGTGAACATACAGTAACTTCTTGCATTTTACTGCATTTAATGTAGTACAGCTCTTGTACCAAAGCTATTAAGCCTCTTGATCTTACAATCTCCTGCTGCTGCAACAGCTTAGCAGTACGTTTCAATACTAAGGAGGCATATCACTCATCTCCTTTGGGGTCTCCAGAACTCCTGCTACAGGGATGAGTATAGAGACTTAATTCTGTCATAAGTATCCAGTATGGACAAATGCCACCATTTAACCAGCTGTGCAGCCCAAAATGTACTGCAGTCAAATATCTAGGTTTTTAAGGGTTCTGTGTTACCTTTGTGGCATCATAGAAACCCTCTCAATACAGAATGTCAGGTGCCATACAGCCCTTTGTCTTCTTCTGGTAACTGGTAACATGTTTTCTCATAAAGTTCAGTTTAAGAGATTTGCTTTGATCCATTTTGGTTTCTCTGATGTTATTTGCACATATCCATAGGGATGCCCCTGCCATTGTTCCAAACTTACTTTGTAGATACATCATACCTAACAAAAGTCAGGGTCCACTTACAAGCTCATGTCCTTTCTTCTATGGTTTCTTCATGGTTGATATATGCTCCCAGACAATTCATGCTGCTGAGAAACACTAAAAGAGGAAAGTATTCCTTGGAGCATTTATATATTCAATCTGTAGCATGTCTGAGTGAGATTCACTACACCACCTGCAGCTAACCTATAGATGTGCACAGCTGATTTAGCTTGTTTGCTTGTGTAATTTCTAGAGAGGACACACACTTCCGCAGTGTGATTCCCCAAATCATTCCCTAAAAGTCCATTTTCTTCTCCATTGGTGACACAGGGAGGCTGGGGAGATTAGTTCAGATGCAGACACTGAAGACCTGGCTATCTACAGTCATGGTGTTCCAGCAGCTACAGGGATGACTCCAGCCCACATGGGGTATAACCACACTATTACAAGGCAAGTGTAATAGTGTGGTTAGAATCTGAGACTGGGCTGCGCCACACCACATCAGCCTTCACTATTTGAGACATCAAGGCTGAGGAAAGGAGCCTCAAGGTCTCTTGTAACTAACTACACCCAGTGCTTGCAAGCCCAATGCACTACTGCTGCATAGGAGGAGAGTATGCATCATTTAGGCTGAGTGCCGATAACCAACCTGTGCATGTCCAGATACAACAAAAAGAGTAAAATAGTTTTAAAAACCCTCTGAATTTTACTTCAGAATTTTCCTCAACCCCCTTGTGGGTGACTCACATCAGAAAAGACCAGATGTGATATGAGTTTGGACATGACACACTAGAGAAAAAAAGTCTAACTATCGTATTCAAAGATACAGCAAAATTCTACCAATTGAGATTAGGGATCTGAAAATAATATAAGGTAGATTCTCCCTCACTTGTAACCCTCTGTTCAGTCAAAATCATGACCTATTATATGTAGAGAGAGAAAATCATATTTAGTGCTGCTTAGGAAACATTTTTGTATAAGAATATATTTGCAGGCTA